>VXAL01008000.1:100332-145636 GCA_013399475.1 Chauna torquata
CCCCTGCCTGCCCCTGCCTCCCCCTGCCTCCCCCTGCCTTGCTTCCCCCTGCCTTCCCCTGCCTTCTCTTGCCTTCCTCTGCTTTTCCTCGTCTTCCCTTCCTCTGCCTCACCTTCCCTTGCCTCGCCTTCTCTTCATTTTGGTCCAGGCTGGCAGGCAGCCTCCTGATGTGGCACGACCCTCCCTCAGCTTGCAATCTGCACCAGCTCTTTTTTGCTCTTGCTTAAGAACTAATACACAGTGCTACAGCTCAGTACGCAGCTGCTCTGAAACTGTGGCTTAGATCTGGGTTATTTTTCGCAGATAAATCCTCTTTCTATCAGATTTGACATCAAGCAATCCCTCCAGATCCCTATCCTCTCCCTCTCTGACTTCCCCTTCTCTTCCTGCCCTGTGTTCTCTTTCCTTGCATCTGTGCCCTTCCCTCTATATTCCTCCCTCCTCTTTTCTTTCCTATAGCCAACTCTCCATGAATATCATTTCATCTGCTCTGTTTTTCCTGCTCTGCATCTCCCCAGTACTCTTCATGTCTCCACTGCCCTCAAATGTATGTACTTTACTGCTTTCCTCTCTGCATCTTTTTTTTTTTTTCTTTTCACTCCATGTCCTGTTTGTTTCTCTGTGGTCATTTCCACAATGCTGTGAGTTTATCAGAGAGCTGTCTCTGCCATGGAGTTCTGCATGTTGAGATTAGGCTCAAAGCACCTAGTAGGTGCTTATTTTTGGGGGGCCCTGTTACAGCTGGTGTAACTTGGGATCCCCTGCAGGGGACATAACTGTTTCACAGACTGCCTCTTACCTTCCAGCTGATGTAAGGAGGAACTTTCAGGATGGTGGAGGCAAACAACAATCACAGTGAAGGAATCAAAGGTACAGCAGTCTGGGAGAGAGCTGGAGTGACTGGCTGGCGGATGGTGGGATTGGGTTGGATTGGGATTCTGATAAAAACAGTTCCCATATCTCAGAAGAGCTCTGGTCTTTGTTTCCATCACACTGTATGCCCACCAACATGGGAATGGGGCAGAAGGCCACAGAGACCTGGAGGGAAAGAGGAAGCTTGCAGAGAGCTGCAGTCCAGTAATTCAGCGCAGATTTCCACCTCTCTGCTCTTATCCTAAGAGTCCAGTCTGGGTGGCACAGGCATCAGCCCTGGCTTGTCCCTGGGAGCTTTGCAAACTGGTATGTCCCTGAGATCTCCCTGAAGCAGGTCCCCAACACTCTGCTCCAGGATACCAGTAATGTGCATTGACTTATTAGGTAGGATCTGGTACCTAATGGGCAAGAAACCTGCTGAGGACATCTGTGCTGCTTGGAAGTGATCCAGTTTGGGATAATGGGATCTCAATTTCAACTGTAGAAAACCATTTTAATTCACAGGAGCTCAGGGAACTCCCAGCTTGACACCACTTTGGTTGGGATTTAGCCAGGGTAGCATGGCAGATGGCATCCACACCAACAGCTTAAGCATCTGGATTTGGGTAGTGAGGTGAAAGGAAGGTGTTATTGGCTGTCTTTCACTTGTTTTGCTGCCTTTTAAAATCAGAGCCCTTGTGGTGGTGACAGGCCCATCCACAAGTGAAAGGACTACAGCAGCTGGGGATTGAGTAGATGGGTCTGGAAGAACAGCAGTTGTGTTCCTCCTTGCTTGCTCTCCAAGCTACACCATGGCACCCAGAAGAGCTCACAAACCGCTTGGAAGACGCAGTGGGTTTTCTGTCAGGTTGGAGTTGTCCTTTATAAAATAACATTTATGTTTTTACCAGGCAAAGCTTTGTCTGGTCTGTGATTCTTCCAGCATTTTGGATTAATAGGAGCAGAGGATGGCTCCACATTGTCTGGGGCTCAACATTTAGATGACTGTGGGAAAGGGGAGAAAGGGCAGTGGTTTCACAAGTGTCTAGTGAAAAGCTGAGGGAAAGGAAAGCCCAGTTCTCTCTCCACCTTTGATGCCATCAGTTTACTTTCATACATTACTCTAGCCAAGGCCAGGGAAGAATGATATCTCCTAGCTCCTTGCCTGGCAGACAGCTGCCGTGCATGGCATTTCAAGACCACGAGCAGTCCCAGCAAGGGTGGCTACACCATGTGTTAGGCCCGCGTAAAAGTTTTTTGTTAGACTGCATGTCTGAGCAATTTCAATGTCTTCTTCCAGGGCAGGACACAGCATGGTTCCACTTGCTGAGGCTGCAGAACACCTTTGTTTGCTCTTCTAAAAACAAATTCCTTCCCCTGCATTTTTTTTTTTTTTCTGTTGCTGTTTTGTAATATTTACAAAGGGCAGTTCCTGATAGAAGTGCTCACCAGGGCTCAGCTGCCTACCCATGACACGTGGGAATAACTTTCTCCTCAGGGACCCTCCTCTAGGACTTCTCTGGGACTCCCCTCAGCTCCTCCAGACCCCCTGGTACTGGCATGTCCAGCACCTCGCTGCAACTCTCCTTCTTTTGTTCCCCAAAACCTCAACACAGCACCCCAGTCTCAAACCCAAGCCATCTCCCTGGATAACCCAGTTTCCATCCCCTGTTTCCAACCAACAGTTTCTCTAAGCAGTAACCAGACCTGGTATTCAGCATTTCTGCAGCACTTGAGCTTGGACGGAGTTTGAAGAGAGAACTGCTAATTAGCTCACATCTCAACTGTCAGGTCAGTGTTATCCTGCTTGAATGACTTAGATACCCAAGCACAAAGTGACCAGCTCCACAGAGGGACCTGAGCTCCTCTGATTATAATCTCTTTCTCCTTCTCTCCTATACTGATAGCAATAGAAGGTCACCTCTGTAGCTCCGGAGCCGAGAGACAGCATGCAGGGTTTTCTGCTAGTGTAAATCAGCATAGCTCCACAGGCACTTCAGCCCCCCACTCTGTGTGCATAGCTTAAGGAGATTTTTTAGCACAACCTCGAATCCACTGGCAGGTCTGCATGTGGCTGTCCTGGCTCCAGGCAGAATGATCCCAGCCTTCCCTGCTGGTTTCACTGTGGCAGATTGGGATCGTCAAAACACAGGGAGATCTCTAGGGGAGCTCTGGAGGAAAATTCAGGATGAAGAATGAAGGCGTACACATCAGAGCAGGTGAATAGCCAGGATGCTTTGTCCCAGCTCTGTGGAAACTCATTTGAAGTGGCCAGACCACCCTCTCCCATCACAGGGTCAGCCATCTGAATGGCACCAAGCCTCCAGGGAGAGAGTGCGTTCCTCCTCAGCCCCTTTCACCAGACCTCTGATTTTCTTGCCTCTGGGAACAAAGGAGCAGTAGACGCACTTTTCCTCCCACAGAATTGGGAAAATATCCAGAAAGCCCCTGGGAGTCCCCGCCACGTCTCTGCAGCAACGCTCGGCAAGTGCGAGGAGGATGCCTGCACCGCACGCCCACCCACCCGCATGTGCAGAGCCAAACGCTGACTTCTGATCACTTCTGTCCCTCCTTCCCCATCGCGCTGGCTCCTCCGGGGCTGTGGAGGCAGTGCTGACTGGACTCCACACTGCTTGTTGCCTGGCTTGTATTGCTGCTGGAGCGGTGCCCGCCATGGCAGGGGTGTCAGGGCCTGGTGGGGCCAAGATGAGACCCAACCTCGTACCCAGGGGGTACGTGAGTGAGGCTGGGGGTGTGCAAGGCTTGGACAGTCCAACTAGTCCAGAAATGGGGCCAGCAGAGGGCACTCCGATACTGCCGCTCGCCCACTGGACCCAGCCCTCGGGCCGGGGAATGGGGCCACCCCCAAAGCCCTGTAGCCCATCTCGGCTTTGCCCTAGGTGTAGGAAGCAAAGGGGATCAAGAGCAGAGTGGGAGCCTGCAGCCCTGCTTTCCTCACTGTGGGAAGGGGAAGG
Source organism: Chauna torquata (assembly GCA_013399475.1). NCBI lineage: Eukaryota > Metazoa > Chordata > Aves > Anseriformes > Anhimidae > Chauna > Chauna torquata. The sequence continues at coordinate 104,160 of VXAL01008000.1, forward strand.
AGGAAATGGGTGAGGAGGCTGCAAAGGGGAGATGTCCCAGGAACCCCCCTGCTCCCCATGTCTGCTCCAGCAGCTCACAGCAGTCCCGCCACACGGACACGGACAGTGGACACAGCATGTACGGCCCCAGGTTTTCCCCTCTGAGACCATGGGTGCAATGTGGCTCTGGGGCAGGGCAGCTGAGGGAAGCCAGCTCTTGCATTCCTTGGAAGGACTGCTGAGCCTCAGATTTAATAGTGGGACAACTGCGTGCCCATCAGTCCCTAGGGTCTAATGCTGACACTGTCCCTCCTTCCCCAGCTATCCTGGTGCTGTCCCTTGGCAGGAGCAGCTCCGGGCACATCCCAGCCATCCCCATGTTGCAGACAGCCTGCACCAGTGTGGCCAGGACTGACTTTCAGGTGGAAGGTGGTCGAGGCTGGTCCCTTGGGCAGATGTGAGGATTCCCCTTACCGGAGAGCATCACTGCCATTTCAGTAGTGCTGCTCATGGCATGGGGCGACCATGGCAATGTAAAGGGTTGAAGCATCCTTGCGAGGTAGGCAAGGTGCCTGGCAGAAGACTATTCTGGAGAGGATCTATTTCATGCAAGCCACAGTGCATGAAATGCACTCAGGAGACTTGCTGCCGCAAACCCTCTCCTATCTTCCTAACACCTGGAAGCTCTCTGCGAACAGCTCAAGGAGTGTCACACACCAGCACAGGAGGGATGACTTGTGCTGCGCCCACAGCAAAACAGAGCAGCACAAAAGCCGAGGTGCCTGAGCTGTCCTGCTTGTTTCTGTGAGGTCTGGACACCTTCCTCATCATAAAATAGTGTGACAGCTACAGGGGAAACTAGGATTCCCTGGGGCTGGGGGGTCTCCTGGCTCCTCTGCAGAGGTGACAGGAGCTGAGCACCTTCCTACGTGCTTGGAGAGCCTGAGCACTGTGCGGTTTTGCTGCAATAAATCTGGAGCAGCTATAAATCTGGAGCAGCTGGCTTAAGTTCCTCCAGGGTTCATAAGAAAACACATCCAGCCTGATGTGTTCTGTTTGCCCACTCACTGTGTTTTTAATTGAGATGTTTGTAGTTTGGAAAATTGCTTCCTAGACTACAATACCCACAGTCCCTCTCTGGCATAGCTGGTTAGGGCAAAGCAAAACCCAGACCTCTGAATGGGGTCTCCTTGCCTGACCGCACAGGCAGCTGGACATCTTCCGTCAAGGCTGGCCAACTGGCAGATGAGCTTCTTTGGTTTACTGGGAAAAGACTAGTTAGATCAGTGAATGAGAACTGTGGATGTGGTTCCCTGCCCTCTCCCAGGGGCCACTGCCAGACCCTGGTCCTAGCAGCCAGAGTCTCCAGAGTCTATTTCTCTCCCATTCCTACCAAACTCTGTCCAGAACTTTTTCTAAATGAACCCTGAAGTCCAGTTTGGGACAGATCACAAGGCAGAAACAACAAGCATAATGAAGCGTATTTAAAATGATATTTTTTCTGCCTTTGGAGTTTGGTTAATTTATAATCTATAAAAGTCTCTGCATAATTGTGTCTTGATTAAAATGGTATAATTAGGCGCTCTGGATCTCTCTCCCCTTTCCCTAAGATTATTTCTGTCTAATTGCTTTAATCTGTGTTTTCATGCACCCACTAGAAAATCAAAGCATGCTCCCATGGGGACGCGGGTGAGAGTGAATAAAGCTGACGACTCATTAAGTGCAGCAGAGAGAGGAAACTGCATCTAAATCACCACTACGTTAACGAGGTAAAATAAAAAATTGATGTGAATAAATAACAGAGAAAGGATTTAAAAAAAAAAACAAAAAAAAACAAAACAAAAAACAACAACAAAAAAAACAAAAATAACAAAACAACATGACTTAGATTTTAATATTAATTAAGAACATATTGAATGCAAATTGTCTGTCATTAAAGCCAACTTCCTCCACTGTTGATGGAGAAGAAAAGGTCTGGGGGCGTTAATTGTCCGAACTGGGTGGTGTTTTGTGGAGGGGGCAACTTGTGCAGAATAAGGACAGAATAAAGGGGATTGAAGGACCTGGGTAGGAAAGGTGTCAGCCCAGCTTGGCAGCTTAAGAGCAGTGCCACAGTCAGCCTGGATTCAAATGAGAACTGGATCAGATTTCGTGGAAAGCAGCCTGGGACTCCTGCAAAAGGTACCGGCTGGCTCACTACATTGCTGGGGAGGCTTGACATGTCCCTCAAGAGTTGACCACGTCCATCCCCTGCCCCAAGACCACAACAACTTCACCTCTCTCTTCCAGGTGACTTTCTGTCTTCTTGTGACTGATGCTCAAGCTTTAGACTCTGACAGCTAGCCCCAGTGACCTGCAAACAGGCCACTTCTCTCCAAGTGAGGAATCAGGAAAACAAGGTAATTTCAAAAAGCTTCTGGCTATGTTTGTGTTTTGTTGACATCTGCTCTAGTCTCCTGAGGACAAGACCTCTGCTGTCCTCTGGTCCCTCATTCTTACTTGCTAGGGAGACTAACTGTGCTGTTTGCAATTTGCCTAGCTCAGGTGCAAATGCCCACACATTGCAGTGCCTTTTACCCCAGATGTGACAGAACAGCTTTGTCAACATGCTGTGCACAGCACCGTTAATTTTCAGCAGTGGTAAGCAGCCCAGGCTGGGCAGCGAACGGATGGAGCCACTCTGCTCTGGGATCTGGAGCTCTGCCCTGTGTGGCGTAGACATGGTCCATGCTCCAGTTGCTGATCCAGCCTCCCAGAACATGGATGAACAACGGGATTTCAACTCAAGTCATCAGTGACCACACGATTTGCCCTTAACTCATCCATCCCCTCTTCATTATCATGGGATGTCATGAAATAATACATTCTTATGGGGTTGTGTAAAGGTACTCAGCCGGCCACCTTGGCCAAAAATTGGTGGGTCTCCATCTCCTTGTGACCTTCACAGTCATTGCTGCACTCAGGTTCACATTCTCTCTAGCCATAGACACACAGATTAAGGAAAGTGAAGGTGAAAGGGATGCGAACATGGCAAGGAAAGCCAAGAACATTGCTTGACCAGTGAACAGGAGCTGTTGGCTCAGCAGAAAGCTCATCCCAGCAGCAACCTCCAGTCCCAGCTGCAGGTCAGGTCCTGAAGCTTTGTCCCTGTTCCATCAAGGAGGCACTTCAATGCAGGGATAGAGACACATTTAAATGCTCTGCTGGGTCACTGCCTGACAACAGCTCTCGGTCCCTCAGGCTTTCCCTTTCAGCATCCCCTGAGGACCAAGCATGGAGGGAAGATCAATGGTCACATCAGCGTAGCAGCTGACAGGATAATACTGAAAAAGAAAGCAGGATCAGCTGCTTGTAGCCCTTGAGTTCAAGAAGAACCTAATCTAATTAAGTGGAGGCTACTATTAAATTACCAGCTCTCTTTTAACGTAGCCATTTTAAATGGTTCTGTGTATTTATAGTAGGCGAGTTAGGGAGGGCTTTTCTCTTTCGAGGTTATACTTGTGTATAAGGGAGAGATGTATAACAATGCTAAGACTCCTGCTTTGAATTAGTTCTCATCTCCAGCCTGGAAAACATCGTGCACGAGATTTAAGACATTGAAATCTGCTCCCAGCCAGCCTCTTCCTATGCCTGTGGAGGGAGTGTTTGTCTGGGTTGTTTTTTTCTCTTGCCCCAAGCCACCAGCAGAGAAGTTTCAGGATTAAGCTTCCCTTAAAGCATATATATCTTGTGCGACTATCTCAGGTCAGTCAGTAGCCAAGAAAGGGCAAGAAGAGGGGCTGGCTTGCTGTGGTCAGAAGTTAGCAGACGGTTTTCTGCTGAGTTTTGGTGGGAGTGGGATGGATCTGTCACTGGTGGTGAGACAGCGAGTGGAGAGGCTCTCAGCCCCACTGCCCAGAGTGCTTTGCTGGTTGATGGAGAGCCCCCAGTTTGTCTTCCCCTTATTCCTGTCTCTGCTGCAGCCCTCTCTGTTATTCTCCCTGTAATCCCATCTCTGGGGGAACTCCTGTGTGGCTGGATCTGTGTCAGATGATCCCCTAGGCTCGCAGGAGGGAGGAGGTGGGAAATGCTCGTTAGGAGCAGTTTCCATGCAGAACAACAGTAATAATCCTTAGCCTTTTATCTGAAGCTTTTGCGAACATTAATTCATTAACCTCTCACAATCACCCTCTGAGGTGAGGATTATTATCCACAGGATTGGACAGGTGGGGAAGCTGAGACAAGGACGAGGCAATTGGAGCCACCAGTTCCTCCCTGGTCTTCCTATAAACCATCTCTCCTCTCCCAGTGAGGGGTGGGCTGGCTTCTTTGGGACACCCTGGCTGTGACAAGGACAGACGTTGCTGGCTGTATTTCCCTCTGGCTCTGCAAGAGCCTTTCGTGGGGTACTGAGCCTCGTGCCTCTGTGCCCTGCAAACAGTCACCACGGGAGGGCTTGGCCGGCGCTGCACCGAGGCCATGGCATCTCCCTTTCTCCAGGAGCCAAAGCTCCCAGCATATTTCTCTGTCTGCCAGGTCACTATCAATATTATTGCTGTAAGAAGAGAGGAAAAAGTTGGCAGGGGGAGAGACATGGAGAAATGGAACAAGGCAGAAGACCTAGAAACAAGAGACCTTTTTGTCTCCTTCACCATCCCCATATCCCTTCCAATTGGGATTTCTTCTCCTCTTAATCTTGTTTTTCTTTCTCAATGTGAAAGATTAAAAAAGAAGAGATTAAAAGACTACTCCAAGTGGATGAGATGGACTTTGCTGCCTCCCTCCCTCTTGCTGGGACAGATCTCTGGGAAACCTGTCTTTCTAGCTTTTCCCATCTTCTCTCCCCTCCCCTTCCCCTCCCACCCCTTGATCTTTAGAGATAAAAAGGCCCTTACCTTCTGATGGTTTGAGCCAGTCTGGCCACCTTCAAGGCCACTCTGATCCTTTATCAGGGGCAGGTGGAGAGAGAAAGGATACATGTGGGACTGGGGAAGCCACTGGTGTAATGTCCTAGCTGTCCATCTTCAAGTAACTTTATCATCGCTTCTCCGAGACACACTCCATCCATCAGGAAAGCTCTATAACAAGGCAGGAAAAAGCTCCAAGGCATCCTGAACCCATTGCAATGAACGTACCACCCACAATGGTGTGAAGCCCCTCTTGGGACGTGAGTGTGTGGGAAGAAGGTTGGAGCAGAACAAACGGGTGGTGAGTTCCCTAGGCTATTCCTCCTTTTGCAGGGCAAAAGGTGCCAACACAAGTGAGGGACCATTGGAGTCCCCTTCACTCTGACAAAGGGATTTTTCAGCAGTCAGTCTGATAAAGCAGAGATTTGCTCCCCTTCACTCCCAGTATGTTGGGGTGTGTGGAAAGGAAGATGTTCATTGCACTTTGGGTTGGTCCCACCTCTTCCTTGGGATGTCAGTTCCCCCAGACTGACTTCTGCTGATGGGGCCTTTGAGGGGTTGAACTGCCTCTCTGTGGTTCCAGACCAGAGCTGGAAAACCCAACGCCTTTCTGCCACAGAGGGATTCACTGTTCCTACCTTGGCTGAGTTCACTGTTGCTCTTCTTGAGAGCACAATAACCACTGGAGTTAGGAATGAGCTTGGCTCCACCTGGGCAACATCCACTTGCAGTGTTTCCACAGCTAGGGTAGAGAAGACGGCCAATTCCATGCCTGGACATGCTACCTCATCCTGGTAGAGCCTGTGGCACACTCAGAGACCTCTCAACCTGATGGAGACAGCGGCGTGCAGCCCATGCCCCCTCCTCTAGGTCTACGTCTACTAGGGGAGAACCTGGCAGCACTTCCACCTTGGATGCTCTGGGCCGATCAACGTCCAATGCTCTCATAGGATGTTATTTCCAAACACGCTGAAAAATGCTCCTGCTCCATTTGGCAAAGAAGGAGGCATCGGCGCAGCAGTGCAGGAATTGTCCGTACTACGTAGTGTGTACAAGGTGCTTGCCGTCTCCCACGGACGCTGCGTGCAGCCACCCGTGCAGAAGGAGCCTCCTGTCTTTATTGCTGACAGCTGTCAGTCTCCAGAAAACTATCCTTTCCTTCCCTGCTCCCGCGGTCCCATGAGCAGGGAAGGAAATCTGCCAACTTGGTGTTTCTCCCTCTCGCTCTCTCTTTTGCTGCCTGTGAGAGAAGTTGCAGGGAAATGATGAAATAAAAGCCAAGGCCCGGAGAAAGCTGATTCATCCACAGCCCAGGGCCAGCGGCCGGCTCCAAGCAGAGCTGTAAAATCAATCTGTCACTTCTCACCGCAGTATAGATCAGGGGAGAGATTGTGACTGCAGCGAGGGCAGAGCCCAGCCTCCTCCCGGGGACCTCTTTCCCCAGCCGTGGGACCCGGTTGCACCCCTGGAGGGGACAGAAAGACAGATGGGGGAAGAGGCAGAGAGGGAGAAGGGCTGATCAGCTGGCTCCGCGATCCTTCCCCAGCGGCACTTGGAACACACTGATGCGCTGTGTGCACCGATGCACGGGCTGCCTGGCTGAAGCACCCGGTGATGGGGGATGCTGAGCATGAGCTCCGGTATCCCCCAGTCTGGGAGCAGGGGGTTAAAACATGAGTTTTGTCTTCACCTTCTTGACTCCCACATTCTGGGCTATTCTGGGACTTCACAGCTCCCTGACATATGTTGGAATAACACCAGGGAATTGCTCTAATAAGGTCAGCTCCCTTGTTCTCCCCAACAGCATCTCCAGTCTCAGAGGGTGTAGCAGCCCAACAGAGCAGCAGCTGGGCAGAAACGTGCAACCCAGGGCAGTTCTTGGGGACGCTTGCATCCCTGTTAAGGGGGCAGAGAGGTCAGGCCTGGCTGGAGGGTGGTGGTCTTGGTGACATTGGCTGAATTAGGCGACTATTCTTCTGTAGTGCTGGACATAGAGCGGAGTGCCTCTGCAGCTGACTTCCACTAAAGTATCTGTGACGTCCTTAATGTTTTTTTTCTTTGTGAAGTTCTTTTTTTTTTTTTTTTCCTTGTGAAGTAACAAACAACAGAGTCTTTTCAGGGCTTCTGACAAGGACAGAAGCTCTGCAAAATAAACTTGGGGGTAAGCTTCTCTACCCTCTGGTTGATCGTCTGCCATGGGACAAAAAAGCACTGGAGGCCTGGATTGAATCAAATGGAGGACCCAAGTGCCCCACACTGCTGGGGATGTGGTGCTTGTGTCTGCGTGTCTCTTGGCACTGCCCTGTTCTGCCTGATTTGAGAACTGTTCCTGGGTCAGTGGGAGCGTAAGCAAGGACAATTTGAGCCCCACGGGCCCCAGCAGCACAAGGATCCTGTCCCAGCACTTCTGAGTGCAGAAGGTATCTGTGTCAGTAGCAGAGCCTGGGGGAGACCCATCCCAAATGGCCTGCGAGATGGTCCTGGAGGAACTCAATCGGGAGCAAATCCTGCATTGATATGGAGCTGGAAACCTTTTATCCAACTCCTACGCCCTCCGAGATCAGACAGTGTTTCTTGGAGGAGGTAAGAAAAAAAGATGGAATCAAGCCTTTGTTCCTTCAGTTTTTAGCTTTAAATGGTCTTGGAGGGAAACAACCCACAGTCATAATCCCTGAAGGTGATCAAGGCAAGGAAACTGGAGTCTATGGTTTCCACAAGAAGCTTTCTTCTCTTATCCCAGGTGGAGCAAACAGTTTTGACATCTAACCCACTGGGAACAACCTACTGATGGTCCAGGGAGCACCCAGAAGTGTCCTCAGAGCTGCTCATCTCTTGTCTGTCATACAATCACGGAATGGTTTGGGTTGGAAGGGACCCTGAGAGATCATCCAGTTCCAAACCCTGCTGCCTCTCCGAAGAGTGTATGTGTTTTCCCACTCGTGTTTGTAGGTTTTGGGGAAACGAGGATGCAACAAGCTTCCTACCCATCATTTTCCACAGAGCTAATGCTCCTGTATATTTGTATCTAATGGCCCAAAGGGTTTCCTGGTGCCATCTAGGAGTGAGGCCTGGGGCTGGTTTGGTGGGTTTGCTGTCCTGTCCCTGAGGCTGCTGTATGCGCGTGAGAAGGCTGGGGGCAGTCCCACACTTGCTGGGTTTGGATTTGTGTGAGGTTATTTCTCTCCCTGTAGTGAGAAAAATGTACAGGGGGCCAAAGGAGCTCACCCCTCATAGAGGTTTGCAAGTGTGAGACAGATGGGGTAATCATATTGTGTCTGTATTTGTACAAAACCTAGCAGGATAAGGAGCGGGTCCACAGCTACAATTCTTTAGATGCAAGTGGAAATCACAATATCACGTATTTAACAGTAGCGCTGCTTGCAGCGGGGTGTGCGTGGCAGAGTAATTTCTCTATAGATCTTGCACTGCGTGAAGAAAGCCATTCGTTTCCCACCCAAGGTTACATGTGCGTGTATGTCTGTGCGTGTGTGTGCATGTGAGCGCTGTGGGTGGCAGAATCAAGCGTCTGTTTTCCCAGAATCCGTTGCAAGCATGTTTATATTGATGCTGAGGGGAATGTCTTCACCCAGCTGTCGCGCGCGTGTGTGTTTGTGTGAGGAAGGGGTGCAGGTGGTGTCTGCTCAGCAGCTTGTGAAGCTTTCAGAGCATTTTCATTTGTCGTTGCAACCTCCATGCGTGCCTGCGTGAAGGACACACTCAGCTGGCATGGGAACGTGCGGGTGTGAATCGGTCATGAGCAAACGTAGGTGTTGGGGCAGGTTTCTAACATCAGAGCAGCCAGGGGCCAGAGCAGCCTCTGAGCAGGGAGCAAAGAGCCTCCCGGCGCCAGGATGGACCTTGAGACATTTCTGAGCAAGACTGTGCCACCTGGCTGCCTGGAATAGCAGGAGACTGGATTCCACATCCCAGGAAGCCAGCTCCCATCCGATATCCTCTGTTCCTAAGTTTCTTTGCAGCTGTTGCATGTCTGTGCGTATCTGGGCGAGACAGACCGTCCCTCCACAGCTGCGGTGAGTGCGAGGGGTGCAGAGTGTGTCCTTTCGGTCGCGGTCTGTGTGTCTGCATGTCTGTGCAGGAGGTTGAAGGCAAAGATGGTTTACGTCTAGCTGTCATGTATGCTTTCTGTGAAAGGTTTGGGTAACTTCCTAGGTGGTTTCCTAGCAAGTATTGCCCCTGTGTGCTTGGGGGCTGAGCTGTGGCTGGCTCCCCAGCACCTGGTGCACACTTATGTTCGTTTCTGACTGTAGGCAAGATCTCCATCCATGACGGCAGGTGTGCGTTTGGGTCTTCCAGTAAGCTGGTACATGTATGTGAGGGCATGTGCTCGCGGGTGATGTCTGAGGAGCTGCTGCATTTCCTGAGGAGGTGCGTGCAGGTCCCCCCACAGCAGCCGCACGCGTGTGCTCGTGTGTGGGTGAAGCATTTCTTCCAACTCCTCTCGCATTTGCGTGTGCCGACGTGCAAATACTGCAGGGGCACGCATCAAGGTGCAGTTTCCCACAGCTTTTGCATATCCCGGTGCCATATGCCCGCGGGGTGTATACGCGTACAGTTTGCATACACCTGCGGGAGCGTATAGCTGCTGCACGCAATGTGCGTGCGTGCAGCTCCTCAGCAGCTGCTGCTTTCAACGAGCGGGTGCCGATCTTAGGAGCTGTTGCGTTTCACGTTGGTGACTTGAGAAGCTGTGGCGGGTGTGTGCACGGTTCCCCGCAGCTGTCGCTTGCGTGTGCGCGCGTGTGCGCTCCTGGGAAGCTGCCGCGCGTTGCGTGCAGCCCCGTGTGCACGCGTGTGCGGAGGCGCGCAGCCCCGGCCGTGCCTGCCCGCGTCCACGCGTGTGCGGAGGCGCGCAGCCCCGGCCGTGCCCGCCCGGGCCCCGCGGGTGCCCACCCCTTTCCGCCCGCACCGGAGCGGGGCTGCGCGGGCGAGGAGAGCTCGGCGCTGGCTCCATGGCACAGGCACCTCCGCCCGTCACAGCTGCCACAAGCTGGAGCCCTAGCAGCCCAGCCCGTGGCGAATTAATCACTCGCCGTTTACACGCCGATGCAGCCCCTTCTGCCCTCTTCCCCCGGTGATGCGGCTGCGGCGAAGGCAGCAAATCCCCCGGCCGTGCGTGCCCTGCCCGGGCTGCTCCGTCCCCGCCTGTGCCGCCCGGGTGCCCGCGAGGCTGGCAGCGCTGCCTAGGGGCGGCGGGGCAGGGGACAGCACAGCCTGAGGGGTGACACGAGGCGGGGGACACCTCCGCGGGGCTGCAGGGCGCTTCGAGGCAGGGCTCCTTTGCGCCTCCACGTCGCCTGGGGCATGGCACGCGTGGGAGCGGGGAGCGATCGCCCCTCCAGAAGCAGGTATGTGCGCGTGTGCGTGTGACACGTTCGGCGTGTGCAGCTGCCCGCCGTGTCCCCGGCTCCCTGCTGTCTCCCTCTCGGAGACGCGGCTGAGCTTGGAGGGGCAGCAGCGTGGGGGAAGAAGGGCAGGATGTCCGGATGCTTTTCTCCCCCAGCCCGTGCTCGGGGGGTGGATGCCTCCGATCCGAGGGTGAAGGCAAGGGGTGAGTGCAAGGGAGGTGGGAAGCGAAGTGACGGGGGAGAAAATGCCCACATGGGGAGGTGGGAGGACTTAGAGAGGTGCTCCACTTCAATGCGTGTGTGTGTGTGTGTGTGCGTGTGTGTGTGTGCAGTTAGCTGGGGCTCAGGATGCTGAATAGGTCCAGGGCTTGCTGCACGCAGCTGGGTTTGACTGCTCTGCTTCTGTTCAGACACTGCAAGAGGAGGGGATACGTGCGTATGATGTATGTATATATGTGTGTGTCTGCTTGTGCGTATACATCAATATGTGTAAATACCTCCATAGGTATATGCATACCCCCCCATATATACATATGCAAATATAGCTGTAGATACAGAGACACCTACGTATATTGCTCGCAGTTATGGTGGGGAGAAGAAGGCAGCCTCATCCCACAGCCCCCTGCCTCCTTGCAAACTTTGTCGGGGAGCCTTTGCAGCCAGTGATGTGTCTGTGTTGAGTGAAGGTTTGCCTGGTTTGGCTGCAGGGGAGTGAGTAAATCTCTGCTCTGCTCTTACACTGCTCTGCTGGGAGGCTGACTGGCTGCAGAAAAGTCATTGCGTGGTGTCTGGCGAGTGCGCGAGTGTGTGTGTGTGGCGGTGCTGGGATCTGGCTGTTTACGTAGGGGCCCAGGACAGCTTGTCGGACGCATACATATGTGCATATGCACTGCCTGCAGGGTGTCTGTGTACCCATTTATTCCACCAGGGAAAGTGAGCCCACATTTTTGTGCATAAGGATCCTCCTGCTTTGGGGCATGGGATGGGGGAAGGAGAAGCTGAATGAATGAATGGGAGCAAGAGGAGGAGGAAGGAGGAGGCGTGGGGGTGGGGGATAAAGATGAACAGACGCATCCTATTCTCATCCTAGGACAGGCAGGAGTGCACAGCTGCTGCTGTTCCCATTCCAGAGCTTGGATCTGGTTGGGGAAAGGCAGCATAAATCTGCTAATGCTGCAGCAGGCAGCATATTTGGGAGCTGCTCTGCGTAATACCCTCTTGTGCGTGTGCTGGTGTGGCTCCCCCCTACCCCTGTATGCATGCTTGCCAGCACACGTGTGCATGTGTGTATGTGTGCAGAGGCGGTGGGGAGCGGGCTGTGCACAAGCAGTATGCTTGCACACATCCTTGTGGGCAACTAGGGAAGGAGGTGGTGGGGAGCAGAGCATCACTCGTGCGCTGCGGGTGCATGCATCTTGCAGCCGTGGTCCGTTTGCGCCCTCATGCAGGCGTCTGCCGCTGCTGGGGGCCGGTGTGTGCACACAGTGGGTGCACATGTGCATGCCAAGCTTGGGAGCTGCTTCCCCTCCTTTTTCCCCTAAAGGCTGGAGAGCGCAACCCTTCTGCCCACCCTGGAGGTAGAGAGCTATAAAGCAAGCTGTGGAGCAGGGAGAGGGCTGCTGATGCTGGAGGAGGGTAATGGTGATGTGCAGGGAGAGGGAGTGTGTGTGTGTGTGTTTGGGGGGGGTCCACGTCCCGGAAGGGGGCCTGGGGTACCAGGGAGCCTGCATTGCCTGCTGCGAGCCAAGGTATTTGTCATGCACGGGGAGGTGGGAGGAAGCAGGAGTGTGTGATGTGGGGGTGCCAGCTGAGGGGGTGAAGGGATGCTGTGACAGGCTATGGGGGGATTTTGGGTGACCCCCATCCTCCTGCCCCCGCCCCATCCCCACGCTCCCAGTCACTCCTGGGTCTGGGGAAACGCAGCCCAGCAGCATCACTAATGCAATATTCCAAGGAAGCTTCATTTGCATGGAGCATGCATTATTAATATATTTAAATACAGCCCCCCTCTCGCCTCCCCCCTCCATGCAGACCATACCAGCAGCGGTGAGGAAACTGCAGGGACCGGAGGGCTTCTGCTGCGGTGCCGGGGGTGAGAAGCAGCCGCTCCAACCCCACCGATTTCCCCAGCCTAGAAACCTTCCCCCCAGCCCTTTCCCCACCCACCACCCTCCTCCCCCCCTTATTTTCCCCCGCTACGTGGTTGCCTTTTGGGGCATCAAACCCACCAGCCGGCAGGTTTGCCGGGATGCTGGGAGCTGCCTTCATTGCTCTCCCCCCATCAAAAACCATGACACCAGCCGCGGATGCATGGCCTTTCCCTCTCTTCACCCAGCTCCGGGAGATGTGGGTATTTGGGAATGTGTTGTCTGATCTGGTGCAAAGCCACGCCATGGAGCAGGAGCTGCTGGCAGGGTAGAGAGGACATTTGGGGCAGGGGGACACTGGGAGGGGTTGTTTTGGCTGTGGGGCAGCCTGCGATTAAAATCTGAAAGGTAAAACCGCAGGCAGGGAGGAGGGAGGGCGGCACAGCCGTGATGGTGGCCGTGATGGCTGTTCCTACCTGGGTCGTGTCAGAAGCCAGATGCAGCTCCAGGCAGGGTGCAGCTGCCTCATCTGACCCTGCTAGCGAGTGGCAGAGCATGTTGCCCACCTGGGAAAAAAAGCTCGTGGTCACATCAGGGCCTGCTAGAACCTCCCAGTGCTGTCAGCAGCCGTGTCAGAAAATATCAGTACATTTGCTGAGAAAGAGAGACCCGGCTGCTCTCTCCCTGAGCCCAAATATTGTTGGTTTTTTTTTTTTTTTTCCTGTCCCAGCCCTGGGCCTGGGCTAAACTCTGTCTTATATCAGCATGAGGGGGCAGAGGAGATGCGGGGAACACCTCTGTCCTCACGCTCGTGCAAGCTGATGAGAGGTGCCCTGCTCTGGGGAAGGGACCTGGTGTCCCCCAGGCACGCTTGCAGCTCCCACCCATGCCTGGGGACCAGAGCGGGGCAGGAGCAGCTCAGGTGCAGGGTGAGCAGCCTCCAGGAAAATCTCCCTGTGTCTCGGGGCAGAGGAGCTTTTGCTTTTCTCCTCCAGGGAGGAGCAGAGCTGTCCTGACCAGTGAGGGCTCACAGGCCACCGGTAGGTATGGGGAAAGCCATAGAACACCGTGCGTTCTGCCGGTAGGAATTGTCCAGCTTGGCTCTTTGGAGGTGACAGGGCCAGTGGGACTGACGTTGTGTTTGCTTCGGTTGTGAGATGGCCTGGCAGCAGTTACAGCCTCGCGTTAGCCTAGCTGCATCTGTGTCCTGGCTTTCCTGTGCTCTCCGGCTGGTGTGGTAGCTTTGTGTCTTGCTTTGCTGACCCGTGACCTCCTCTTTGAGAGAACAGGGACTACAGCAGACTTTGGGTCTCCTGGGAGCTCGGAGGTACCTAGCCATTGCCTGAGATGAACTGGTTTATTCCTGAACAGGACTGACCAAATAATTTTCTGTTGCTGAGGAGAAATGACCTCATTTGCTCAACACTTACAAGCCAAGAGAAAACCCAGTTCCAGCTGACCAGCTGAGGTACAGAAGGAGGGAGGGGCAGTTGTCACTCTTTCCATGGCATTTTAAGGGGTTACGAGCCGTTAGGAACCAGGTGAAGGTGAGTGATCTGAAGAGTTTGCGAGGAAGGTGTTGCCTCTTGCAGGAAAACTTTGAGGTTCCCAGGCAGCCGTGGTTTGGGTAGACACAGTGGCTACACAGTGCTTTATAGCACAGCGCCAGGTGCCACGGACATAAGCACAGGATCAAAACCCTGGAGCAGAATCTGTCCTGTCGTTGAAGGAGAGGCCCACCCATCCTCCTGCGCTGACCCAACTGATGTGCTGGTGCCTTGCCTTCCCATCTGCTGTCAGCCCAGGAGAGCATCTCCAGCCTTTCAGCCCTTTGGTGTAGAATTTTGTTCCAGGCAAAGCTTTATGGAGGTGATGGTGCCACATGAATTTCCCAGAGATGAGGTGAGGTGTTTGGGGTCAAGAAACCATGTTCTTCTCTGTACAGAGATGTCCACACACGAAGTTAATACCTGTCTGGTTTGGGGAAGCTGTAGGGGAACTACTGTTTGCAAGAAACCATGGGTGGTTTTAACTCCTGTGGGTGTCTGTTATTCTGAAAGCAGAAAGATGGAGCAGTTACTTCTGTGAGGAAGGGTCATCAGTAACATGACATGTGGGGAGAGGGTCACAGCATAGCAGGAAGGATCCCTAGCTCTGCCACAACTGGCCTGTGGGGAAATCTCTTCCCCTCTGCGCTCCTCAGCACTCACATGGTTTTGAATGGTTTTGATGATAAGCTAATCACCACTGAAGGTGCTATAGACATGCAGACTGTGTCCCAGGATGATGTACAGGCTACCAGTTGCCTTAAGGCAAGGTGTCATATGTTTGTCTTCATTCTTTCCATGGCTCATGAGCTCAGTCTGTAGACCAGATGGGTTGGAGCTGCCTGTGTATTTTTGGGTTACTATGAGGACTCTGTGAGCTATCCTTTCTCTGGAAACATTGGTATGCATGAGAGCATGTATGTGTGAACAGCGAGAGAAGCAGTTCTTTCTGCTAGGCTTTGTCTGTCCTATCCTCTTGTATGCACAGGTTGCATCTGTGTGTGCACAAAGTCTGCGTGTGCAGGTTTGTCATTCCCTTCTTAACAGCTTCGTCTGTGTTATCCATGTGTACGTATGCCTGTGCGCATTCGTGTATGTGCCTGTGCGTGATGCATGTCATTGTATGTGGGTTTATTTGTGGAGCGAGCACGCGTGTGTGTGTGTAACACACCTTTTCCATGTCTCGGATTTGATTGCTCTTCTTGAGGTTTGTGAGTACGCAAGTGTAGTTGTATGCTATGTTCAGCTGGATGCCATCCATCCTTCCTGTCCATGTATCTTCTTCTCCCCATGTCTCTAATGAAGCTGCTTCTTCAGCTCCCTGGGGAGAGGTCCTGTGCTTTAAGAGAGAGTCTTGAGTTATATTCCCTGGTGCCACATGTGTGAAGTAAGCTAGCTTTCCTGACATCTGTGTACGCAAGTACATCCAGAAACATCAAGCCCTGAAGCACGAGGCAGGCCTGATTCATGTTATTTCCAAGGCTTTAGTGAGACAAGTGTGGAAAACCCCACATTCAAACCTGGGCACTGTGCTAGCTGAAGAAGGGTGATAAATGGGAGGGAATTCAGAGAAGAGCAACAAAGTGATGAAAGGGCTGGAGGGACTTATGAGGAGAGATTAAACAAACTAAATATTAGAGCTTGGCTAAATGATGACACGGCGCAACATTTTACCAGTATTTGAGGACTGTAAACACCAAGGAAAGGAAGCGATTATTTAAGGGGTCAAAGGATGGGCAGAGGTACAGGATGAAGCTGAGCATGTGGGAAAACATTTGGAAGACGTGTGCAAGCCTCTTGGTGTGAGTGCTCGGATCAACTATGTAATAGTCTGGCAGGTTTCCGGAGATGCAACTGCTTACAGCAAGGAAATATATGGTGGTGAAAAGGGATAGAGGGGAGCAAGTCAGACTTGGCCAGTGGTGAAGGTGGAGTGACCTGCAAGGCCTCTTTTTCATATGTAGCATTTCACCTTTCATTGATTTCCTGTCTCACTGCTGGGGAGAACCTGCAGAAATTGTTGTTGAGGGAGCAGAGAGGTGGTACAAGAGGAATGAGTAAACAGAGTCTGATGGAAGTGGAGAACGTTATTCGCTCCCTCTCCACATCCTTTCTGGCTGGAGAGGTAGTCTAGGAACCAATCCCGTAGGAAGTGCCTGAGATGAAAATGGGCTTTGCCACAACAGCTTTCTAGGAGAGTGCAGGCTAAACTTTCCACAGTGAGTAGTTCCCTCTTTCCAGGCAAAGATGGTTTGGCATGGGGACAGTGGGGTCAGGAGGATCAGACTTCTGTCCTCTGACTCCCTAGTCACAGATGGCCCAGAATTGGGACAACAAGGTCAGAAGGATTAACACCCCTCCTTTTTTTCCCCATTGCAGTCACAGGCCAGGAAAATTGAGTCAGATCATAATAAAAAGATTAGTGTGCAGAGGCTGCTGTGAATAGTGTGATAGACAGGTCAGGAAAATGGAAGGGAATTCAAGGAGGGTTGGCCCTGTTACAGATGGTCAGCTGAAAGGGCTCTGTGTTTACCAACAGGGAAAGGGGATTTGGTCTTACAAAGTGTGGAACAACGCATTGAGGGGACTAACACCCAAGCACAGATGTTATCCCCAGCAAGGATCTGTACTGGGATGACTGGTTGGAACAACCTCAGATCTTCCAGCTTTAGGGCAGAGGGGAAAAAACCCTTCTTGGAGTGGGGTCTGTTGTATGCTCTCTTGTCCAATCATCTCCAATAAGACCTCATGTACCAAAATGTTGTTGGTACTCATAGCTCCTATTTGTCCGTGACTTCTGGGTCAGTCTGGCTATGGAAAGCCATGGGAATGTAAGAAGGACCCTGCTGAGCCAGGTCAGAGATCCTTCCAGTCCAGTATCTCCAACAGTGGCTAACAGGATGTCTACAGGGAAGAGTGTAAGGACAGGACAACTGTGTAGGAACACTTCCTCTGAACAACCCTTTAGCCTCGGTGATGTGTGGCTGAGGAATCTCGTGCTAGAAGATCTGTTGTACACCTCATAGACCTCTATGGATCTTTTTCTTCCATGATGTTGTTCCATCACTTTTTGAAGTCAACTGAAATTTTAGCGTCCACAAAAACTTACAGCAGAAAGTTCCACAGCTTAAAAATGCAGAGTGCAATGAAACACCTCCTTTTCTTTGTCTTGAACCTGCTCATTTCTCATTTTATTTCCTGACCCTTGATTCTTGGGTAGGAAGAGACAGTTAATACCTGTCCCCTCTAACCTTCCTGTGTGGGTTTTATAGATGTCTGTCATATTACAGTTTCTATAATCTATTTTCCAGTAGTCCTTCACCTTTCTTCTTTCTGCCTCTCCCTGGGCCACAGCAGAGCAACTTTGTAGTGGCAGAAGGTCATGGAGCATTGCTAGGTGAGATTCAAAGTGATGTTGCGGGGACAAGCTGTGCCAGGTCCCACAGAGGTGAAGGCTTTTGTGTCAGCTGCAGGGCATGTTGTAAGAGGAGGTGAGGAAGCTGGGCAAGGACTCTGAACCAGCTAAGGGTGTCCTGGGCCATAAAGACAGGACTGGGCAGGGCCCAGGAGGCTTGAAAAAATAGGAAGTGGGATGTTGAAGTTGACCTTGGGATGTAGGGATAGCTTCTTTGAGCATGAGCTGTGGTGTTCAGCACAGGCAGGAGTTAGGACTGGCCACTGTGGAGCAGGTGAGGGGACTGAAAGGCCAGAGGTGATGGAGATCTGGTTAGGACTCTGACCTAAACATGATCTGAACATGACTAGGTGATATTGAGATCAGCAGAGAGGAAAGCAATGATTGATGATGGGACAGTCTGTAGACACAAGTGTCTTGGGAAAATATGAGTTGGACATACTGCTGGTGTGATGCGCAGTGGAGGAGAGGGGCAGGAGAGTGTAAAAGGGCATGGACTATACATGAGAAAGCTCTCAAACTTAAGCACAGCACAGGGAGATGTTGACCCATTTGAAAGAGATGTCCAAGAGTCAGCTCGCAGGTCAGGGCTAGGCTTTTCCAAAGCAGACGGAGGCATTTAGTGACAAAAATCTTGCTGAAATTAAGATTTTCTCATATTTCCTCATCAGCTGAGACCCTCAGCCAGCTGATGGAGAAAAGATGAATGAAAATGGAACACCAGCCATCTTAAGAGTGTTCTTCAAACAAAACAGGTTCTGAGGGAGGAAACAGGCTCATGCCAGGAAGAAAAAGTCCCTCATAGGGTCTGGGAGAGGGTGAAACAACCTTATGGGATTGGAGGGTACAGGGAAAGAAGAAGGTACCTTCTGTAGCCCTTAGCACATCTTACAGAGGAAAACTGTTCTGAGTAACCTTTGAATTCAGGGCTGTCGGAGACCGAGGTGAGTGATGGGAAGCGTGCTCAGATACTTTAAAATGTGAGCTGGGCCAGGAGAGGCAGCAGGGAGAGTGAGAGACAGTTTTGCCAGCAAGGGATGGGTATGAGGGGAGAGGTTTGATGTGAAGGAAGGGGCAAAAGCTCAAGGCAGAGAGGAGTGAGTAGCATCAGAAGGAGAGATCAATGGTGGCAAGGGGCTGGGGACAGAACAGGCTGATCTCTGTAACAGCCACTGATGTGCTGGGATTTTGGTCTCTGCTCCCCACGGGGCACCTCTCATGGGGCAGGGAGCTCTTCTCCAATGCCGTCAACCTGCTCCCAGCCTGGTGACACCACTGGACAGGGCAGCAGCCTCACTCTTCCTTGCAGACCAGGGAATGTGGCGAGACACATTGCACCAGACCAGGTGTGCGTAAGGCTCTTATATCAGTAGTCAAGAGTGGAGGTGGCAAGGAAGAAGGTATTTTTCTGCATCCGCTCTTAACTTTCCATCCTTTCCTTTCTTCTGTCTGCTCCCCCATGCTGTTGTAACCTTTCCTTTTCCTTTCCTTTCCTTTCCTTTCTTTTCCTTTCCTTTCCTTTCCTTTCTTTTCCTTTCCTTTCCTTTCCTTTCTTTTCCTTTCCTTTCCTTTCCTTTCTTTTCCTTTCCTTTCCTTTCCTTTCTTTTCCTTTCCTTTCCTTTCCTTTCTTTTCCTTTCCTTTCCTTTCCTTTCTTTTCCTTTCCTTTCCTTTCCTTTCTTTTCCTTTCCTTTCCTTTCCTTTCTTTTCCTTTCCTTTCCTTTCCTTTCTTTTCCTTTCCTTTCCTTTCCTTTCTTTTCCTTTCCTTTCCTTTCCTTTCTTTTCCTTTCCTTTCCTTTCCCTTCCTCTCCTCTCCATCTTCTCACTTAACACCAGCTGCACCCCGTGCCTCTATTTGCTTTCGTTTAATCCATGGGATAGATCAGTGACAGACCCCCACTGCAATTTTTTAAATTAAAGCCCTTTATCTTGAATTGAGCAAGGTCGGGGGAAGCATCTTAAGGCATCAGCGGCATTTTCTATCTCTGCCTGAGAGCAACTTAAAGGATGGCTCAACAGGATTAGTAGAAAGCGCAAGATTGGACAAATGGATTTGGCAGGGGCTGGCTGGTGGGCCCGAGGGAGCGGGAGCTTGCTGTGCTGGGAAATGGGAAGGCTGGGCTCTGCTCTGGGCCTCCATCGTTGCCTGCTGCCCACTGTGCCTCTGGGGGGGTGGAGGCAGCTGGGTGGGTGCTGAGCACAGACCCAAGCAGCCTGAGCATTCAGCGCCGTTCTTCGCTGCTAGGCGGCTGCTGTGGGGCCACGGCACGGAGATAGTGCGGTGTGCTCCAGGGGTGGCTGCCTCGCGGGCACGCGACTTCCGCAAAGCCACGGCCGAGAGGGACGTGCTGGTCACAGCAGGGCTGCGTGCAGCTGGAGCAGCGTGCCCCGGGAACGAGCCAGGATGTCGTTCCCTGTGGGTGCAAGTCCTTCTGGCAAGCTTCCCACTCCATCCCCAGCCTGCCCGCTGCTGCCAGAGGTGTGAATTAGCAGGCCAGGGGCACGGGGATGCAGCTTGGCTTGGCTTCTTCTCCTTCATTTCCTCTCCACGGTCCTCCTGCGCCAGCCTGGCCGTGTGTCCTGGGGCCTTTCATCACTTGAGAGCATCCCAGCCCATGGGGGATGTTCACACAGTTCCTGCACAGAAAGGATTTGCATGCATGGTGGGGGAGAGCCAGCCTGGCCTGTTTATTCTTAACGCTCTGTATTATCTCCATTAATAATACCACCTCTGCCTCACATGCTAATTAAGACTCAAGATTGTTAATGTAATAGGGAATTTGGGCAGAGACCACACAAGACTGGCTGGATTAAGTTAACCTTATGGACTGTTAATGGATCTCCTGGAGGGGCATTTCTGCCTAATGAGTATCCAGCTTGAATGGTAATCAGGGGCTTGCTCTGCGTGCTCAGCGGGGACCTTCAGCAGGGCAGGATGGGGAAGGGCGTGGGCAGGAGCTGCTCCTGGAGAAAGGGGGGGAGAACGAGGAGGGAAGAGAAGGGTGCAGGGCTGCGGGGAGAGACCTTGGGGTGAGGGAAGAGCTGAGGCATGAGGGTGGTGCAGGAGCTCCAGGCTGAGACAGGAGCAGAGATGCTGGTGCTGCTGCACATGGGGAGCCCCGGGTGGCTGCTGGGGCCGGCCTGTACTGGTTGTGGTGGGAGCTTCAGTATTAACACTAAGTGCTGTTTTTCCTGATTGCAATTGCCAGCAGTGAAAAGGACACCCAAACTGCCTTAGCTGCGTGCTGGGATCCTCTCTGGGGGAAAAAAAAACAAAAAACAAAAAACAAAAAAACCTGGGTAGATCCTGGCCTGGCTCCCAGACACCTGCACCATGAGCCTGGAGAATCAGAGAGATGGACTTTCTCTGCCTGCTGGGTTGTACAGTGTGGGGAAAACACTGGGGAACGGATGGGATGTGCCACGGAGCACTCTTATCTGTAAGGAGTTCATTGTCTTGCTGGTGAGCAACAAGGTGAAAGGCTGAGTTCCTGCTCAGAGGAAACCTTGGGACAAATTAAAGGACACAACATTGAGTTTAGAAGGTTTCCACACATAGTGTTGGGTGAAGTTTGGGGATATCACAGTTTGGGAATTGCAGTTGAGGCAAAAGAGATGGAGCTTAAATGTTAGGTTCCATTTTCAAGGCAAACGTGAAATCCAGGGTCTGGATGGAACTGTGGCTTGCTGGGAGCCCGTGAAGCCTGCCAGGGAAGGTGGGTGGATTTTCACATCTGGCTCCTGTGTGCTAGTTTTGTTCTCCAGAGGGGATGGGAACAGACTGGGACAGAGGGCAAAGGCAAAGCCTGAAATGGAGGTCGATTGCTTGCAATTTAATTTGGGGATTAATCTAGATCAGGCCTGGGAAAAATATACAGAGCTCAGGGTATGATGTTAGGGAGGAAGGCAGTAGTCTGCAGAACTGGTTAAGGGAGTAAAGAAATGGCTTTGGGGTTTTCTTCTTGCGATGCCCGAGGAGGTCCTCCCGGTGGGCAGGCTCCATGCTTTGGATCCCAGCTGGGAGATTACTCAGTACAGGTGGGATCTGGCCATGGGTTGAGCCTTACAGAGTGGGAGCAATGGCAGAGCAGCTAAGACGTGTTGCTCTGGCTTCAGAGGCATGAGTTTGAGCTGGGCTGATGGCAATTCATGCAAAATTGTTCCTGCTTCAAACCCAGCTGTGGGCGATGCTGGCTGGGGAATTGAAATTCAGTCAGGTATCACTGCAGGAGTCACTTTATATTCTCAGATACAGGGACTGCTGTCTCCTAACTCTGTTACCCTGAGGTGTCTTACCTGAGCTGTCTCAGCTTTAGGTGGTCCAGGGATTGGATGTGAACCTTGAGTCTGGTTTGTGGTGGAAGTTCAGGGTTTGGGTGAAGGTTTGTGGTGTGGTTCCTGGGGGCTGGAAATGGGTGACAAGGACACAGAAAAGGACTAGGTTCAGTTCAGGTTGCCCAGTGAGTTTTTTCTTCACTTTCTGGCTCTTGGTGCGGGAAGACACCAGGGAACTGCAAGGAAGGGAGTTCCCTTGCTGTGTGTTGCTGTGTGGGAGTCGGTTCCCGGGGCAGAGTACGCTGCTGCCAGTGAGCGAGGGGAACCGAGGGAAGGCGAGAAAGGAGAAGCAGAGACCCAGAGGAGAGGCAGCACACAAGCCAGACAGACTCCTCCACCCAGAGAGGGATCCCCTCCCTGTGAAAGTGAACACACCCAAGGGGGCACGTGGCACACGCACGCTTAGCATCGTTTTGTGTGTACTCATAGCATCGCATCCACAGGGGTGCTCGAGCTGCGGATGTACACTAACACACTGTTTAGTGGACAGATACTCCCATAGGAAACAGTCTCACACACGTGTGCACAAACACGCAGATGTCACATCGCTCCCTGTGATTTCCACACACCCAGGTGCACGCATGACACCAGGTTGTCCCTCTTGTCCCCTTTCAGCATTGTCCCACGTGTATGGACTCACTCATGGCAACACTGACAGATGCACATTTTTGCACCTTCCAGATCTCCTTGCTTGCCAGCACAAAACAGGCATGTGAAGATGAAGCAAAACACATCCTTTAGAGATGAACAAGATGAACGCCATGCAGATGTACATGTGCAACGACATACACATACCCCTTCCTCCTGCTTGCCTTGCTCTCTCTCTCCCCCTTGCTGTTTGTTTAGCCCGTCATGGTGCTTCTTCAGTGCCCCTGAAGCACAGGAGCAGATGGTTTGGAGGTCAGTTTAGGATGATGGTTCCCCTTTCCACTAGCAGCTCTCTTCAGCTGCTTAGCTCAGTGCTAAGCATCTCAGCGATGAAGGTCCTCCCTGCTTACCCACACACGACACCTCTGTGTCACCTCCCAGCTCCTGTTAGAAACTCTGAGTCCAAAGCCTTCTTTAAATCACCCTCATGACAGCGCTTTAACCCAGGTAGCACTTTAGGCTGTGGTGGCTTTTCCAGGTTCAGCAGCATCTGTTAGCTTTGACAAAATGAGGCAACTCCTTCTGCACTCTGCTCTGTACTCGTGCCTTGCTGAGGCCCAAAAGGCTCTCGCTTGTCCCCTTTCAGCCTGCATTATTCATCTCCTGTAATGCACAATTGATGTTTGTGGGCAGAGGCGTGCAGGTACCGTTGAGCACAATGTAGGGGAAATGCCGTTCCTAGCGGCTGAAATTGCCCGAGCTCATGGGCCAAGTTGAGATGAGGGAGAGGGAATTTTTGCTCCTTCGCAAAAATTCACTTCTGAAAAGCAAGTGCTGGTGGTGATAGAGAGGAAGAAGGGGTGGCTGGAGGGGTTGAGGTGCTACTGGGGGCTTCCCCGCAGGTTTTTTCTGGCTCCTTTGTGCTGCCGCCTGAAGGTGCGAGTGGTGCGTGCGCTGTGTGCGTGGGAAGGTGGGAATACTCTGGGGGGAGGTGTGAGGTAGGTGGCTTTGGGCAGCAGAGAGTGCGCGTGGCTGAGTAATGGTGGGGAAGGTGCATTTGCATGTGGTGGTAAGAAGGCTGGGGGATGCTTTGTGAAGAGTTGTGGAAGCTGATATGTGTGTCTGTGTGCATGTGTGTGAGGGCAGGTAGCTCCCTGGAACTACCCGCACTCTGCTGCTTTCCCCTGCAAGCCAGCCCATGCTGTCCCATCCTTCTCCCATTCTCCTTCCCAGCCTCTTCCTGCACAGCTGGTGCTTCCCTGTCCCCCAGACACACGCTGGCTCTGATGCCCAGCCCTGATCGTGCTCCGCCAGCCGCTCGTGGTGCTGTGCGGTTAAATCCACCTCGCAGAGCCCTCACCGCACTGTTCCTGGTGCCAGCCCCGTCTCTGCTCCTCCTTGCCCTCCTCGTGCATCTCCTTGTCTCTCTGTGGGCCTGGGGGAAGCTGGCTCCTTCGTTGCCAGGTGTCCTCATCCCCTAGGGGTTTATGTACTCCTTCACCATGCTTAGGTTTTGCACTTGCGTCCCGTGATGCCACTATCAGCCAATTTCAGAGCACTCGGGGCTGGTGGGACCTTGCACTCTTCTTTGCACACAAATTATGCACATCAGAAGAAAGGAGGAAGGGAGAAGGGATGAGCGTGGGTGCTTTTACAAGCTTTCTGCTCCAGTGACTGTCCCCAGGAGCTGCAGCCCGTGTCAGTGGACAGATATGTGGGCTTTGCTGGGAGGTGGTGGAACAGGAAGAACTAGAGAAATCGCAAAAAGAAGGAAGATCTTGGGGATGGAGGCAGAGCTGTTGTGGCAGCAGTGGTGTGTGTGCACGTGTGCAGGTGCACAGAATGATGCAGCTGTCTCCAAAGTGAGTTCCAGCTTCCTAACTTTCAAGGATGTCTTTTTTTTTTTTTTTTTTTTTTCCGGTGAGTGATGCTGGCTGTCTGTATTTCGTGTGTAGTTTGTGTTTGCCTGCCTGTGCTGGATGTTGACAAGTATTTGTGTTTTCCATGTGACAGAATATGGCTGGTGTTTGATGATGCTGGGGCTAGCGTTTAGGATCCAGAAGGATGGTATGCCACTGTGTGGGCTGAGTTAGGTAGGTAACAGTGTCTGATGCTATCAGTCTGTGTGCTGCAGGCAATTTGTAAGCATAGTATGTTTGTGTGTGATACGCAGCCAGCGGTGCTTGCTTGACTTATGTTCGTAAACGTGTCGGGATGCTTTACGTGCTTTTGTTTTCTTATGGATGTGTGCGTTGTGATATACTGGTGTACTGCTTGCGCTGATATAGATGTGTGTGTGTGTGTGTGTGTACATGGCACTGTTTCTGGTCTCTGATACAGAGGTGGGTTTATTAAGTGATGTGTGTGTGCAGTGAAAATTATGGAGAAGTGGTCATGTGTTTGTGTGTGGTAGATATGTTCAGGTATACAGCGTGCGTTTGTGCAGGGGTCAGTGTGCACTGTGCTGTGCAGAAATGCTTTTGCTGTGTGCTCATGAGCGGCGGTACAGGCTGGGTGTAGCTGATGTGGCTGCGTGATGGTTGTCTGAAACATCACATACGCACGCCAGTACAGCTGTGCAACCTTGTTGGTGTGGGACGTGTGAAGAGAAGCCAGCGCCTTGCCCTTCGGAGGGACCAAGTTGTTGGGGGATCCGTGCAAGGTAGCGCGGCAGGGCGTGAGAAGGCTGGGGATCGGGAGCGTGTGTGCAGCAGTTTGAGTGCGAGCGGTGCCTGCGGGGGGCATGTCGGGTGAGAGGCTGTGTGTCTGTCAGCCTGCGACCGTCAGCCAGGCGCCTTGCCCTGCACCCAGCCGGGTGCCATCTCCTTTTTGTACACAGTGGGACAGCTTGGCCCCTGGGGATGCAGGCCACCCTCTCTCCATCCTTCAAATCCCTTTCCATAAGTCTGTCTGTCTGCTCTGCTGCCCGTGTCCAGCTGCCTGTTCGCACAGCGGCTCATCCGCCCCGGCTCGCTCGCACCCCACGCTGCCTGTGGACTCAGCAGCTGTGCATCTCTCCGTCCCTCCCACACACGCACATTCGCACACACACACACACCCTGGATCTTCATCTGTGGTATATTCAGTTGCCATTGGAAACCTAAGAAAGAAGTGAATCTACCCTCCAAGTCTTAAGCTGGTGTTTTTTTTTTTTCCTCCCTTTTCTCCTCTCCTTGCAGAAAGCGAAGTCTTTTGCAATGAATCCACGGCAGCTGCGATCGAGCGGTGAGCTGGAGCACCTACCCACAGGCCACTCCTTGATGTGACTGCAAAGAGGCCTTTGCCAGCGCTCGGAGAGGCGAGCAGAGCCGTGGATTTACCTCCCGCGCACCCGCGTCCCCCCAGCACGGGCACCGCGAGGTAAGCGAGCCCCGGCACGGCTGCCTGCATCTCCCTCCCGCTTGCTTCCTGGAGGTGCGAGGGAGGGGAGAGGCAGGGGCTTCTGCCATGCCGCGGCCGAAATCCCAGCTTCCCCCAGCCACCCCACAGCGAGGAGCTGCTCCCCCTCCAGCCCCCTTTCCTCCGCAGGCACCTGCGGGGCCGGGAGGCTCACAGCGCGGCGGGCGGAAACGCTGCAGGGTCGCTGCGCGCAGTCCCGGGCGCCTTCCCTCCTTTCTCACCCCTCCCTTTGCACACACCTGTCTGCTCCTCTCCCTGTGACATTTTTCCTCCCCATTCCTGGTTTCTGGGGAGAAGGGGCAGCAAGGCCGATGCTGCATAGAGGCGGTGGAGGAGGAGGCTGCTCCGACCCGGAACGGCCGGGCTCTGCCAGCACGGCCTGGGTCCCCTCGGGGATGCATCCTGCGACACAGCAGGAGTGGGCATCACGCTGCCGGCTGTGGGGCAGGCAGGGGGTCCCCTCCTTCTTCGGCTCACCGGTATTTTGGGCATCCCCTTTCGCCGGGGAGGGCGCTGGCCTCCATTTCCCAGCCCAGTACCTCCTCTGGTACCCAGCCCAGCAGTGATTTTGGATGCTCTTTGTCCGTGCTTATCTGCTGTCCCCTGGTGCTCCTGCCTGGCTGCAAGGGATGTTTTCCTGCTGGAGCCTGTGTGTTTTAGAAGCCGGCAACACCACCTGCTCTACACAGGCAGTGAAGGGGCCCTGTGCCCACCTGACCCACTTTGGGGTGCAAAGCTCAGGGGAGCACCTGAACAGGCCCCCCGCTGCCTGGGGTGCCCTTGGTGCCCCTTCCCACCGGAGAAGGCAGGATGATCAGCTGTGCTATTTCCATGCTGTATTTTTGTGCCGTGGCATGAGGAAGGGAAGGGAGCAAGGAGCAGCTGTTTCTTTCCCTGCCTGGGCAGGCCTGGGAGCAGCTTTTGGAGGGGAGGTTTGGGGGTTCACACCTGGCAGGCTGCGGTTTCAGGCTCTGCGCAGATGCTCCTCATTTTTCTGAGTCAGATTTTGGGGCTGCGCCGTTTCTCCTAGGGGAAGGGGCCATTAGCCCTCCACGGATGCCCATTGCTGGTGTCCCCTCTCTGGTCACCCCCATCACCTCTCCATCCACTCCTGTCCAGTGGCACTGGCTGTTCCTCTTCCTCTTTTGGGGTATCTCCATGCTGCTTGTCCCTTCCTCAGCAGCACGCCTTCCTCCCTCTCTCTCCACCGCTCTCCTTTCCTCGTGACCGCTGGGCGCGTGCTGTGCCAGGCAGGAGCACCGCTGGGCTGATGCTCCCCGGCAGGACCGCTGCTGGATGCTGCTACCAGCTGACAACACCACGAAGCATTTTTTTGCCCCGTGGTTCACACCTGCCAGCCTGAGCACTCGTGAGCGCCTGTGCGTTGCGGGTGACGGAGGGACCGTGGTGCTGCTGATGTGTCACTCGTGGCTGGGGACAGGCAGGAAGCGTGACCGCGCGGTCACGCTCGGTGTCATTACTGGGGAGTTTGCAGAAAGCAAGCTCCTCCCGGATGGAGCCGTTTTGGCATTGGTTAAATCCCTCAGCCCTCTTGGGCCATGGCTTTGGCATGGACTCGGGGTGGATGAGACAATAAATCCAGCTCTAGGGAGCTTGGTATCAGGTCAAAAGAGCTGCGGCTACGTGATGGAAAATGCTGATCCAGTATGAACTCACTCTGCAGGTTCAGATTTGTTTAGAAAACAATGTTGGCTTAACTCTGTACTGGCAAGGTTTATGTTGCATTGGGTGTTATCTGTCTGCACCGCTCTGGCTTGGTGCTGGCTCCAGTGTTGTTTGTCCTTCCACATCTGGCACGCTCTCCAGACAGCGTGTGCACTGCTGAATTTGACAGATGCAATTGCGCGCTGCGGCCAGCCTGCTTCAGTCCCTCCTGTCGGGAGAGGTGGTTTGAAAGGGGGTTGAACTGCAGTATTAGCAGGGAGCAACCCTTGTCCCACCCCAGGCACCTGCCCTCCCCATTCAGGAGTGACAACAACCCTTGTCTCCCTGCTGCCTTGAGGAGTGCTGCACAGCGGGGCAGAAGACCAGCTCTCCAGCTCCATCTCTCCTAGCTCTACGCCAGCTCCAGGGAGACCCTGGAGAGACGAGCATGTCCTCTGGCTGGTGGCCTGGCTCTCCCAACGGGCTGTTGAATGGCGGCTCTCACTCTTCACACTGCCCAGGATTGCGTGTGCATGGGGACGAGAGATGGAGGAGGACGGGGAGGGAAGCGTCATCTCATCAGGAGAGTGCTGCTCTCCAGCCCTGCCTCCTCAACAGCCCCATGGCCCATGCACGGGGCTGGAGCGGCAGCATCATTCCTCAGGATCATGGCAGAAAAGCAGGTTGCACCACGGGCAGGACAGCCCTGTTGGAGACAGGTGCTCGCTTGGGACAGTGTGAGCACAAATCCTTACTGTTGTGTTGCAGGGACTTTTCCAGACCTGTCACTCGTGGGCTTGTTGTTTTGTTTGCGAGCAATGAGTGGTTTACCTCGTGCTTATGCATGGACGTGTGCAGGTCTCTGTGACAAGAAGGAGCATTTGCTGACCAAATTTTGCAGCATGAACCATGCTTTACTCTAAAGCCCAGCAAGATGAGCTGTTGAGGGGCTCCTGAATCCTAATCCCAGTGAGGTTGCCAAGATGTGCCTCAGTTTCCCCTGCCATTCAGTGGGGCGGGCTGGTGCTTCAGGCTGCAGGAAGGATGCTGTGAGGAAAGGAAGATGCGACCTGTGGGCTCTTTGCTGGCCTGACTGCGCACTGACCTCCACGGGGGGCTGCATGCTGGAGGAGAATCTGTAATGACCGGGGTGCCGTGTGCCAGGGCCGAGGCAGTGATGCACTCAAGCCTCCGTTTGTCTGGGAGGAGAAAGGGAGCTTGTGGCTTGTCACTGTGGAAACAGAGTGGGGATTCAGCGGCGGAGGGCAGCTTTCTCGGCTGGGCCCCCCCCTGCAGCCACGCCGCACGTTGGCCTGGGTGTCACAGGAGCCAAGGGGACCCTGGTACAGGCTATGACAGGCGGATGGCCACTCCCAGCCCCCTGCCATGCTCTGCACTCCCCCCACGGACGCTGCTGGGCGGCCGAGGACGGCCCCATGGCACACACGCGTGACAGAGGAGACGGAGCGGAGCAGCAGCTTTGCGAGGAAGAGCAGCTGGGTGGGATGCGCGCTACCTCCCTACCTCCTCCTGCGGGCTGCGCCTGCTGCGCGGGGCAGGGCGTGGGCTGGGGTCTTGGGCTGGGTGGTGGAAGGTGGCCTTTCTGGACACATGTGAGCTGGGGATTTGCCTTCAGAGAAATATCTGTGGCCGCATTACCTCACAGAGGTAGCACCCGCAGGGAGTGAATTCAACCAGCTGCAGGAGGCTGAGCTTTCTCTGCAATTGCCCCATCAGCATCTCCCTTAAGAACTGAATAGCAGCAAGTAAACAAGCGGAGGTTTATGGAAATTTCTCTTCCTCTTTTGCAAAATATACCTGAGTACGTGTGCTTCGGGTAAGGTGGGCATAACAGGTCTGACATAGGGTGTAGGTAGATTTCCTACAGGTGTTCTGAAAGCGATTTCTTATGGGAGTGTGGCAGTTTGCAGAAGGCTTTCAGAAGCTGCACTGCCCCTGTTGGCTTGCAGACAGGCTTGCAGGTGAATGCGTGAACACGTGCCCGCAGCTGGGCACACGTTCATTGTGGTGCATCTGGGACACAAACGTGTAGGTGCTTCTTGCCCATTTTGAGCTTCCTCCTTGTCCCTGTGTTGTAGGACCAATGGGTCATGTGGCTCGAAGTCAGTGGTGTATCAGGGCCATCAAGCTGTGCCCTGATCTGAACTCCCGTGTCTTCTAAACCCAGCCAGCATGATGAGAGCTGTCAAGAACCAGCCTGGCACAAAGAGAGAAACACTCTCATAATGGGGCTACTTATTTGAGTTCCCCAGCATTTCCCATTGCGATTCATGTCTTGGGGCTTATTCACAGTTGAAAGGCAATCAATGGAGCTAACAGCCCTGCATTGTTCTGCTCACCTTCTGATTTACTTCTTTTCATCCTTGCTGGGTTTCATCTCCTCCCAGGTTCATGCATCCCCCAGCACTGAGGTCGCTTTCTTTTTATTGCACCTTGGGCTGTATATAATCAGGCTAGCTCTGCTCCTGCCCTGAATCTTCTGGGGTCAAGGTGGAAATCACTATTCAGCAAGAAACCCAAACAAATGAGCAAAACTAGCCTGGTCGGTCAGAACAGGGTGGAAGTTATCCAAGAAAACTCACACTGATCAATTCCAGTCACCTCCTGTGTTTAAAGTGACTCAGTATCTCCAATTTTAGGATGTTGCTGGGGAGCTGAATTCTCTTATGATTTCTCTTATATCAGTCGTCCCTACCAACAGTGTTTGTGAGATTCTTTTCCCATATCTGCCTAGATAAGGAACTGTTGGAAACCATGCTGGCAGAATAATGGGTGCTGGGACAAAGCCAATCATAAAAAAAATAACAACAAAAAACCCTCCCACAAAACCTCCCCCGCTTCCCTGAACAATAAGTTATCAAGTCCAGATGGTTAAATCTGAGAGTTTGGAAGGAGCTTAAGTGATTGAGCTGCTAACAAAAATATGCAATCTCTTGTGGGAAAAAAAAAAAGCTACTGATTCGGGGAATTGCAGAAGACCAAATGTTGTACCTATATTTAAAAAAAGGCTCCAGTGATGATCTGGGGAATTATAGATCAGTAAGCTTTGCATCTGTATCTGGTAAACTGGTGGGAACAATAATTAAAAAGCAACGCTGAAGACATCTGGAAGATTGTGGTCTGATAGGGCCTAACCAGTGTGGGTTCAGCAGAGGAAAACTGCATCTTGCTAATCTCCCGCAACTCCTTGAGTGTGTCAATAAAGCAGTGGATAAAGGAGAACCAATTGATATAATGTATTTAGACTCCAAAATGCTTTTGAAAGAGCCTATACAGGAGCTACTGAAGAAGCTAAGTAGTCAGTGAGAGACAAAATATTGACATAGATCAAAAAACTGAGTAGGAGACTGAAAGAATGAGGGGATTAAACAGCCAAGCTTCACCATGGCAAGAGGTTAATGTGGCCTCCAGGTTCTCTTCCAAATCCCATGTGATTTAGTGTATTGTTTAATGACTTGGAAAGGCGGGAGGAGAGAGACGCTGTGTGAAAATTTGCACATGAGACAAAGTTATTAAGTTAGCTGTGGCCAGCAAACCCACTGCTCTCTGGAGAACAAAACGCGCTGTTGATACATTCAAAGTAATGGGTGTTGCAGGGCAGACTCTCAACCCCTTAGACACCCTGAAAGGTTCTGAATGAAGTGTATCAGCTAAATGTATGTATGGGCAGATGTCAGGGAGCTCGCTGAAGAGCTCTGCCCCAAGTTCTCCTGCTCTTGAGCAGGCAAAGTAGCTGTTGGCTGCAGAGGTGGTGGGTAGAGTGCTGTGGAAGAGCTGTGAGGCTCTCCGCGCATCTGCAGTGCCGCCTTGTTTGGAATTGCACGCCAAGCTGGGGTCAGCCTGCTTCCGAGGAGATGCTGAAGAATTCAGCTGTTTCTGGGGGGAGATGGAAAGCCTGTGGACAACCTCGAGTAAAGGGATGGAAGAGATGGGGATTTAGACAGTGGACTGGGAGTGGCTGTTGGATGAAACAAAACTGAGATTTATGAGTACCCTCATCACACAGGAGTGAGGCAATGCACAGTGAAATCAAAATGCTTGAGGTTCACCTAGTTGGTCTGTGGAGCTCTATGTCATGAGATATTGTCAGGACCAGGAATTTAGCAAGGTTCATAGTGGGCTTGTATTCTTTTGTAGGGAGCAAGAATACACAAATGAGCTTTAGTAAAGGAAAACCCAGTTTTGGAGCCTGAACATTCAGGTTCAATCTTCAGAGCCAATATTAACCTGTAATTCCTAGTGACCAATGGCAAAATGAAGATAGGAGCACATTGTCCTTCAATTGTCTGCTTTGAGTTTTTCCACCTTTTCCACCTAAAAAATCTAGTGATGACTTCCACAAGAGTCAGTGTGGATATCTCTGATCTGGAAAGGTTGTTCCCCAGTGTGCACCTTACCTTAGTAATACCTAGTGGGAGGTAAGCAGGGAGCTACATCTTATGTCCTGAATCTTGCTAGCATCACTTGTGTTTGGGAGCATCCCCAAGCTCAGGGAAGAATGGGGTCCCATTCTCTCCTCACCTAAACTGGCATAATCCTGTCAAAGTCAATACTTATGCAGGGTTTTGGGCCTCTCAGTTTAAACTCAATTGAAAACCAGACAACACACACACACACACACAAATGCAAAAACTGCATCAATTCTTGAAATTGCCTGATGTTGCAGACCTAAGCTGGGAAGTTTCCAGACATTCCTGGCAGATTGCCTGTGCTTCCACATCATGCCTGAGCTATGGCTGCGGGAAGCACAGCACCAGGATAACCAGGCATTGCAGCCTTTCCATTTGCCAGGCCAGGCTGGGCCCAGCAGTTAAATTCTGGTGAGGGTGAAAGGAGAAAGAAGAGAGAAATCCCTGAGCCTATAGAAACTCTGAAACCTGACCTGATTATTTCCTCTCCTCTTCAGTGTAAAGAGCTGAGTCTCTCAGTACCTCCTTCTTGTCCTACAGAGTTCCCTACCCAGGAGCACGGTCCCAGCTCTAGAGGTTTTTTACTGAACACACAATTTAGGATGCTGAAGCCACTCACAGCTTGGCTAACTGAGCCTATTCACAGAGTCTGGTTTCTAGCTCTGTGTGTGAGGCACACACAGATCTCAGGCTCCTCATTAGTATGTCTCCTTCCTGGGCAGCCCACGAGGTGTGAGTGGAGTGACTCCTTGCACAGGGAAATGTTTTTAAGCCAGGAAAACAAACACCGAGGATCATCTCTGTGAGCCGCTCTTGGCTGGATCTCTGAGTTCTCTTGTATTCTTAGAGCTGTGATTTTTTTTTTTTTTGGTGGGTAGCTCAGAGCTACACCCACTGCAGCTGATATGGATACAGTGGGGGCAGCCAGGCTCGCATCCCACTGCCGAGGAACCTGGGGTCACTATCACACCTTTCCATGGGGATAAAAGCTCCTGCACCGCCAGAGGGAACTTTGGCAGCGTTTCAAAGCTGACATCACCCCAGTCCCTGCAAACCTCTGGGGTCGAAGTGACTTCTCCAGCATCTCTCCTGGAATCCAGGAGCTCGGGGCTGTGGGGACTGAGAGACACTGACGTCACCTCTGCTGTGTGCCAGCAACCCCAAGGCTTGAGAGACGGCTTGATCACCACTACTCTATTATGGCACCTAAAAAGACCTCTGGGATCGGAAGATGATTGCATCTCTCTGCTCTGTTACAGCAGCCAATGAACCTCCAGGGCCAAGGGATAAATGCACCATCTCTGGAGCATTATAGCACTTAGAAGCCTCACTCACTGACTCACAGCTGTCTGCCCCCTCCACCACTTTCGACTTGTCTTGGCATCCAGCCACCCTCTCTGCTGAGGTGTAGCTGGGCAATCCCTGCGCTTGTACAGTACCTGGCTGCGTGCAGCACTGAGATAAGACCCCATTACTTCCTCACTTGTTACGGCACTGGGGACCATCGGTGCTGTGACGCATTTGCTACCCTTTTGCTCTGCGAGTGCAGCAAGGGACCACTGCAGTAGACATCTCCACTCTTAATAAGCATCTGTGAAGCTCTGGTACTGCTCTGCTATGGCAGATGATCTCCTCTTGGCTTTTACAGGGTGGGGGCTCTTCTCATGCTGTTATGGATGCTTCAGAGGACAGCTCAGCACCTGGGAATGGCCATGTCATATCAGCAACTGGAGCTTGCCGACAGGAAGGGGAATGCATTGAATGTCTGGTCAGCGATCCTGGCATTTAGAAAGAACAAATTAATTTCTCACACACCCTAGAGAGGTGGAGTTCTGTCATGTTACAAACCTGACTTGTAGATTCTGCGGAAAATCCTAAAAGCTTTTGGTAATAGAGGTTTTAGTGAGTTTAATGCCGATGGAATTAAAAGTCTCTAGGCACTCGTCATGAATGGATTTACATCAGGGAGATTAGAAAAGGGAAAACATTATTGGTGTCCAGGAAACTCAGGAGAGCAGCTGTCAGCTGGTTTAGATGGAAGGTTCCCCAGCAGACAGCCCCTCTGACCGTCACACAGCGCACACGCACGCAACCTGCAGGGTCAGCTTGTGTGCTCGCAGGCTGGGGACATGTCCTGTGAGTCACTTCTCACGTGAGCTCTCACAGTGGGATGTTTGCACCAGCCAGCTTGTACGGACTCATCGAAAGTGAGTGAGTGCAGTGATGGACTCCCCATTTTGGTTGGCATGCTCTTGAAGATGCATGTGCCTTACCCAGGGGCTACTGCCTTTCCTGGCGTGTTCATCACCTTTCATTCCCACCGAGGATCATGGAGGAGGACCATGTGGCCTCCTCTCTGCATGCAGAGGCACACTGTATGGGAAGGACTGGTGTCTTTTACTACCCCCTTTCTTCCCACCAGAAATGCACCTAGCTATAAAGCTGTACAGTGTAACTAAAAAGTGCAGTTAAAGGGGATACTGAGCAAGAACCTTACAGAAGAATTTTTTGAGGCTTAGTAAATTCAGAGGGACCACATCCAGCTCAGGAAATCCTCAGGTTTCAACTTATCACAGGCTGGGAGAGTAACACGGGAAGGCATCACCGTATGTTTGCAAGGTTCTGCTCTTTTTTCTGAGGCCTCAGTGTATGTCACTGGCGGAGAGAGCATTCTGGGGCCAGATGGCCCTTGTCTGTGCTCTTTGATAAGAAAGGTGTGATCCTGGATTGTCCAGCCTTACTTGGGCTTCCCTGCTGGGGCTGTATGGTGATGCTGCGCTCTTTGCTGAGAGATGCTAGAGACAATTGAAGAAAAGACACAAAGAGACCAACAGGAAGAGTGAGAAGGATTTGGACCTTAAGTACATGAGCTGGTTGTGCTCCTCTCAGGGGGGCTCTGAGAGCTGATTTGTCTGCTGTCCCTCTTGTTATTTCTCTCCAAAGTCCTCATCACTTGTTGGTGTACATTGTTGAGAGCAGAGACCAGAGTTAATTCACCCTGGCTTTCTCCTTAATTGGGGCATCATCAGGCTGAGGAGTCAACTCAGATCCTGCTTCAAGGATCTCCTTGAAGCCTAGGAGCTGGGAGATGAGGATTTGCTAAAGTAGAGAGCTCCCTGCCCTGGCAGAGATGTGCAGGAGAGAGACCAGGTGCCTCACAATGGCAGGGAGGCAAAGGAAGGATTTGAGCCCTTGGCAGTGAGATGCCCCCTGACAGCTACATCCCAGGCAGCAGGATGCCTTGATGTGGTGGACTTCATCACCTAAGTGCTCACAAGCACCACCTCTCCCAGCACGCTGAGGGCAAAGTCACTCTGCTAAGACAGGGTAAAGATACTGTCCTCTCCACAGCACACAGCACGGAGTTGGGGTTGATGCCATCCCTGTTCTTCCTACATAGCACGGGTGGCTGCCTGATGGCTTCAGGGGGTTGGGAGGGAGGGAAGGGCTGCTGGAGTGGTTGACAGTGCCCTCAAAAGAAGGTGTCAGGTACTGTGTGCCAGCGACGGGGCAGGCTGGATGTCTCTGGTGTCCCTCCCAGTGCGTGGGTAGATGCCTTCAGGGGGTCCTCAGAGCGGGGGGAGGAGGCAGGAGAGAGGAAGGAGGGACAGAAAAAGAGTGAGCAGTCTCAGTGCCTCCCCAGGGAGCGTAGGAGCCAGAGAGAGAATGCGGGGAGGGGAGATGCTCTGCTGGTAGGCTGGCATCCTGCGAAGCAGCAGGGAGCGAGTGGGTATTGTGGCAGACAGCCCTTTTCCCTGGGCACAGAGGCTCCCATTTGTCAGCTGAGGGAGAGAAAGAAGAGGGGCTCTTTGAAACAAAGCACATGCTTTAGAAGCAAAAATGTTAATATGGTGACTGGGGACACAGCAATGAGCAACGAGTGATCAGCAGTGATGTCTGGGCAGGAGCTGGAGCTATCCCTGGAGGTCCAGGCCTAATCTGCAGTGGGCAAGTGGGTAAATCTGTTCGGGTGACGGCTTGTCCCAGGAAGGTGTCTGACCTGACACTGCTGAGGATATATTTGTCCTGCAAACACGTTGCATCTGAGCTGCTGGGCATGCAGGTGCCTGCCTTTGGATGGGTACACAGCAAGCTTGGGGCACACTTCTGTGCGGTGCGCATCGGCAGCGACAGAAGCTGCCTATCTCGGTAAAGTCAGCCTCTCCAGAAAAGGTTTTGCAACCAGCACTACAAAAACCTTTTTGTCCTTCCTGCACCCAGGGTGAAAGAGTTTCCATGCCACCATTGTCCTTCTTGAGGCACCTCAGTTTCTGTCTGTCTGTCCACCAGTGCAAAGAGAACGTCGGTGCAGGTGCCCCCACTCTTGCAAGACAGCCACGCTGGCTGTTGCAATAAGCTCATTCAGGCAGGACATGTTCCCCCCTGTAAACAGCAGGCGTTGTGTACTCCCAGGCAGAACAGTGCTTCTGGAGGACGTCTAGCACAACTAACTCATCGTGACAACCAGCAGCAACTTCATGCTGCTTTTGCAGAGCTGTTTGTGGAATCACCTCAGCCCTTTAGCACAAGACGTGCAAGTGCAGCAAGCCCTGCCACCACTGAAGAGAAAGGCTTCTACTTTTCTGGGAGTAATGGGTCTCTGGCAAGTGCTGGTCCATGGCTAACATGCTCATTGCTGACAGGGCAGATATCAGCTGTAGCAATGGGTAGGGCAACTTGTGCTCTTATGAGCTTTGTTAAGGGGTGTGAGATGGGAGAAAGGAGTTCTTCAGCTCAGTGCTGAGAGCACATGGGCTTGTCAGCTGTAAGGACACCATGAAGCTGTCAGCTGCAGAAATTACTGTGGTCTTCAGATCTTGACCTAGGTGAGGGCATGTTCATGAACACACGATAGGGTGTGCTCACAGATAGACTTTTCTTGGGGAGGTGCCTTTGGGCACTGGTATTTTTGCTTCATTCTTGGAGTTGGTGAGCCTGGTTGGGTTGCAGGGTGACACGTATGAGGAAACCTGACACTGAGCTGGAGGACCCATGAGGCTGTATCATGATGTAGCCAACAAAGTGAGATGCTTATTGTTACTTTGATGTAATCATATGACAGTTTGGTGCTTTATTCATAGCACTGGGTACAACTTCCTTACTCTCCTTTCCCAAGCACTTTGAGGCCAACCGATGTATTAATAAATTAGAGGGATTAAAATAAACAGTGCTTTGAAAATCATTAGGCATCCCAAATGCCTGGAAACAAACAGCAGTTGAAATAAAAATACAAAATGCAAATGGGGAAAGAACTGGGCCATAAAATGTTGTAATCTAGCCCTGGGGTGGCTCTGGAAAGGAAAAATGTGTTTATTCCCTTGACTCTCTGGGTTGAGACTGATTAGGTAGTGCTGGGGTACAGTGAATGGGGAACATTCCCTGCCCCAGTTCCTTCAGTGGTACAGAGCCAGCCCCACCAGTGCCTTTACTGGCTGCAGAACAGGGCTGTGGGGAGATGAGGCCAAGAGCACCAGCCACAGGGCTGGAGCTGAGGCAAGATCTGAAGGCTGTAGACTGGAGACCATCTGGGTGAGCAGCTGTCCTAGGCAGCTCCTTCTGCTGCTCTTGGTACTGACCCTCGCCCTCCAGGCACTGCATACCCAATTCTCTCCTCCCCGCCTCAGCTCACTGCCTTTCCCACTCCAAGTCCAGCTGCTTCTTCCCTCTCTGGAATTCCAGGGACTGACACAGCCAATTTGCACAGCATCCATTTCATTTTCTCTCAGTGCTATCAGAGCTTGCCCCCCAGGTCCTTGGTGGCCACATCAGCAAAGATGCTGGCTGCTGCCAGGGTAGTGAGAGAACATGTTCCTCAATGACCTTTCCTGTTTCTGCATCCTGGCCAGGGTGATACATTTATTATTGTGACCTGTCTTTTGTTGTCAGTCCGTACCAGCTCACAGACACACCCTAACAGCACTGGCCTGATGAAGGATCACAGTCCCCAGGGACATCATCTGGGGTACGAGCAGTGGATGAGAGCATGGCTGGTGACCTGATCACTGTGATGTTTTGGGTGGCACTTATAGGGAGTTGCTTGAAACAAAGGAGATGTTTTAAATGTGTTTAAAAACTGGTGGGGTCCTGCTTAAGAAGTGAAAGCAATGATAGCAATCAGTCTCGGCCATGTTACTGTAGAATGATTTTAGACCAGAGAAGCATGAAAGAATCACAACTAGCTGATGCTCCCAGCCCAGCAGGGAACGGGGATATCCAGTTTTCCAGGCAGTTGTTAGAGACCCTGTGTATGTGAAGGAGATATTCACTGCCTGCTGACTGAGCATCCTGTCGGTACTTGGAGAAGACCACATACTGCTGAGGAGGAGGAGGAGGGGGGCAGCTGTGAGAAGCCTGCCTGATTCAGGAGTTGCCCGGACCATCTTGAGTTCCTCTTGCGTGACAGACTTATCAAGCATCACTGGCCAGGGAGAAAGCCGTCAGACAATAGGAGAAATCTGGCCTAGGAAAAGGCTGAGCCTGACTGATAATTGAATACCTCTCCATGCCTGGCTGGCGTGCTGTGAGTGGAAGGCATCGTGAGGCCAAGTGCCTGCCACTGCCAAGGGACTTTTCTCCTCCATGCAGCCACTGGGATTTCTAATCCAGGCTGGGTAGGACAATGCTGTCATGTTAGTAATGGTATAACTCTCTTAGCAGTCTACCATTGTGACAGAGCCACAAAGAGAACAGTGTAGGCTGAATATGCACTCATGCTTGCTGAGCCTGTAATCCCAGCTTTGATTCTCTCTCCCTCTCTTTTGATTTTTTTTTTTTAATAATCAGTTCAAACTTAATAAGAGTGATTCACTAGTTGCCTGTTTATCTTTCCTCAACATGGCATCCAATTTGGATTACACAGGGGAGGAAGATGGGGACGGGGGAAAGGAAGAAATGGGAGAGGAAAGGGGATCCTGGAGGGTGTCTGTGTTCCCTCTCTCCATGGAAACTAAGGCTGCTATCTTTCTGTGAACCTGAAAATCCTGGCTGTTGTTTCAGCCCGTGGTCAGAAGAGGCTGGTGATCAGCCCTGTTCTCCCATTCAATTTAGACCTTTTGTGGCTTTCTTACTAAAGGTTCAGCGGCTGTTGGCATCTGATGGGAAAGGGTTGGTGGTCTGTGGGATGGAAGGCGGCAGGGCACGTGACTTCCCTGGACCTGTCTGGACTGTGCCGTGATTGCTGCATTCACAAGAGAAAAGGCAGTGATGGGGCTAAGCCCCTCCAAGACTGTGTCCAGCAATTACACCTGAGACTGTGTCTGTGCCTCCTGGAGGCTGATCTCTTTTCTCAGCAGATCCTAGCAGGCTCCAGGATGTTCCCCAGCCCAGGCAGCTGCAAGACCTATTCTGGGGCTGATTTCAGCACCATAATGTGTTTCTGCATCCAAACCCTTTTGACTCTGCCTAGAAATCTGAACACCTCTTAGAAATTGCTTGGGCTGGGCAGTAAGACTCATAGCTGGGCTGGACTAGGCAGGTAGACAGGGAATTGCTGGATATGCTTGTGAAGTCTCTTGCCCAAGAGCTGGTGTTAAGAACCATCCTGCACTGCCCTCCTTGCCATGGATATTTGCTGGCCTGAGTCAAATCTCCGCTCGCCTTACCCCAGGTGCTTCTCCAGAGCCTCCTCCCTCCTTGTCTCCAGGGCCTGGCACAGCTCTGCTGTACTGCTCTGAGCTGCTGGCGGCCGTGTTTTTGGCCAGGTGACACTGAACACTGGAGGCATGGAGCAGGTCGTTCGGAATAAGCAGTCAAGTGTTGGTTGGTACATGGGAGGGTAGTGAACAGGAGAGGGCAGAAAGGTCAGAAAAACTACAGGTCTGGACAATTGTGGAGGAGCACTGGAGGACTTACTGAGTTCAGCTAGCCTTTTGCTTCACCTCAGTTAAATGTCATTTACCCATGGCTCACTGGGGCAAGACTGGTCCCGACTCCCAGACAGCCATGCCCAGGTGAGCCCCACATGGTGCTGAGACAGCCCGGTGCAGAGCAGGCAGCTCCTCCTGGAGCTGTGGGGCATTGGCAGTGTATGGGCCACCCTCTAGGGGGATGAGTGATGGTGGGAGCGTGCTGCCATGCAAGACCAGTGAAACGCTGCTCCTGTCTCAAGCTGTCTGCTTCTGCTGCTCACTGTGAGTCTCTTCTCACTGCTTACTCCTTCTCATGTGCTCATATCACCTCTCTTTTCTTTCCCTCACTTTCTGTGCTTGATGCATGGCTCAGTGACTATAATCCATACACAACCCTCCATTCTTTTTTCTCTTCCTCACTGCCTTTCTCACTCATTCTTTCTTCCCGTCTCTCACTAACTCTCTGTTGCTGTCTCTGCCAATTTATTCTTCTCTTTCCTCCCACACTCTGTCCCCGTTTAATCAATCTTAGCACAGGCCTGTTTCCCACCAGAGCTGCGGTTTCATGCTTACTCTCATGGAGCGAGGGTGGGCAGCTGTGTGGGTAAGGTACCAGGTAGGGAGCAGGAGGGCTGAGCTGAGGCTCTGGTGGTCACAGCTGAGGCACATCACCCAGCCCATGGCTTGGCTCCCTCTCTCCTACACAGGAACATAGCAGCTATGAGGAAGTCTGCAGCACCTAGAAGTTGTAAGACCAAGGTCTGCGAAGCTACTGTAGGTGGGTGAGAGCTCTTTTGGTGCTCATGTAGTGCTCATTTGCCTTTGGTGCCCAACTAAGTCCAGAGCCCTGTGCCCAAACTGGCACACTGGAGGCATGTTTTCTGCCCTGTCCTGTTCAAAAAGCTTGCACCATCCAGTCTGTGATGAAGAATAACCCCATACAGGATACGGCTGACATGACTCAGTCACGGAGTTCTAATCTGTGGTGACCCAGCACTTTATTCCCTGCACATCCCTGGAGAATAATGGCAACTCCTGTTCCTATAGGTACTACCTTTGCCAACCATTGACACCACTGCCTCTTGCCTTCCAGCTCTTTCTTTTCCCTTCTCTTGTTCGGCCATGCCCCAAGTCCTCTTTTGCGTCTTTTCAGCACGGTGTCCCCCATTCCCGCTGGGAGGTCTCGCCTCCCCACGGCAGCACACGCGTGGCGCCGGGGCCTGCCTCGCCTGCGGGCCTGGAGGGCCTGCCCGGAGCAGCCAGATGCTTGCACCTCCTCGGCTCTCATGGGTAGGAGTTGCCATGGGAGACAGGGA
Organism: Chauna torquata; assembly: GCA_013399475.1. Classification (NCBI taxonomy): domain Eukaryota; kingdom Metazoa; phylum Chordata; class Aves; order Anseriformes; family Anhimidae; genus Chauna; species Chauna torquata. The sequence goes on from VXAL01008000.1 coordinate 145,018, forward strand.
GAGAAGCAAAGTGCCTTCCCCAGCAGCACCGGGAGCCAGAAGTCTTCCATTGAGTGGAGAACACCCCCCTCTTGTGTTCCTTCCTCCCCTCAGCCCCCCCTTTGGAGAGCGCTCTGCAGAAAGCTGCCTTTGAAGCCCCTTAATTAGTGTCCCGCGTGCCCTGAACGGAGCCCTTCATTACCACCAGCGAGAGGCACAAATTGGCATGTGTTTCAGGTTTGGGCTCAGTGCCAGCATTTAGTTCCAGTCCCCTCCCTCGAAACGTCTCCTTGGCACACACGTGTGCACACACACACACACACACTTCCACAGAAAAACACACATACACAAGGGATCCTGACAAAAAGAGACCCCACCCCACCCCTTCCAGCATCCCAGATTTGAGGGGAAAACAAAAACAAAAACAAAAACAAATGGCAAAGGTCACTGCTCCCTGCCTCCTCCAGGCCTGCTCTTGGCTCTCCTGACCCATCAGCATATGTGACTGCGGGTTGGGGGTCATTATCAACCCCAGAGTATCTCTCGCAGCCTGTGGATGTGCTCCGAGGGTGCTAATTAGTGAGAGAAAGGCTGATTAGGTTAAAAATTAAGTGCTTATTTTCTCTCTCTCTCTTTTTTT
>VXAL01008000.1:145645-376175 GCA_013399475.1 Chauna torquata
TGTGTGTAAAATATAATGGAGCCAGATGGAGCCTCAGGAATGATGGGAGAAAAGGCAGCCAGGAATCAACGGAGGGGGATCGATGCCTCACCTCCCCTCTCCTGTACTCACGGGCCCTGGGTGCCCAGGCACTCCGCAAGCTCGCAGCGCTCCTATAGCACACATGCCGACACCACACGTGCCTTGGGGTTGTCTGGCCCTCTTTGGGACCGAGCAGCACTTCTGTCTGCACAACTTTGTGGAGAAGCTTTTTGTGTCTGGAGATCCTCTCAGCTCTCCCAGCTCCCATCTAACCCCTTTGTTTCCCCCCCCTTTTTCTACCTCAACGTCTTTCAAGCAGCAGTTGCCAACGGGTTGTGGGCATCATTACCCTTTCAATGCCACCCCTTGTCTTGGCAGCGTCTCAGACCCCGTGCGCATTGCTCCCACAGAGGTATCTCACCTCAGAGGGTCTCACACTTCCAGGCTGAGGAAATTCAGTCTATCTGCACCAAGGACTTTTCCTCTCTGTTCCAAAAGTTGCAACACAGGAGTCTGATTTCCAGGAACACCAAGGTCTATGTGCCTGGGCAGCCAAAACCTGTTCCTGCCCTGACATCAGGCCTTGTGAGACATTTCTCCTCTGTGCCCTTGCTAGCTTCGGTCTGTCATGCTGAGTGGGCTGTGGGATAAGGAAGAACAGATCAGGATGTGACTGAATAGCAACTTGGCCTTGCTATAAGGCTATTCTGTGCTTCCAGTTCTCCAGGCAGCACCTCAGGGTGAGAGGGGTGCCGAGCATCAGAAAAATCATCTCCTTCCGTCCGCTTGATCTGAAGGAGATTGTTGGCACTGGTACTTTGGATGCATTGGATATTGAGCCTTTCTCCAAAGGCCACAGGTTGGGAATACTCAGGTCTTAGCAGGCTGGAGGAAAGAGAAGGAAGGAAGAAATGCCTAACACTGCTCTACAGCTTCCTTTCTGGAGTGGGAGTTGTGCTGCCAGACCCAAAAGGTGGTAGAGTCAGGTTGGAGGGTGGTATCTGCAGCGGGCCCATTCGTGTGACCTGAGGCCTTGCTCTGATGCTGGGAATGGACGTCATCTCTCCCAGCTGGGGACATGACTGTTCAGACAGGGCTGAATCTGCTTTTGCAGCGAGGAATATTTGCTCAGCAGCCAATGGGAGGTTAGTGACCCCTTAGCATCACGGCTAACTGGGGTGTGTGGACCAAACGGCAGAGGAAAGCCTCTTGCTGACACAAGCTGGTGGGCCCCAGACTCTTTGTTGTGCTTCCGAGCCATGTGTGTGGTGCTCAGGGGCTTTGTACCTACAAAACAAGAAGTCTGGCTTCTTGGGACAGTGGGAGAGCAGCTAGGGGGCCCCATGTGGTGGGAGGAGAGCACGTGTGTATGTGCTCGCGTTCCTTGGGCTGTGTGCCATGAATACGAGTGCATGCATGACTGTTTTGGTGCTGCGCAAGGGGAGGGAGTATTTTTCTGGGTACGATTCAGGCCCCATTCCCTTTTCATCGCGACGATGCTTTTTTACCATGTGGCTCCTGCAAACAGCCGAACAAACAAACAAACACAAGGGAACCCAAACTCCCTATTACCACCACACTGCAGATGCAGCCTGGTTTGGCCTGTATTTCTCCCGTTGCCACAGCAACGGTAAGCCAGGGAGTAAATCAAAATATCCTCTCCGGTGCTCAACACCCCCATATGGCAAAATAATAGTGACAGTGCGGAAAGCCTGGTCTGCCTCCCTTGCTTCTCCTTCCCAACCTCGCTTCTGCAGAGGCCCTCCAGAGACCTGTCACATGCCTGTCAGAACCCCAAGGAGATGACAAGCCTCCTCTATAGGGAGTGAGGGAATGCCATCTTTGCTGTGACCAGCGATCACCCTTATTCCCTGCTCTGGTTCCTATGTCTCCCACAGGGGGTGTTTAGGTCTGATCAATGTTCAGTGTTCGTGGTCTCAACTCAGCTGGCTTTTAACACGATAAGGCCCGTCAGCTCCACTAGAGACCAAACAGCATCCAAACTAGGCTTAGCAACCTGCTTCTTGCTTCAGCAAACTCTGCTTACAGCTGGGAGAGACAGAGCCTTTAGAGAGTAGCAAAGCAATCAAAGCACATTTAGGACCAGGACTCCTGTCCAGCTGAGCTCAGAAATATGCTCGCTGGGACAGCTGCCAAAACAGCTCCACCAGCTATGCTTTGCGTTGGCCTTGGGCACTTCCAAAATCGGTGATGTGCTCAGGAAAGAGATCTGTCTGCCCAGAAAGAGGAGTCCTTGGGAGGAGAGGAAGGTCTGCTGCCACTGGAATGGGTGTATCAGCCCCCTGGAAGCGGGGAGAAGCCAGACTTGCATTTCCTACAACAGCACTGTCCATGGACATCCTAGATCTAGGTGCTATTACAGCCCTGGAGGATGATCTGCATCCCCTTTTCTGCCAGCAGGCAATTATACTGGATCCATCACTTGTGCCTCCCCCAACTCTGGCGGCCAGCAGCTTCATTAGGAATCTCAGTGTGTTCTTTGGCTGGATTTCCCCTGGGAATCCGATTTTAAGGCTCCCCAGTGACTGTTAATGTGTAAATACAGTGTGCTTCAGCATGGTGATGTGATTGCCCGAGTGGCTTGGAGCTATTAACTCTTCAGCAGCTAAACAGCCTCCCCACCTCTTTCTGTTGTGACAGCCACTTCTTGCACAGGGAGATGGCTGGTGGGAGCCCAACCTGGCTCCAGGCATGTGGATGGGTGGACTCAGAGGCATCCTCCTGTTTCTGTGGAGGGGAGGAGAAGAAGCAGGAGTGACCCATGGGGTATGCAAGAAGGGCCATTTGATGATTAAATGCTAGAGCACAGCAGCAGTGTAAAAATATACATATATCACAAGCTTTAATTAACACAAGCGAAGGGAAAAGGAGGAAAAAAACCCACTTTTTAAAGGTTTCACAGAGACTGTAAACTGGCAGCAGAGAAAAAAAATGTAATACATGTAAATTAATGGCATAAATTTAGGGTTACTTAACTTCACAAATGTTAACAAGCTCATAAAAAAAAAAAAGTTATTCTTTCCCAGTTTCCTGNTAAATTAATTCTGGCTCCCTCCCTCCCTCCCTCCCCTTGTCTCCGTCTCTTTCTCAGTGTCTGCCTCTGTCTGTTTGCCTTCCTTTCCTGCCTATCTATCATATTCTTAATGTCCCCAACATCACAGTATCTAGCCTTGGATACAATACCCTCTCATTTCTCTTCCTTTCTTCTTCCCTGGCTCCCACCCCACCCTTCTACCTTGCTCACAGCCTTCTCCCCTTTTCTCCTGTATTTTTTTCTGTAGCAGTCAGTATAACTCCAGCCTGGTAATGCTATACACAGCACCGCCAATTTCCAAACATGCAGTGTTCCCTGCCACTGGCAGACAAAAGAAGGCAAGGAGCAAATTAAGTGGTCTCCGGCCGAACTGCTCATTTATCAGCCACCCGAATGGCTGTTTGCTGTGGCAGGCTGGATAGCTAGGGACATAGGTGAGGGTGTGTGGGCAGGTTGCATTGGTACGCCGCGGTCCTGCTTTGAAACAGCTGCCACTGCTCTCCCTGCACCGTCCCCTTTATTCCAGACTCTGCCTCTGTGCGATGGTGGATAACAAGGGCACAGCTGCTCCTTGCTGAGCCCAGGAAGTCACAAGTCCCCGAGGTCATGGTGTCTCTGCTTCCCGTGTGTTTCTCGCTTTACTTACAGATAAAACCAAGTTTCAAAAACTCAAGCGAATGCCTGTTTAGATCTGCCAAAACTTGTTTCTCCAGAAAGAGGACGTGTGCCTTTTGTTCTGCTTCTTTTAAAACCACCAAGGACACCCCAAGTTACATTATCGGTGACGTAACTCATCCTGTCCGTGATGCTACAGCACTCTCTTCTTAGGCTCTTGTTCTTGTTGCTTGAAGGGAAGGTGGTTGAAAAAAAAAATCTCATTTTGACTTATGGACCAGACTGAGTCATAGGAAGACATCATTAAAAAAAAAAAAAAAGGGGGTGGATATCATCATTTTTGGCCACAAGCCATCCCTGAAGCTTTCAAAGTAGCCTGTGAATATTGCTGCCAGCTCTGTTTCAGTATCACAGACAGCAGCCCTGGCCAATCACTTTTCTCTTCAATGGCCCATTCGGCATTTCAGAATACTGGATAGCAGACGGGGAAGTCAGCCTTTTATTCAACACAGCAGTCTTGGGAACAGGGAGGTGAAATTACAAGCTGGAGTCCCTGGGCAGCAGGGAAAACAGGCAAATCCAAACAAGCAAAGGAGGGAAAAAAGGAAAAGTCTCAGTTTCTCAAAGTGAGAGAAAGGATGTTGGTGGGTGGGTTACAAGGAGGCTAGGAAGAGGAAGCACAGAAGGAGAATCTGTTGTGTTTGGAAGATGTGGGAACCATCAACACAGATGTTGCAGAAGAAAGCTGAATGGGACTTGCATAGGTTTACAGTTGGGTGCATGCTTAAGCACATTACTAAACAGAGACCTGGATGTGGGAGAAGGGAGCAAGAAATAACTGTGCGGGAGTCCCTGTGCAGCATCAGTCCCTGTCCAGAGTGACGTCACAGGCTTTCCCACCGATCGAAATCACTGCTTTTCCTGGGTAGGAAATGAGTCAGGGTGACTACAGATCTCAGGGCTTGGCCTATGCAAATTAAGAGGAGTAGTAAGGAATAAATAAAACATGGCATATGCAAGGGTGACTAAGGGCTGGAAGAGAAGCAAAGAACGGTGTGGGGCAAGGAATAAGGGATATGGTGAGGAATGAGGAGGGGCTCCAGATGAATTGCTGACTAGAGCTGTCTCATGAAGCCTCTGGAGAGAGATTTACAGGGATATGGCTTCATGTCCTGGTCATGGAGTGTGCATTACCAGGTTTAGTGGGTAAGACACTCCCATGACCCTGGTAGTTGAGTGATATTAGGTTTTTTTTTTGTCCTTTCAGCTTGGAAACAGCCTGGAGCAAAGTTTGTTTCTCACTGAACATGTTGATGGCACCTAGCAAACCTGAGGCCCAACAGCAGTTGCAGCCTCCATGCACCTTGCTACTAACAGCATCAAAAGAGGCAGAGCAGGGAGAATAAAGGAGAAAAAAAAGATTGAAATCTGGACTGAGCGAGAACAAAGGAAAGGGTGGGGTGCCTTTTAAAATCAAGTTGTCCCCTATTCTTGATTGCTTCATAGCTTGATTTAGCTTTGGCCTACATAACTAAAATGGAGGATGACAAGGTACCAGCAGAGACAGATATTTTTTTGGGTTATTTGCACGGATCGTCTGTTTGTTGCATGGCTGCTGTAGGAAATGCAATGCCGCGAGTCGACATATATAATTGTAGAGAGGAGGAATGAATAAATGTGTTTCAAAGAACAAGGAGAATTCTAAATGTCAGCAAGGGGGTATATGACTCATTCATTGGGAAAATACTATTATTGGATACTTAAGTAGGACTGTACAAAGCACTAAGAGGAGGGATGCTACTAGGAAAAAAGGAGAATTAGTAAGTATAGGTAGCATTTGGATAAGTGACAGTGAATGAATGAGGAGATGCACCACGAGCCAACACAGGACTTGGAGCGAAAGCAAAGGGAGAATGCAGGGTGAGGGTGGCAAAGGATGAAAAGAGAGTGATCATGGAAGATGAGGAGGAGCATTACTGGAGACTGCTGAAATACAATGGGACGGATGAGTGTTTGTTAAAAGACTCATCTTGGCTTTTGGCAGAATAATGGTGACGAAGTGTTTCTGTTTTACTGAGTAGGGATTAAGGAAATAAATGAGGTGGAACTTGATGGGGGGAAAGGAAATGACTGTGCTGAGGAGGCAGGAGAAGGCCCGGGAGTCAGCTGGATCTGGCCTCTGTAGAGGTGTGTGAGGTCAGAAAGGTGGGATGGATGAATGGTGTGGAGGAATACTGCCCTGTGCACACAGCCAGATTTTCAAGAGGAAAAAGCAGCATTTAATTATAACAGCCGGTGTTGTATAGATTACAGACATAGTTGAAATGAGCAGCGCAGGATCGAGGCATTTTGCATGAGTTCAAGCTAGGCGTTGAGAATAATTGGCTAATGCCCCTGGTACATTCACCAGCAAAGTTGCAGGTTTCTTGAGCCCAGAACGTGTTTGACTTAAAACCTTTTGGTTGCCAAATCCAGGGCACTGTCCCAACAGACCAGTCCCATAGATCTGACTGGTTGACCCAGCAGCCTGAAATGCTGCCTGCTAGCTTGTCCACCCAAGCAGAGTGCGAGGAGTGCAGCCACTTCGGTGGATGGATCCGTGCGGTTTGCAGCAGGGGCTGGAGAAACTCCAGTCCTGCAGGAGGAGGTCTCGAGAAGTTTGGGTCCAGCTGGGAGCAGCACCAATCCATATTTTGGTTGCAAAGCCCCATATTTCCAGTGAGCTGCTTTTTTGGCTGGCTTGGGTTGATTGAGTCGGTAGAGAGACAGTTGTAGGTGGATAATGGGGAGAGGGGGTGGTGAGTGGCAGAGCTATTGCCTTAGCGAGAGGGAAGGATGCCGTATAAGTACTGCCAGTCCCCATTCAGTGAGCAAGTGGTGAGTCAGGGGCAGATACTGAGTCAGCAAGAAGGCGGCAGGGTGGGTGGATGGGTAGAAAACCCTGGCCGACTGGGCACACACCACTTGGCCACGCTGCTGCGCTCAGCTCCCCATGAGAAAGGTGCAGACAGCAGTCCAGGCTGCTGCATCCCTATTTGTCCGCTGCCCGTGCAATTCCAGCAGCTGCCTCTCCAAGCCACTGGGGCTTCAGAGATGGCCTCTGGCAGGACAAAGCAAAGCACATTTTTTCCTGGTGTGTTTGCCATCCTGCTTGCAAATGGTGCCTCTCTGCGAGGGATGGGAGGAAAAGGGGAAGAGTGAAAACAGCTGATGGAGGTAGAGAGAGCCCTTCAGCCTGCTTCACCGTAAAGAAATCACTCGTGCAGGCAGGGAGCTGGTGAAAGGTGGGAGGGGGGAGAGAGAAAAGAAAGAAAGGGAAAAAGAAATGAGGTAGAAACGAGAGTGAGAGAAAATATTTGAGAGATGAAAAGAAATTACCATACGGCAGGATCCTGTTATTCAACCTAATTTTCAAAGGACTGCAGCTGTCGCACTGAGATAATCTGTTAATTATAACAGTCATTGTGTTTTGGCAATGGAAGAAAAAAACAGGCTCTAAACAAGGCAAGGTAGTGGGGAAAAGAGAGGGGAGGCACGGTTGTGTCAAAATGCATGTCAGTTGTTAGCTTGAAATATAGGTGGGCGAGCTGGCCGGGAGGAGGGTCCCTCCCCATGGGGCTGAGCTGTGCCATTGCCCGGGGGTGGAGGATGAAGGGGAGGTGGAAGCAGCCATGTGGAAACATAACCTCCCGTCCAGCATGGTGCTGCTGGATCTGGGCACACACTGACCAGAGGAAGAGCTCAGAGGGGCTGCAGTGTCCCCATTAGCATGTGCTGCCACAGCATTTCGCTCTCAGGTCATCAGAAAGAGCTTCTCCACGTCCCCCCACACTTTTCTTCACTGGAGCGGTGGCTCAGGCTCTGGACTTTTCGTGCTGGAGTTGTACTGGGGAGTCTGCTTGTCCTACTTGGAGAGACGTGTCACTGCTGGCGAGGGAACCTCTCTCAGATACTTGCTCAGGGGAAGGTTGGCTAGATGCCGAGAGCACGTTGAAGGATGCTGGAATGCCAATGCCCAGCAAGAGTCTGCTGGTCCGGAGGTATTCTCCACAGGATGACTGGCTGCCTGTGCACCTTGTGAAGTGATTTTGGTCCTCAGCCAGCCCAAGGCCTTTGTGATTCCTTAGGCTCTGAGTCCCTTCCAGCAAGAGACAGTGGTGAGCTGTAACGCAAGGAACTTACCCCTTCCCTTCCCCACCTGCAGGGTAGCATGTTTGAGGGCACTCTAAACTGGCACCAGGGTTGCTGGGGACGTATTTACCATCCAGAAATACCAGAGGGATGTTTGGCTTGTGTGAGGGCATCTCTAAAATTGCTTGTGGACTTGCCCGCCCAGTGAAAACCATGAACTGCAGTTGTATGATATAGGGCAACAAAGCCAGTGCAGGGCAGCAGAGGAGCCCTGGTGACCCTGAGGGTATGGGGGTCTTCTCAGGGACATCAAATACAGCCATGAATTTCTCCAGGCCTCAAGCTGGACGTGCTGCCCTCTCCTGTAGCCATGCCCTGCACACAAGCAGAGCCAGTGCTCCCAGCCTGCTCCCTACAGCAGCTCCTTCCCGTGCACACATGCACAGCACCAGCCCTCGCACCCTGCTCCCTGCAGGGATTCACATCGGGACACACGTGTAGAATCCGTGCTTCCCCCCTTTTCCTACAGCGCTTCTCCCATCCACTCAGTCACACAACCGTGGTCGTCTTCCATGATCCGCACACACCCACACGCATCCCACGCTCCCGCCCCGCTCCCTGCAGCACTTCACACACAGCCAGCACTACCACCTCGTTCTCGCCAGTGCTTGCTTCATGCAAACACATGCATGTGCACAAACGCTCCCAAGCAGCACTTAGGCTGGTTCCCTACGACAATTCTTCCCCCCAGGATTCAGCACTCAGTCTCTGCTTTGTAGAGTGATTAGCCCACAGATACACCCAGCACGCACACCCGCCTGAGCAGCTACAGCAACTCCTCCACGTGCACCCCCCATCCGCCTCGCACCCCCAGAGCCAACACTGCCACCCTGTCCTCTGCAGTGACTCACATGTGTGCACGCGCATGCACATGGATGCACATACACATGGATGTGCATGCACACACATGCACGCCCACATGCAGAGCCTGTCTTGCCACTGTGCTCCCCATGACAGATCCCTGTGGACAGACACACAGAGCCCACGCTCCCTCCCCATTGCCAACAGGAATTATTCCTACGCCCTTCCACCGCCTCGTGTCTCGGCTCACTAGGTGACACCGAGGGGAGTGATGTTTCCCAGGGCCCCCTCTCCCCTTGGGCGAGAGCGATGAAGGTGGCTTTATTGCTGCTAATATTTTTTATGGAACCTGTAATCTCCTGATGTTCTCTTCTGCCTGGAGAAGGCTGTTCCCCAAGCCTAACCCCATGCGTGCACTCCTGCAGGTTGCTGCTGCGGGCTGTCTGGGTGGCGCTGGCTTGATGCAAATCCCCCTTAATCTTCAATAATCATATTAATATAAAAGGTAACCATCTCACTTTGGAAAGCAAAGGTGGCTTTCTGGCCTGCCAGGGAAGTAATGGCATATGAAAGACCTTTCCGCTAGTGTTTATCGCTCTAAAATAAGATTTACGCTTCTAAAGCTCTCTCTCTTTTCTTTCATGCTTCTGAGCTGCTTCATTTTCCTCCCCTGAGCTTTCCTATTCTCTCTTTCTTGCTGCCTAACAAATTAGGCATCTAATCGCCACTGGGGAAGCACGATGGGAGGGCGGGGGGGTCCGTCTACAGCGTCGTGCTGATTTGTTCATGGTTAGCCTCTAAGCTGTTTGGCCCAGCAAAGGTTTGGAGCCGGTGGCTGTGGATTTGCTTAAGCCTGGGTGTGTGCCTGTGGTGGACGTAGCTTCCCTGAACTCTTCCCGTGCCCCAAACTGGCCAAAGGGCAGGAGGATGAATACCACATCTTTGGCAGTCCTCTGCCCTTCCTTAGTGCAGGGCCCCATTGGCACCAGCTGGAGCTAGAGCGCTGCAGGCTCTCTTGCAGCAGTGTCCTGTGAGAAGCAGCTGAGATGGTGAGTGGTTTCCTGGGCTTTCTCACCACAGTGTCCTGCTGGAGTCGCAGTGCTTTGGGCTTCTTCCTGTCATAGGGGCAGCTGGAGTCTGGGAACCGGGAGCTTCCTCCCCACTCATGGCAGGGCCAGCCCAGCTTTCAGAGGGGTTATTTTTCTGCCAGCATGGACTGTGGATTTGCATGGTGAGATGAACCAGCCTGGAATCAAACCACGAGATTTGTCTTGCAAAACTCTGCCAAGACTCACAGAGCCTCTAGCATTGATTGGCCACCATTCAGCAGGACCCATTGATACCAGCCCAGCCCCTGTAAGAGGAGAAGGCTTTGTCTGCTCAGTGACATGAAAAGTTTCCATGGTGGCTCTGTAGCTTTTTTTTTCCTTTTTATGCTTTTACCTAAACCAGCTCATCTGTCCTCTAGATTTTTTGAACCTATAAGGCCAATTTCAAACAAATGTGATGGTTGGATGGATCTCAGAGATGCTGAGAACTCGTGTTTTGTGAAAATTATGGGATAAAATAGACAAGAGAGAAAGTGTCTCTTCTTTTCTCTTCATAGGCCAGGTTGCATGGGACTTTGAGCAACCTGATCAAAGGTGGAAGGTGCCCCTGACAATGGCAGGAGGGGTGGAACTAAATGAACTTTAAGGTTCCTTCCAACTCAAACCATTCTATGATTCTATGATTCTACGATTCTAGAAAGTGAGGAAGAAACCTTCACAGAGCCCCATTAAAAAAAGAGTGCTGTGTGAGCTCAATCCTTGGTGGACATCAAAGAAGCTACAGTGGAAGACATTTTTTCTCTCCCTCTCTCTCATACACAAATGTCTTCCATGTCACAAATCCACAGGCCATCAGGCTTCCTGTTCCCAGTTCTCTTGATCCCAACCTTCTCAGGGCTTCTGGGGTGCCTCTGAGCACAGCCACAGCTTCTTTGCTGCGTAACTTGATGGCAACTCCTGCAATAAATGGGAGCATCCCTCTAGTGCTTTCACTAGAGCCAGGGGCAAAAGCAAGGACCATCTCTGGCCATCTTTGGTGGGAGGATGGAAGCACAGATATTTGAAGGAGCTGCAGTGATGCCAGCAGAGCAGTATATATTACAGAAACTATACAGCAGGCACAGAGGGTCCCTTCAAGTGAAGCAACAACTCCCAGTACCAAGCACCACTAGGAAAGGCAGCTCCCCTTTTCTGGAAAGCAGTTAGAGAAATCTCAGAAGGACTCTGAAGCCAAAATAGGAGAGCATTTTGAAGATGGCATTTGCACCCTGAGGCCTCCTGGCAGCAGGCAGCATACTGAACTGGGAGGAGGTCTGATTCCCAGCTTCAGCATGAAGTGGAAGAAAGCAGCAGCAGCCTTGGCCTGGTTTTGGGGTGTCCCCAGAGGAGCCAAGAGTGTTTGGCAGGTTTTTAATGCATGCATTTCTAATGTGAGGCTCTTAGCACCATTTAAGCAATGGTAGAATTAAGTGCCGGCTTTTTCAGTGCACTGGGCCCCAGGAGGACAAGGTTGAAAAGGGTCAGGATCGCAGGCCCAAACTGCTGCTGTGTGTGGCTTTTCTGGTTGCCTTTTCACACCATGCCCCCTAGACTTCGTATCCTCCCTCAGCTGTGGTCCATCCATCCCTCACCCAGCCCCCAAGTTGTCTTCATTCCCCACATCATCCCTGCCCACAATTTCAGTGTTTGTATTTTAATGCATCCTCATGCCTGGCCATCTAACTAGTGACTGTACTCCTGTGTCACCCCCTGTGCCACCTTGGTCTCTGAGCCAAAGGGTTGTCTGTGGCTATCAGGACATCTAGCTCCAAACTCAAATTCGGGGTTTCCCCCCACTCCACTTTTCCCTAAACTTCGCTGCTCTCTCCTCCTCTGAACAGGTGAACCATCCCTGTGGCCTTCAGCTGTTCTCCAGACAGCCCAGAGCAAAGAAACACCAATAACATTGAGTCATCCATTAGTAGGGCACAAACCAGAGAGAAATCTCCGGGAGCTTGGAGCTGATGGCTTGACTTTGTGCCAGCCAAGGAGGGTACAGCGATTCACAGGCACAATGCCACTGGTGTTCCTTGATGCTTTCACATACGTGAGGATGGCCAGAAGCCAAGGGCAAGTTGTAGGAGCCATCTAGGGTTACAATGAAGAGTTTTGGAACCCTATAGCTAGGTGGGCCCAGCACGTGGGGGTGGTGACCTTGCATCTGCCTTGTAAAACAAATCCCATGTCCCACCTTTTCCCCTCACCTGTAACATCAGCCTCCTTCCAAACCAGGCTCTCCATAACTCGTACCTCCTCCTTCCTCAACTCTTCTCTGAGCTGAAGTCACTTACTTCTGCTCTCCCTGCCAACCCTCCATCCTTGTTATGTCTTGCTATGTTGCCTGAGAAGCAAGGGAGGGAAACAGCCAACTCTTCTGTCAGCACCTTTTGGGCCAGCAGTAAGGACAGAGTGTTGCTTCCGTGCACTGGTGGACTCCAACGCTATATGACTGATGTTCATTTGGCTCTGAACTGCTGAGAGAGGGCATGGTGCTGATCCTGCATCCCTGGCCTCCCCTTGCCTGTGAATACCAAGGTCAGGGAGCACTGCGGACAGGGCAGGGCGGTGGTTGCTTTGGAGACCAGGACTCCTGCAGCATTGCTGGGGCAGGGACTGATGGCCCCAGGCTGAGCTGAAATGGGGTCCCAGGCCACGTGAGCCACCTCCTGGTGGGAAGCCCCAGACTGCGTTGGTGACTGGATGGGGATGGGTCTCAGCAATTGCTGGGGCTGCTGCAGAGGAATGTGGTTATGGCCTCAGTGTTGCTCCCTGTGGTGAACAAGCCATGGCAGGCAATGACAGCTTCAGCACAGCATTTAGAACAGCCTGTGCTAGCAGAAGGGGTCAAAGCAAAGGGGCTGGGACCTTCCTGCATGGAGCTGGATATTGTGCAGGGAGTTTGGTGGGGGGAGACAGGCCAAAGGATAATGCTCAGAGAAGGATGCTGGTGAGAGAAATCCAGGCTAAGCTTTTCACTGCTTGCTCAGGGGCTGCCCCGGCCTCTCCTGGGATGGACATACTTTGGGTATCAATGTGTCAAAAGTATGGCAGAGTCTGCTACTCTTCTGTTCTGCAGAAAAGACTGGGCAAGATGAAGGAACATTAGAGGTAGGCAAAGGGGCAGAGATGGCGTGGGGGATTGGCTGCATCTCTGCATGGAGCCACCTCTGGAAAAGGTGGGACAAGGCAGGGGACTGGCACTGAGGAATACCAGAGGTCTGTGGGTGCCAACCTGTGGCAAGCCAGATGTGCCTCCTATGTGATGCATCTGGGGTGGCAGTGTCAGGAAATGATTTCTCACTGGATTATAATGCTGAGAAACAAAGCAACAGACTAAAAACCTCTGCCTTCTGTTTCAGTGCTGGCTAATGCAAAGCTGGACATGAGGCAGCAGCTGGAGGCCATCTTATGACAATCACAAATGACCTGAGTTTGGCGGCCTCAGCCAACAAGCTGTGGGGAACAGAGACTTTATCTTTTCCATTGGCCTAGCTCTTCTCCCCCTCCCTTTCTCTATCTTGGCTTTCCTTCTTGGATTATTGAATATTTAAGTGTTTCTCTGTGACACTATCTCTGATCTCTTAATCCAGCTGGCCTGGTAATTCCACAGACCCAAATCAGCTCAGATTTCTCCACAGACGTAAGCCTTGTTCCTCAAGGGTTCACTCCTCCTCCATTTATCTTCCTTCATTTTACTTCTGCCCTTTGTGTCTCTGTGCTAGAAATTGGTTCAGCTTTTGCAGCAAAAGCTTCAGCAGTATCTTCAGTGAGCAGCCTCCCCCCAAAATAAAAGGGGCGAGAGGGAATCTTTGCTCTTCACTAACTAAAAGTCCTTTTTAAAAAAAAATATGTTTTATTTTCTCTGAAATTTTTTTTTAAAAAATTGCTGGGTGGGAGACTGGGGTCTGGTATTTGACACACTGCCTACACCTTGCCCCCTCTGCATGCTCCAACCAGGCTGGCTCACCTCAACAGCCTTGTCCCTGCACCAAGAGGCAAGAAAAATTTTTAGAGCACAAGTGGTTACATGTGGCTTGAATTATTTATCCCTCTTGCATCAAGGAAAGGAGGAAACAAAAAAGTGTTTTGTTTTGTTTTTAATTTTGGGGGGGGGGGCTCGTATGCATTTTCGTTGCTTCATGCATTCTGTGTATGTGATTTTCAGGCAGCTGAAAATCCTTGGCTTTGGCTGCGTTTGGGGCTTGCCTTTGTTTACACTAGGAGTTTTGAGCTGATCGCGATAGCAGCTGCTTGTTTCCCAGCCTCCCTCCCCTTCCCCTTCTGCCCCCACTCTGCTGCCTTCCCCCACATCCCTGGCTGTGCTTACATTACATAACAGAGCCCGGGTACACTTCTGCATACCCCCAATATAAGATTACATGTCATGAGAGTTCCCTTCTCAAAGGCTTATCAGCATGGCAGGCGGTCCCACTCCTCCCTTGCCCGCACCCCCCCACAATGCTGTCTCTTCTCTGTCTCCCTGTTCTCATGAAACCTTGTCACCTGCACTCTTATCGCAAAGACCCCCCCAACTGATGCCTGTTCTTGTCTCCCGTGTGCTTTCTTTTCCAGATTCCAGTGACAGATGGATCTCTCTCATGTGCACTTGCTCTTTCCCTCTCTGTATTTTTGTTTTCGACATGTTTGATCTGAAGCTCTGAAGCTTCTCAGAGGGAACCCAGGAAAGAAGGAGGAGAAGGAGGAGGAGGAACTGAGGGAGCGTGAGCGACAGAGGAGGCAGCNTCGTCGGTCTGAATTTCTGTTTAAAGAAGCACAAAGTAGTTCTCTTCCAGACCACTCATCCTTGGTCACAGCTTTTGGGTGTGCTGGAAGCAAGTTGTATGTATTCTCCCTGCTCCACACTCCTGGCTTGATCCAGAGGGCAAGAAGAAATGATGGTGATGACACCCAATAGGACTGGGGTGCACATGCACTTCCATTGCTAAACCCCTATTTAGTATCCCTTTCTCTTTCCTCTGCACTTTATTTTCCTTTTGCTGGGGTCCTGGAATTCGTATTTTTTTGTTGCTTTTTTTCTTTTTTCTTTTTTTTCTTTTTTCTTTTTTTTGTCCTGATGAGGGCACCACCACAGACCATGATGTGCCTGGGGTTGTGGGCAGCAGCCCTGCTCTGCTTGTTTTCCCCTGGCACTGTGCAAGGTGACTGCTGGCTGATTGAGGGGGACAAAGGTTATGTGTGGCTGGCCATCTGCAGCCAGAACCAGCCCCCATATGAGACCATCCCCCAGCACATCAACAGCACAGTGCATGACTTGCGTCTGAACGAGAATAAGCTCAAAGTGGTGCTGTACTCCTCCCTCAACCGCTTCGGCAACCTGACTGATCTGAACCTGACCAAGAACGAGATCTCCTATATTGAGGATGGGGCTTTCATGGGCCAGACAAACCTCCAAGTCTTACAGCTGGGCTACAACAAACTCACAAATCTGACAGAGGGCATGTTGAGGGGCATGGCCCGGCTCCAGTTCCTATTTGTACAGCACAACCTGATTGAGCTGGTCACCCCTACTGCCTTCTCTGAGTGCCCCAGCCTGATTAGCATTGACCTGTCATCTAATCGTCTCAGCCGCCTGGAAGGCAACACTTTCACCAGCTTGAGCAATCTGATGGTGTGTGAGCTGGCAGGCAACCCCTTCAACTGTGACTGTAGCCTCTACAGCTTTCTTAACTGGCTGGCGCTCTTCAACAATGTCACCAAGAACTATGACAGGCTCCAGTGTGAGACTCCACGGGAGTTTGCTGGGTACCCGCTCCTGGTACCTCGGCCTCACCACAACCGCAATGCCATCACCATCTTCCAGTCTATGTGCAGAGGTGGCACCATCCCCTCCCTCTCCAGGGTCAACCCCACCCCTTATACCCCTGACTCCCAGCGAGACTTGGATGAGGGCTCAGCCATCAGCCCTGGGGACTTCCTCTCAGTCAAGCCTCCAGCCTCCTCCACAACTGACTCCTCCTTCAGTCCCAGTATCAAGCTCCATGATGTCACCATCACCTCAGCCATCCTGATGGTAACCATCCCCATGCCCTACAGTAAGATGTATGTGCTGGTCCAATACAACAACAGCTATGTTTCTGACATTGCGACGCTGAAGAGCAAGAAGGAATATGTCACTGTCAACAAGTTGAAGGCTCACACTGATTACACTTTCTGTGTGGCCTCCATCCGCAACAACAGGCGCTATAACCACACTTGCCTGACATTTGCAACCAGGAGCAAAGGCAGGGAGGACCCTATTTCCAGTACTTCCACCACCACACACTACATCATGACCACCCTGGGTTGCCTCTTTGGGATGGTCATTGTCCTGGGGGTGGTGTACTACTGCCTGCGGAAGCGGAGGATGCAGGAGGAGAAACAGAAGTCCCTCAATGTTAAAAAGACCATCCTGGAAATGCGTTATGGATCAGATATTGATACGAGTACCATGGTCCATCCTTCCCAGAAACTGGGTGAGCCACCAGTCATCCCTGTCTCACGGATGTCCTCTATCCCTTCCATGATTGGGGAGAAGTTGCCCCCACCAAAGTCAATGGAGGCTGGTATGGAGACCCCCAAAGTCACCACTAAAGGCAACTACATTGAGGTGCGGACTGGTGGTGGGGATGGGCTGGAACGGACCCAGCGGGATGAGGACCTGAGGGAGCTTGACAATGGGCAAGGCTCAGCTGCTGAGATCTCTACTATTGCCAAGGAGGTAGACAAGGTCAACCAGATCATCAACAACTGTATTGATGCCCTAAAGCTGGACACAGCCTCTTTCCTGGGTGGTGGGACTGGTGTTGACTCAGACATGGCCTTTGAGTGCCAGTCCATACCTGCCAGTTCCTCTGGTGGGCTAGAGAGGCCCAGCTTTCTTTCCCCACCCTACAAAGAAAGCTCCCACCACCCTTTGCAGCGCCAGCTCAGCGCTGATGCTGCTGTGGCCAGAAAGACCTGCAGTGTCTCCTCTAGTGGCTCCATCAAGAGCGCCAAGGTCTTCAGCTTGGATGTACCTGACCACCCACCACTGAGCAAGTCTGACTCCAAATACATTGAGAAGGGCAGCCCACTCAACAGCCCTTTGGATCGTCTTCCCTTGGTGTCCCCGGGCGCCATCCACCACTTGGAGGTCAAGCCTTCTTACCACTGCAGTGAGCACCGACACTCCTTCCCGGCCCTGTACTATGAGGAAAGTGCTGACACCTTGAGCCAGCGGGTGTCATTCCTCAAGCCACTCTCCCGTTCCAAGCGAGACTCCACGTACTCCCAGCTCTCCCCCAGACACTACTTCTCGGGTTACTCATCCAGCCCTGAGTACTCCTCGGAGAGCACCCACAAGATCTGGGAGCGATTCCGGCCTTACAAGAAGCACCACAGGGAGGAGGTTTACATGGCAGCTGGGCATGCCCTGCGGAAGAAAGTTCAGTTTGCCAAGGATGAGGATCTGCATGACATCCTGGATTACTGGAAAGGAGTCTCTGCTCAGCAGAAGCTGTGACTCTCCCCTACTCTTTCCAAGGAAACAATACAAAACAAGACCCTACCCCCCCAACAACCAGAAAAAAAAAAAGCCACTTGACTGTGAAAAATAAATGAACAACAAAATACTCCCTACAAATACAAAACTGACAGAATTGTTTCTTAAAGTTTACAACAACAGAAAACTCTCACACACAGACACACACAGACACACACACATATGCCGAATTGTCTCTACTGTGTTACGGGGACCATTGTTCTGCCTGCAAATGGTTGGGAGGAGAGTCCTGCTCTGATACTGTGGTAACAACACTGGAGTATGGGTGGGTGGGACTGGCCTGGGAGGGGGTGGCAGTGGTGGCAGGGAACGGGCAGGGATGGACACTCACTGGACATGGAACTCAGCTGTGAACTATTGCTCTTTCTTTTCCTTTTGCTGCTTGAAAGCTGATTTTTCTTTTTGGTGGGAGGAGAGGACTTTGGTTTAGAAAGCTTCTCTGCCCACTTCATAAACCTACTTTTCCAAATCTTCTGTCACACTAGCTTTCCCCCCTTTCCTTTGGCAGTGGAGGCTTTTCTCTCTCTCCCGTCCCCTTCCAAGATAGGTGGGATTTGTTGGAAGAAGTTCTCTCACTCATTTTCCTTTTCCTCTTCCCTACCCATCTCTGTTAGGGCTCCGTAGGCTTGCACTTTTTGTCTAGACATTTCATGAACCTCCATCCTCCTCAGAGGAAGGAGAGGGTGAAGGACAGGAGGTAGACTTGCCACACAACAGGCTCTGTGCCCTCGCAGCTCTCCCCTCTTCCCTTCTCCCACCATGTTGTTGATGTTGAACACCAGCGATTCTGGAATGACAGGCCTGCTCAGAGCCAGTAATCTGCCAGTCAGTGAGGGGTTATGCCTGCACTCTTTTGCATGTCAAGTCAAGTCTTCAAGAAATGGTGAATGAGGAGTCAGGAAGGACCAATCTCTCAGAGGGGTAAAGGGTTCCCATCTCTCCACAAGCGTCATAGGTCAGGGGTCCTCCCCACTACAAACACCCATGCTCAGGCTTACCTGAGGAATAGGTTTGATACTCTGTTCTGCCTCCCTTATTCTAAGAAAGGGACCTGGAGAGGAGCTAAGCAGAAAAACTTCTATGTGAAGCTTCTGCAGTGCCTCCCAACTGACTTACATCATGTTGGGAGTGGGGTAGAAGAGCATCAGCCATCCTCCTTGCTTTCCCCAGGAAAGGTAGAGAAGGTGGATGTGAAGAATAGGATTTCTGTTGCTCGGAAATCACTGGGTTAATAGAAAAGCCACCAAGTGGCTTCCACTTGCATAGGCCATGGACAGTTTGGCTTGAATAGGAGATAGCCTAGGGTGAAGGCAAGAGAACAGGAAACAAAAGGGAGGTAAGAGTTGGGCCTGGGAGTAGCCCAGGAGGGATGGCTCCAAGAGAAGCTCCATTTGTGCGTGCAGCCATACTGTGTGCTGGCACAGGGGAGGATACCAGCCTCTGGATAGCAGTGTTCCTCTGAATACTTAGAGGCCATCATGAGAGTCAAAGCAAACTTACCACCTCCTAAATCCTCCACCTCCTCACAGTTAGCTGTGACAGACTTTTCTTAGGGACTCTTTAGCATCCTGGCAAAAAAAAAAAAGAGTTTCCCTTGCTAGGTTCCAGCCTCTGTCACTTGAATAGAAGACCTGCCGCAGAGTTGGGAATGAACCTATTGCCCTCTCCACTTAATCCTGTTTCTGAGCAGCCCAACAAAGCACAATCATGGCACTCTTTCTCCCAGAGTTTCCTTGTCAGGCAGGGGTGTCTGCCTGCTGAGGGCATCTTTATGCAGCACAGTGGGCCTCCCCTCCATGAGGTACACACCCCAATTGTTCTTGACTATTGTTCACCCCTATCAGGATGAAAGCAAGGGCCTGTGTTGTGTTGGCCTTTCCCAAGCAACTATTTCCTTTCTGAGGTGCTCCTCAGAAGCTCCAATGTGTTCGGGGGCCCTGGGAAAAGGACGAAGGTGAAGGACCTTCTCTGGGAGGTATTTATGTCCTGCCTGCCCATTATCTGTCAGGTAGTAGCATTGCCAGCTGTGGCAGCTTGTTTCAGTGCTGCAGGTGACACAGCTTCAACTTCTGAAAGTGAGGATCAGCAGTAGGCAGAGCCTGGTGTGCAAAAATCAGAGTGATAATCCCCATGGTCTAAACCTGTGAAGATCCTTGGCATCCCTTCCTTGTAGGGATGCTGATGGTAACAATCCTAAGCCAGCTCCAGATCCCATTGCCTCAGCCTCCTTCACTGTCAGCCACACTTCCCCACAGTAAGAGCATCATTTTGCCTTGAGTCCAGAGGTATTCATGGGACTGACTCCACTCTGTTAGAGTCAGTGCAACACGGTAGAAGTGGTGTGTGTGTGTGTGTGCAGGATGATGAAGGACATCACTGCTGCCAGCCGTTCCTCCATGTTGGGACAGTGCAGCAAATCAAGACAGGCAAATGCTGTGAGAGGTGCTTAGGCATAGCAGAGACCTCTCCAGCTACCGCATGGAGCAGGCCCAGCAGTCTTCCAGCGTGGCAGACACCCAAGCGGGAACGGCTAATGGCTGGAGCACAGAATTGGGCAGGAAAAGGAGGATGACAGGCACGGGGATGGAGTCCTGTTCCTCTCCCCACCTCTTCCCTCCCTGCGCTTCTCCTCTGCTGTATGGTCTTGTAATGAGCTCTGCTCAGTCTTTAGGTTCTGGGAGAAGCCTTAAACTGTAATGGTTTCTGCTCCCTCCTCTCATCACCCCAGCAAAGCAGAAAAGAAGGGCCAGGAATACGAGTGTCATCAGGCCCTTCTTTTGCCTGTGGTGGGGCTAAAGCTGGGTAGGGGGGACAAGCCATTTCTCTCCCCACTGTAGTCCCCCACTCCAAACCAGTGGGTGAAGTTTGCACAAGATGGACTGTTCTGTGGGAGGAAGAGGGCAAGGAAGGAACAAAGTGTCCCGCCTTCCTTCTTCCTCCCGTCTTCCTTGTCTTGCTCCCTCCCCAGGGATGAGGGCTCGCGAAGTGATGCCAGCCCTGTTGGAGGAAAGCAGATTTAACGTTATATTTGCATGATGATTTTACTGTATTTTTCTGAGCAAACACCTGTTGTGTATGTGCCAGTTTGTTGGAATTTAACCTCCTCCCCAAAGTCTCTCCCATGCTTGTCCCTGTTTTCCATGCTCCTTTCCTTCATCCCTGATGTGATTTTAAGAGAGACTCCTACCAGTTTGGGAGGGAACACGCCCCAAAGAAAACCCAACCCAATCAGCCTCATAAAAACTCTCCCTCCTCTTTTCAGTGCCCCTTCTCCTTGCCCTAAATGTGGTCTCTTAGCTACTTTTCAGGATTGCGTGTGTGAAGAGGGATGTGTTATATACCAAAGGCCTGCTCTTTCTAGTGGTCATCATTTCTCCTAATTACTTAGAAATAGGAGTGAGGTCCATCAAGACAGATCTCATAAGAGAAATGGTCGCCACCATCCCTCTGCCCTGGTTTCACCTTCCCTAGATCTACAAGCAAGGCCACTCTTGGGGGAGCAAACAGTGCCTCACCTGCAGAGAAACCTCTGACACAGTAAAGGCTTGATTTGGAGTCTGTTGCAATCACTAGAAGACCTCCCACCACCTTCCTCTCATTGATTGCAGGATTAGGTCTGTCCTATTCGTCCTTTCTGTGGGTTGCCCCTGGCAGAGGACAGGGTGTGATGGCACCTGTAAGACATCGAAAAAGCCTGAAGAGACTGCCTGAAGTTTCTAAGCTCTCTATGGTTTGGCTTTGGTGAACCCCTCAACCCTGCCTTCTCCCAGGGCAAAGTGGATCTGTGGGGCAGAACCAGGACCAGCCCCCTTCACACTTTATTTCTGGGTTGGTGACTCCTGACAGGCAAAAAGGAGCGTTTAGTTCACCTCACTGAAAAGAGTGGAGGGAGAGAAATGAGAAAGGGTGCTGACCTGCCCTCCCCCCGCAAGAACAGGCTCAGGGGGAGCAGGGCTGGATTCCCACACCCAGAAGAGCGAATGTGAGACTGTAGGTGTGCTGTTCCCATGGTGCAGAGCCCTTCCCCACCCCTGCAGGTGCTGCCCCAGCTCATGCTCCAGTGCCATGTTTCCCTTGCCTGCTCCCCACTCTTCCATGCTGAATAAATCCCTCCTGAGGCAGGTGTGAAATATTCATGACTGACAAATGAAGATTTATGTCGGGCTGAGGAGGCCTCTGTGTGTTTGCAATGCTAATCAGCCTGCCTTCCTGGAGGAGGCTCTGCCAGGCAGGCTTGGGGGAAGGAGGGGGAGATGCAGGAGTGAAGGGGGAAAAGGAGTTGAGGAAGGGAGAGGAGAGGCAGAGACAGCAGGGATGAGAAGGGTCTGCTGTACTGAAGGGACCGTGGGGTGTGGAGGGCACAACCTCCTTGTAGCAAGTAGAGGGAGATGGAGGGGGCAGAGAAGAGGGACAGCCTGGAAGGAACAGGGGAAGAGATGGCTACACAGGAAAGAATGGGATAGAAAGTGAGAAAGGGAACAGTGAGAGAAAGGGTTGAATGCAGGGGTGGAGGCTCTCTCAGAGGGGACGGGAAGTAAGTCAGCAGTGCCTGAAGAGAAAAGCTGGACAGATTTCGTGCTGAGCTGTGGCCCCTCTCTGTAGGGCAGAGCTCAGCGCTACAGGTCGGGCAGCTGCCACACGGGCAGGAGCTGGAGCCAGGGCCCTGAAAGCACATTTGCCATGCTTGTTGGTGACCAGAAAGCTCAACTGCGTCTGGAAGCACACACGGCCTCTGGGAACCTGGAGAACGGCCCTCTTCCACCACCACCACGTCCTTCAGCACAAGCTGCAAGCAAGAAGAGCCTCATGGAGCCACGTCCTCTTGCTGGAGCCAGCCTGCTGCTATCCCACCACCTGAGCAGGAGGGAGCATCTTCAGGGCGGCTTGGTGTGGGAAGGACACTGAGTGCGACCCTCCACCGGGCTACGGGGGTCTCTAGTAGGGCTGGAGGAGCCTGCCCCACCTCAGCTGTCCCCTCCCTACCCTGGCTGAGGCGGGTGTTTTGGGGCCTTTCCCCAAAGAAGGGGCAGGGCGAGGTGTCTGTTGTCTCCTGCGTACACACGCACGCACCCCGTCCCTCCAGCCGCTTTGGCCTTGTGCTGTGAGGGGCTTTCTTGATCTGCCTCCCCGTTTCTTCCCCTGCCTCATGCCACGGGGAGCTGTCTCTATACCTCTCCCCACACAGCCCCGCGACGGCAGCTCTCAACCCACCCCTCTTCAACCCTTCTCCTCCTTCCCCATCTCATGGGTCCCCCTCCACCTGCCCCATCCTCATGTGTTTGGCTCGGCCTTTGCCTCCCCATTACCACCACCGCCACTGTGAGGCCTTGCTCTTTGGTGGCCTGCTCCCGCCGCCTGCTCTCCCCCGTCCCCGGGGAGAAGAAGGGGTTGGCTGGGTCAGGCAAGGTCCACCAGGGCTGGTACTGCTGGTCCATCCACAAGCACAGCACCTGGGGCGAGGGGGTAGGAAGGGGTGCGCAGGTGTGGGGCAAAGAACCAGGGGGGTTCCCCTTGAATGTAAAAGAAGGGCCTCGGAGGCAGCTGCTGGGACTGGCTCCTTGTGGCCTCTTTGGTGTTCCTCTTTCCGTCACAACCCTGTGACCCCCCCTGGTTGTGTATGGACATGTTTGAGCAGGAGTTATGTTCTTTTATTCTGTTCTTTTTCTTTCTTTCTTTCTTTTGGATTTCTCTTTCTTTCTCTTTCTTTCTTTTCTTTATCTCTTTCTTTTTCTTTTTTCTTTTTCTGTTTTAAAACTGAATGGCACGAAATCGTTTTTCCTCAACTCGGAGATTCCTGTATGGAGAAAATCAATTTCTATATTTGCAATAAATTTCTTATTTAAAAAAAACAAAAAAACAAAAAACCCAAAAAAACAACAAACAAAAAATATGAAAAGCTGCTTCTGAGTCCATTTGTCCCAGCCTTATCTTGCACAGGAGGTGGTATGGGATGGGAGGGAACAGGGTAGGGGGGAAACTGAGAAAGCTGGGTGGGAGAAGGATTCTGGATTCTCCCAGGTGCTCCGTGGCCATCTGCTCCCCACTAACACTTTGTTTCTCTGCCCTTGGTTGTTGCCTTATTGTGGAGCACTGTTGGGGCGCATCCTCATTTTTGCTGGGTCCTCAGTTCTGTTATGATACCAGTCCTCTACCACTCAGCACCCAGCTCATGTCCCATCCCGGGCATGCATACACCGTTGCCTGGGTGTAGGGCAGAGCTTCCTCGCTCATCATCTACACAACAAATCGTCACCTGGTGGTAAGAGGCATCTTCTACCCAAGCTCCAGAACTGTCTGGAGAAAGGCACTCCAAGGCAGGTGACTTGGCCATGAGTGGTAACAGAGCAATCTGTAGCCTAATCTACCAGCAGATATCCTGATCTCAGCTGTTCCTAAGCATCAATATTTCAAGGCAAGAATATAGCCAGCAAATCTGTGCGTGTTGGTGCATTTATACACATAATTAGGCCAATTTTTTCACGGTGACATAGCAGCCATTCTCTTAAATGTCTTATCTCTTCCCTACCTCCTCATTTTTCTCATTTCTAGTCTGTCCAAGAGAGGTAGTGCTGCATGGCTCAGAGGTTTTTGTCTTTAGCTCTTGCACATCCAGTTTTGATCAGACAGGTCTAACCGCGGCTTCTGAGCTTCCTTCTTGGAGGCAGCTGCTGAGACTGGCTGTTCACAGCCTCTATTCCCGGAGTAGAAAGGGGCAGGAATAAGCAGTCTTGGGGGGAATGTGAATATGAACACAACAGTGACTTTTAGCTCCTGGATATATATGCTGCAATAGCTGGTAACTCTTATTAATGCTTGAATTGATTTTAAAGCAGCCTTGGGGGCAGCTGCCTACTACAGGCAGATGCTTCACAGTCTGATGTGTTCTTCTTTGGTCCTGGGAAGAATGACTGAGCATGGGAAGTAAAGGTGTTGGGCTGTGCATCTCTGGGGGATGGACAAAGGTGCATAACAAAGAGGAGCTCTGCTGGGGTTAACCAGAGTTTCATGTGCTTTGTGGAAAGCTGAATCTTCAGGTCAGAGTGGTATCGCTGGCATCTGCATTTCTGCAGTGCAGGGATATAGGCCGTCAGAGATTGGGAAACTCAAACCTTGAGAGGAATTAATGCACAAATTTTAAACAGGTGTAATCTAATCAGTAGAGTGCCCCCATGCTGTTTATTTTGTTGCTAAATTCAATTTTGTCTCCACAGTCCCTGCATTTCAGCTGGTTGCTCTGCCACAGGGATGAGAAAGGACAAGACGTATTTGCAGATGCTGTGTAGAGGGAGCAGAAAGCTTTGGGAAGGAAAGAACGTCAGCGCTGGAGTAATCACAGATGTCCTGAAGCCAGACGGGAACTGTTGGGTTGGGGGCATATTGAAGGAGAGTTGTCAGCCTTCTGGGCCAAAAGGAAACAGTTAAGCAGTGCTGGTATTTAAGCAGCCTTTGACTGATTCCAGTCAGAGACCTTGGGGCTCCTCTGCTCTGCACAGGGCTGTGAGAGTGTGTGTGTCTGGGGAAGGGAGGAGGTGTCAGCTGCATCCAAAAGTCTGCATTGGTCTCTCAAGTGCCTCTGAATATGACTGTGTCCAACTGATGCAGTCCCTGCAGCAAACCGCGTTGATCTCTGCCTCGTGAACCTGCTTGTTGGACCACAACGGCTGCGTCAATGAGTGGGAGAAAGGTCCAGTGCTGTGCTGCGAGCAATGAAGTGGCTGCAGTGGACAGTGTGAGGGAGGGAGTCAGCTGGGTGGCCAGTGTCAGCTCGTTGAGAACATTGCAGCTTCATAGCCTTGTGTTCCAGGCTGGCTGCAGACTCAGGAAGACCATTTTGTGTCATCTTGTGTTTGGTTCATACTGTCTTGGTTCTTTATCATCCCCATGAAGTTCAGTAACTTATCCAAGCAATCATTTACTGCAGACAGGAAGGATTAACTTAGCCACAGAGCCTTTTGCTGGAAATCATATGGGACAGTTGAGATCTCTTTGTGTATATGTGTGCACAAGCATGTGCGTACGTGTTGTGAAGTGTACAGGCATGTGGGCAATATTGTCCTCTCCTGGACTGACTGTCAGGCCTGGAAGAGCACCTCTGGTGGAACTGCAGCCTGGCAGATGAGTTCTGTTTCCCTGCAAGGGTAACATCCTCTATGAGCCTTGATTTCCTGCAGGCTCTTAGAATAGCCAGGTCAGGTTGGGGAATACCTCTGTTCTCTGGAGCTCCAGTGCGTGGGGACCCTGAGCTCCTCAGGGTTAGGCAAGGCCTAAAGGAGCATGGTGTGGAACCTGTCCCCTGCAAACACTGTCAGCCTTAGTGGAACCAGTAACCAACAACTCTGAAGGGCAATGAGCAAACAGATGAGGGTGTGAGGGTCACATTGCTGCTCTTTGTCCCATAGCTGATATATTGTCTCTTCAGAGGCAGGAGAGCATTGCAGCCTAGTGGACAGTCAGGCCAACACCTCTCCCCAGGTCTTGGGTGTGCTCTTAACACACAGAGGTGAGGGTCTTATACAGCTGGAGGACAGAGTGAGATCTGCACAGAGCCCAAGCAGATTTGGGAGCGTAATTGCAAAGGCCATGCCCACCCTTAGCAGGGGAGCAGAGGATATCACTGAACAACCTGTACATCTCCTTTCTCATCCTTGGAGGAAGCACAAAGAGAGAGAAAGCAAACCTGAACTATGTGAGCAGAAGATTTAGGAGTGAAGGGATAAGGGGAATGGAAGGAGCACTTGAATACACAGAGTTCACATACATACTTACAATGATGCTCCATTCCTTGGCTTTCCAAGTATCAAACAAGCGTCTGGGCCCTCCCTTCCTTCATTGAGCTCCCTGGGACGGGGTCTGTCTCTCACAACATTATATGATACCTGTTCTAATGGGATTGCCAGACTAGTCAGGGACTGATAGCACACGTCTTCAAAGGAGGAAGGAACATCATTGAAAGTGAGTCCGAGGAGCTGTATTGGTGACTCTTGCTAAGCAAGGCAGAAGTAAGCAGGGGCCCAGCCAACGCTACTGTGGAAAATGGATCAAAAGCCTCATCATTTTTGAAATAAGAAACACTTAAAAAAAAAAAAAAAAAAAAAAGCATTCAGCTCCATCTCTCTGTATATTTTGCCAGAAAGGGCATCATTAAGAATTCATTGCAACTTCTGCACCCAATTTTCCAGCCCAGTACCTTGTCCCGCTTGTCTTGCTCCAGCTCCAAAGGCATTGGAGGCGTTGCCATGAGTATCAAGGGACAAACGGGACCTGAATAACAAGATGGAGCTTGAATAAAGGGCAGGGGGAGCCAAGGACCTCCGGTGTGAAGTGACTAAAGGAGGGAGAAGCACCGCCAGGCAGGGAGCATGAGGAAGAGCCAGGGTTGCCCACAGACCTGTGAGCAAGCAGGCACGAACCAGCCCCAGCTGCTGGCTATCACCTGCTTACACAGGCCAGGGGATTTCCTTGGACTTTGTTCTTCCCTGCCTGAATGTCTGGAGTTTATCTAGAGGTGACTTTAAGGGTGTGACTGGGGATTCCTAACAGCTGAAAATGGCCCTTGCACTGTCCAACCAACATCTTCAGCTGAAAGACGGTGATGCAGCTGCCCAACAAAGATGGCAAAGCCAAGCCGGGCTATGTCGTAGGGTGAATTCATCAGGGCAAAGAGGTGATAAGCCTAGAACGTTAAAGCCATAAAGGCTGAAGATGCTGTAACTGTTGTACATGAATGCCTTCAGTTGAAGGGAAATGGCTGCTTAACCATAATTTCTGCTTGTCTGGAGGAAAAGGGGCTTCATTCAGGGCTTTGCTCAGATTGGGCATTGGTCCAGAAGATACATTAGATCCCAGCTTCTCATCCCCTCCTGGTAAGGTGGGCAGAGATCTGTTGCCTCAGTTTCCCTGCAATACATTTTCTCTCTCTGTCTTCTGTCACTGTCATCCACCAGCCTTCCTGCCTGTGACACCCATTTCTCCTTCTCTCAGCTTCTCAAGTGGCATCCAGGGAGATAATTGGTATTTTTGACACTGTCTATTGAGCACTTTGTGGCAGGAGCTGCCAGGATGAAGTGGTGAATTAGATAATTAGGGTTAATTAAAGGCTTTCCAGGGCTATGTTACTATACTCCATGAGAATGGCACACTCCTTTCAGGGCCATTGCAGGGAATGGTGCCATTGGGGCAGAGGGGAGAAGTAAGGAACTGCCAATGGCATCGGTGGTGGCAGCCAGGAAAAGGGCAGTCCTGCTTCTTAGTGGCATTGGAGGTGCTGAGGTGGAGCAAGCTGCTCAGAAGAGTGAGAAGCAAGGCTGGACACAGACTGAAGTGGGGCAGTGGGGGGGACATGATGGTGGAGAAAATGCAATTGATGGGAGAGGGCCAGTTCTCAGCACCAGCTGATGGGAGTCTGGCCTTTGCTGAAGCAAAAGCAGTGGCTCCCTAAGCTCCAGAGGGTAAGAAGAGGCCCTGAGGAGGAAGATTATCCTGAGCTGAGATGGTTGACGTGGTAGAGGTGGAGATTTTATTCCCACTATGGAGCTGTGGTCTGACGTTAGAGAGGGAGCTTGGCAGCATCTCCCTCACTGATCCTTATTCCTCTCTCCACTGCTGCAGGGAACTTGAGTGGAAGGTGGAGCCTGACTGAGGAACATCCATAGAAACTGAGGCTTGAGTGACCTTCACAAGGCTCTGAAAGGTACATGGCCACCCACAAGTGCCGGGTGGCAACTCTGCTCTGGCACGCATATCCTGCTTCTGTAAGAAGGGGTCATGGGCCTTTTCTGCTCCTCTGAGAAGACCAGGCTACCTGTGACTGAGGATATAGCAGAAGAGGGCACCAGTCCAGAGGTGGAGTGGAGTGTGACAGGGAGTGGACTGACTCCCCAGGTTTTGTTGTCATTGTAGTCCCAGAGCTGTGCTGTCTGCACTTGTCCTTACGCTGCCAGCACTGGACTGTTTGTCTCTGTGGATGGTGAGGAGACACTGCTCTCTCACCCCCACCCAGATCCTTAACGGAGAAGGGGGCACTACTTTCTCCAGCCTTGTTGCGCCAGCCTGTGAAGGAGGTTTAGATGACAACTCTCCTTACTATTATTTGCAATTGTTGGTATGTAGGGAACCTCTGAAGACATCACCTTTGCCAGCTCAGCCTCTCTACACCCCTGTACTCTCTCAGAGGAATATGGCATTGGTCTTGTTGCTAGCAGGCTTTGGAGTGATCAGTCCAGCATATTATGGAATCTTTCCACAGAAGAGTATAAATGTTGAGGTCACTACATTGCTGCCCAAATTACCCTAGTTGTGATGCTTCTAATAATGGCCTTGATTGTACAGCAGGGGAAGTAGGAGTAGGCCACTTCTATCCTGGTGCCATACCATCAGAACCAGAAAGCTGCTGAACTCTCAAAGCTTCCTTGGAAAGTACTTCCATGATGGATTAGGCACTTCCCCCTGCAGACAGTCCCTCCAGGTCCCCAGGTCTCTCCTGGTTCCTCACTGAATGCTCTCAACTGTAACCAACTTCTTCCATGCTTTGGTCCTAAAGATGACCTACTGCAGTGTCTGGGCATCACTCACAGGCTGGAATTTCTTTAGAGAGGCATCACCTCAGAAATGACTGAAGCAGAGAAAGTAACATGCTATTCTTACGAGCAGGGGGCAAACTCAGCACCTATCGACTATAGCAAAGGGTAAAGAAGAATTTGACTCAACACACAGTAGCTCAGTCAGAGAGTAGCTTTGGTGGGCAGAGAAAGAAAGTCTCAATGAGTCCCTCAGACAGTCCCTCATGTGTTGCAGTGATCTATTAAAAAAACACATCTCTGCGTAGAGCAAGCACAGGCTTAATCCCACGTGATTCTAGTATTTTTAGCAGCTTGTTCATGTGTAGGCTAACCAAGACTTTTCTTGCTTCACTTGCAGGATCCCTGAAGCCAGACTCCAAAGATTCCAGTGGTGACCACTAAGTACGATGGCATGAATGTAACTTAAAGTGCTGTTATAACAGCTGAATTAGGCTAGCACAAAAGTATAACTAGTCCAGTATCTTGTCTTGCACAGAGGAAAGGAACTGAGGCTTAGGGTATTAGAATATTAGAACAGGGCAAAGATGTGGTCGCACTTTCTTAATAGGCTTCCAGTGAATTATACCCAAGTCAGAGATGTCATATATTTGAAAGCACAATGACTAACTTTTTTTTTTTTTTTTTTGCTGTGAATTTGTTCAATTGGCAGTTTAACCAGATGTCTGTAAGTCTTTAAACTGTTGATAACCAGAATCAGGGAGAATAAAACAGGGAAGGTTCGTGCCCTGTTTTTGCTCAGCCAGCCAGCCCTGGACATCATCAGAGACAGAACACTGGGACAGATACACGTTCATGCTGATCCAGTACATCCATTCTGCTGCATTTCTACACATCTTATTCAACATCTGGCAGCCTTGTGCCAAGGTCTATCCAGCAAGCCTGATGCAGTGGTCTGAAATGCTAGATTTCTCTAAGCCTGACGCTAAGATCATCTGACAGACCTGATGGGAAAACAGCTGCATCTGAAGCTTCCCAGCATCGCAGCAGCGAGACTCATGGTTTCAGAACAGGGCTTCTGCAGCTGCTGCTGCTGGTTCTCCCAGGGCACAGCAAGCACTTGAATAAAACTCAGGCCTTGCAACTCTTTGGCAAGGACTGAAAGTGCAAGTGGGATGTTCAGGTAGAAAAAAACTTAAATGACCGCAGCAGCAACCAAATGAATGGGAGAGAGAGCTGCATGCAGCTTTGGCTTCTCGTCAAATAAAGCCATATAAGTCAGAACAGCCCTGGAGACCTCGTTGCCTTGGGCACCAGAGCCTTCGCAATTACCCTTGCCAGCATCTTGCCAGGTGTGACCAAGGCCAGGTATATTAGATCATGTGAGAGGGGGAGAGCCATGGCACTAGGGCAGTGGAATCCTCCTAGTAGCAAAATTTGCCTTGTGATGGGAGTGCTGATGTCAGCAGCTGCTGACAATGAAAGACACTAGAGCGTGTGGGTGCAGTGGAAAGATAAAGAAATCAGGAATTTGTTGGCAAAAACAGACAAGGAAGAAGATGAAACATATGTCTCCATGACCTAAAGCCTCTTCTGAACCAAGATTGGTCTTAAGCCAGGAAAATTCCTGTAGAATTGATCCTGGGAGATGAAGATCTATGGTAGATGTGCTAACGACCTTGTTTGCAGTCAGCTTCACATCCTCTCTTGAGCAGATGGTAAGTATGCTTTGTACTACTTGCCCATGGGACACAGCGCTGAATATCTCTGAGTAAGCCTCCAGGTGTTCTCCATGACTGTCCAGAACCTTAAAACTGACAAAAATATATGAAAATAGATAAGTTGCAAAAGGAAAATGTGGGGAAATGCGGGCCCACTGCTGAATGTGGAAGGTGCCCTG
Source organism: Chauna torquata (assembly GCA_013399475.1). Classification (NCBI taxonomy): domain Eukaryota; kingdom Metazoa; phylum Chordata; class Aves; order Anseriformes; family Anhimidae; genus Chauna; species Chauna torquata. The sequence continues at coordinate 176,373 of VXAL01008000.1, forward strand.
GTGATACCGGACATAAGAAAGGCTGAGGTACTGAATGCCTTTTTCACCTCAGTCTTTACTAGGAAGACTAGCCTTCAGAAATGGTGGGCCCTAGAGACCAGAGGGAAAATATGGAGCAAGGAAGACATAACTTTGGTGTAAAAGGATCAGGTTAGAGAATATTTAAGCAAACTGAACACACATAAGTCCATGGGCCCTAATGAGATGCACTCAGGAGTGCAAAAGGAGCTGGCTGATGTCATTTTGAGGTCACTCTCAATAATCTTTAAACTGTCACAGTGACTGGGAGAAGTCTGGAGGACTGGAAGAAAGCAAATTTTACTTCTATCCGCAAGAAGGGCAAAAGGAAGACCCAAGGAACTACAGGTCAGTCAGCCTCACCTCAATCCCTAGGAAGGTGATGGAGCAGCTAATCTTGGGAAGCATTTCCATGCATATGAAGGACTAAAAGGGCCACAGAGATGATGAAGGAACTGGAGCATGTCTCCTGTGAGGAAAAGATGAGGGAGTTGGGACTGTTCAGCCTGGAAAGGAGAAGGCTCAGTGGGGATCTCATCAATGTATATTAAAACCTGAAGGGTGGGTACGAAGAGGATGGAGCCAGGCTCTTTTCAGTATTGCCCAGTGCCAGGACAAGAGGCAATGAGCACAAACTGGAACACTGCAGGTTCCCTCTGAACATCAGAAAACTTTGTGAGGGTGACTGAGCACTGGAATAGATTGCTCAGAGAGGTTAGAGATATTTAAAAGTGATCTAGACATGGTTCTGGGTAGCCTGCTCTCGGTGACCCTACTACAGCTGTGGGTTTGGACACAATGACCTCCAGAGGTTCCTTCCAACCTCAACCATTCTGTGAAAATAGGGGATGGTATACACTCAAATGTCGCCTACATCTCCAGTAGTGAAACTATCATAACACTGGATGATACTTCTAATGTTATGGAAGGTGTAAGTCTACATGAAGTCATGAGAAGGTTCATGCCACCTGGAAAGGATGGAACTGAAATTTCTCTGTCTTCTTAGAGACAAGCACCTCAAAAAGGGGTGACACTGCTGTGAGGAACCCATGCATTTCTGATTCCTGCCAAGTTGGAACAATAATTTGTTGGTGAAGTAAGGTTTACAGATGGAGATAAATGTCTTTTTTTTTTTTTTTTGGACAAGCCAAATTAAATGTAAAAATGAACCTTTTTTTTGGGCCTGGCACATTAATCTCCTCTAGATTTGTTTGTGTGCCTGACATCCTGTCCATTTCTTTCTAACTGTACTATAGTTACTCCTTCTCTACAAACCTTGCCAATCTTAAGGTCTTCAGACATCACACTTAGAACAGCACTACTGTTAAAATATAAATTCTTATTTTCACAGAGACCCAGCAGTAAAAACAATAACATATCCTACACTGATTGGTGAGGTGGGAGGAAAAGGAAGTAGAAGATTAAGGAATTGTTTTGATAATCTATTTGCATATGGGTACCCACTGTGATAATGCACACCTGGAATAAGGAGGAAGAGGATTATCTCTTCTACCAGGTAGTTGAACTGCAGTTCACCACTTGGTCTTTCAGAGCTGATCTTTGCTGCATGTAGTTTGTTTTCGTATTAGGTTCATCTGGCATTCAGGTTGAATCATGAGAACCTGGCATATGCTGTGAGCATCAGTTTCTGACAGGTAGTACAGCCAAGCAGACCAGGTTCTAAAGAAAAAACCCTCATGCACCTGCAAAACAAGGCATGTTTGGTGAATCCTAGGAGTTGGGACATGTTTCTTACTAAGCCATAAGAATTCGTGTTGCTCCTTGATGGGAAGGAACTGAGCCCTAAACAAATAAACTAGTAGTAATATAGCAAAACAAATGGTACGGACTACCAGGGAGTGAGATACCATGAACAGAGGGAATAAGACAGAGCCTTGTTCCTTGAAACTCCCACCAATGCCAGAAAGAGAATGAGGCAGTAGAAAAAGAGGTGCATGCAAGTATGGGTGTGAGGGAGAGAGACAGTGTGTGTGAGACACTGTGTGAGGGAGAAGGATCCTATACAATGTGTGAGAGAGATATATCCTATATCCTTTGTGTTTGTGTTAGAGACGTATCTGTGAGAGACAGAATGTGTGAGAGAGCCCAAGACAGCTAAAGAATGCATGTGAGAGGGAGCATGATAGGCAGACAGAAGGAGGGAGGTGAGATAAAGTGGAGCCTGCTGAACCCTCTGCTTGGAAGGCCACTCCGGGGGCTTGGCACTGCTGTAGGTTATCACATTTCAGGTGGGGACAGGGAATCCTAACTAAAAGCCATGTGCTCAACCTTTTGACCTGATTCAGTGATGCCAGGGAGAGCCAGGGAGCTGCAGCGACCTCGTCTGTACACATGCCTTCCCTACTATGGTGCTTATCCTCCATCCACCACCTGGATGGGCTGTGGAGGTGAGGATGAGAGCAAGGGATCCTGGCTGAATAAACCATTTGCCGTCCATGTACACTGGGACGCCAAAGAGGACTAGTCCAAAGGCCCTGACGGACTGCAGCTGCTCTCCAGCTCACATCGCCTGTCCTGCACCTCAGTGTGTTTGTGCTGTTCGCAATCCAAGCAGGAGGCAGACAGCCTTCCTCTTGCTTGCAGGAGCCTCCTTTGCAGGGTCAAATGGCCAGGACAGCACAGCCAGGTCCTTTAGCTGGCCAGACCCAGTCTCAACTCACTACAAACTGGTGTCAAGGAGATGTGAACATCATATTCCTCCCAGAACCTGCTGGGCTGGAGCATATGATCTACCCTGCTCCTGTTGCCTCTGCAGAGAGGATCGCATGCCATCCTTTTGGGTCTGTTCTTTTTCCCACAGTCAAATTGTAATGCTGACAAGGATGAGATTAGGAATTATTGCACATGGTGGTCAGGATGCTTAGGACCAGTGTTTCAGTGTTAAGCCCAGAAATCTGTCCCACCTAAGCTTACTTTTTACAGTGGTTAGTAGAAACACAATCCTTACATTCTCTGTTGCATGAGACTTCCCAGACCCTGGGAGAAAAGCAGGCAGAAAGCAGGGGAAAAGGAAGAGGTGAAAGGAAGGAAGCATTGTCCTTCAAGCCTCTGAGCAACTGCCTTCCTTGGACCACCAACTGACATGGAGGGAGAAGACCTCTTTGAGGAGAGACTGGAGACACATGGTAGCCTTTTGATGCAGCCTGCAGAGTGTGTTAGTGGTATGCTGACAGCTGTGTTCACCTTCCCAGCCCAGTGCTTCCCCAGTGTATATGATGCAAAGATGGAAGTTCTCAAGGACTCAGAGGTGATAGAGAGAGAAAGAAGATGATGGACAGAGGTCACACTCAGGGAATGGCTCTGGTCTGTCTTTCTCTGCTAGTGCTGACAGCTCATGGAGGTTTAAGAATTGAAGTCTGGTGCTCAGGGACTTGCTCGTTTTGGTCAGGGCTCAGTGACGGATCCTTTCCGATCCCTGCAAGGGCAGGGGAAACTTAAGTGTGGTGACAAAACAAGGGTTTCTGCAGCACTCATGCACTGTGAAATGCAGCTCAGCTCTCTGCTAGCTGGAGGAACAGCAGCATGAGCCAGGTGGTGGGAACAACCCTCCACATTTGAATGGCTGTCTTCAGAAGAGAGGAGAAACTGGAGGAAAGGCATCCCAGCAAGGCTCTGTAGATGACAAACAGCACATTTGCTGCAAGCCCCCAGGGATCTAAAGGGTGAGATTCTGGGTCCCAGATCCATTTTTGGTGCCCTGGGGTATCTGAAACATTTGCTCAGTGCTGGCAAATGCCATATAAGACCTGTGGGAGATATTCTGGAGGAGAAGCTGAAGACAGGTAGGTGACCTTGCACTGAACACCAGTTTTTGGGCTTCTGACTCATTCCTCGATTGACATCATTTATGCTAACCCTTTAAACCAGGAACAGCATCAGCACTGCAGATTTTCAGAGGTATCATGTGACATCATCCAGAAAAACACTTCAAAGCCTGGGTGATGTCACCACTGCAAAATCCTGGTGCAGGGCTGATGAGCCTGTTCTTTCCTGGGGACAGAACAGGTCTTTCCAACACTTTTTACCTTTTACCACAAGTTCACACGTATCTTATCACTGCACAGCAATAACACAAGGTGACAACGTTGTGTGGCTTTCAGGGCTGGTTGGGAATATAGTTTGTGAGCTATATCTTTGATTTGAGACTGTGATGACAAGTCCAAAAACTCTAGCCTGTGCCAGGGACATCTGCTGTGTTGCCCAGGTGCAGGTCCTTTGAGTGTGCCATGTTTCTGTGATATGTCCCAGGCGCGTAAGCACTTGCAGGCCATATCCAGCCCATGGGCTTTAGGTCTCCCACAACTGATTTAGAAAAAAATTAAGGTGATCTGTGGTAGCCCTAAGTGTGACTGAAAGACAGACCATCAGCATGAGCTTTCTAAGGAAAAGAAATACAACATCATGCCTTCAATCTACATTAAGACATTGCAAGAAGCAACTTTTATTAAAAGGCAATGATATCACCCATGTGAGCCTCCAGAGACACTGAATGATGTCACCAACTTGCAGTCAACTGCAAGGTCAGTGCTAGAAACTAAAGACTGGTGATCCACTTGAGCACAGTGTAATGTCCAGCTGACCACTCTGAATAAGCAGGATGTCCCTGCAGGCACTAATGAACACTTGTTATGATTACTGAATCAGAGCTAGCTGGGGAATTTGAGCTCATGCCTTCTCATTGTACTGCAGGGCAAGTATCTGAATGCAGCTACCTGCAGGAGCGCCTCAGGAGAGAGACGCGATGCTAGATAAATGCCTGATTCTAAGCCTTCCAGAAATCATTGATCTATGTTAGATCCATGTGGCTGTACCTCACACCCGGAGAGCCAGATGTCCCTGGATTATACTTCTTCCATCCAAACATGCACGTTGCTGCCATCCGTGGAGTGAAGGAGTCTTTCCTCATTACTGCTCCCACGAGAGAGGAATATTATCCTTACCTGTCAGGCTGGCCGTGGGTTAATTCAGCTGGGCTGAGATTTTGATGAACTTCTAGGGATGTGCAAAAGCGTCCGTGGAGCAAAACCTGTGCCCAGACAAAAAAGCAGGCTATCCATCTTTATTCAACTCTGCGCAGTGTGCATGTGTGCACAAGGAGGTGAGGTGCTACTCTCACAGCCCCCACGCTCTCCCCGGGGTGCTTGCTGCAGTGGCCTGCCCTTTACAGCAGCTCCTCTCCTTGGAGCCAAAACTTGAATCATGGTCTTGAATGTTCCCACCATGCACTTGCTCCACTACTTCTCCCTCAGCCCAATGCCTCCTCCCTGGTCACATTCCCATGCCCGTGACCTCCATCAGTATTACCTGTCCATCCCCATCAGCCTCTGAGAACTGAGACAATAAACTGACAGGCATGAGCCAGCCCTGATGGGAGAGAGAAGATAGTCCCCACCGTTCTCTCATCAAAAGGCCCCTCTAAAACCGTCCTAATAAGATTCTCCTTGCGGCCCCTGTCAGCTCTGCCTTTCTTTGCTGGCTCCTTTGACAGATGGATGTCAGTTCAGGGAAAGCTCTTTGACGTTCTTTATCTTAATGAAACTGATCCTTGGGCAGGAGCTGCCTCCTCTGCCTCTAGGCACCTGTGGTCTAATGATGTCAGGCTACTCCGTGCTTTGTCATACTGGCTCCTAATTAGTGGCTTGCTCCCACTGCCACTGAAGTCAACAGGGAAAACATCCCTCTGGCTTCATCGGAGCAGAAAGAGGTGGATAGGAAAGCCAACGTACAGAGAAATGGAAAGGGTCCGGCTGAGCTCCTTCCCAATCCCTCCAAATATTATGGTCATCTCCTTTTTTCTTTTTGCTCTTCCAAAATACAGGGATGGATACATTGGCAGCTCTATGTCTGCTCCCTGGCTACTGCTCACTTGTTGTGCATACATACTGCTGTGGGGGAGAGAGAAAGAGCCGAGACCCCCCAGGCCACTGACTTGGGGCTAGCTAAATGCTGGGAAGAGATGAAAGTATGGGATAGACAAACAGACAGAATGGGATGGAGTACTCAAGGAGGACAAGGGCAGACGGAGGAGAGAAACAAGTACAAAGAACCTCTATGACCTAGGAAGGAGGAGTCTATTCCCTGTCTTTAGAAACCTTTGAGCAAAGCTCAGACTTTGATATTTCTCAGTCCCTGCCAGCGGCACATATTTTTATTTGGTAAACACTGACTTGCCAGATTCAACTGAAATCTTTGGCTGTTATCAGCAAATATGGGGAAATCTGGGTGACCTGAGATATGTAGGAGGTCAGGATAAATCACGGTCCACAAATTTTATGCTAAGACTGGCATGGTAAGAGGTACAAGAAATAGCACACATTTGATGATGGCAGGTGTCATCACTGGCACCAGCAGCTCCCAGCTTCTCACTGAGCACATACTTTTTGGATGTGTCTGGAATCCCGCTAATGGAGATGTATGGTAAGGTGAGAAGATACACATTACAGGATCCCTGTTCTAACTTATGCCCAGAGACTGTGTTGCATCTTTTTCGGTCAAGTTGTTGGCTGAGGTTCAAGCTCCTGTATATTGTTCTCCATTAAGGGGACAAATTAATGATGGGTCTACAAAGTTCTCTGGGGATAGCCTTTGTTTCCCAAGGAAGTACAGACTGCTGCTTTGATAAGTCAAAATCTAGGAGGCAATTTCTTTGCTCAGAGCTCCAAGTTAGTGTTAGCTACAGTGACACCCAAAATAATTTCTTCAGGCTGTTCTTAGTGCTTTTTCACTTGATGTCTTTCATCTCTTCCTTTTATCAGGATGTATTTCCACTGCTTTCTTTAATTCTCTCTCATACTCTTCTTTCACATGCATCTTTGTTTTAGGCAGTGTTGTATGCCTGTGTGTAGGTGATGGCCACTATTGCTTCATACAGGAGGTTAATAGTGTCCTGGAGCTATCTAAAAGAATGGCAGCATCTAAATCTACCTGATTAAAGGACATTTGATCTGCTTGTAGCAGAACTTATTCAAAATCCAGTCAGATCCTCCATCCTTATCCAGGAGCAAATATAGGCTCCCTAGCAATCATTAAACCTGCAGCATCTTTTTTATTCATTCCTGTCAGACACGCACAGCCCTGTCCTGGTTTCCACCTTGTCTTCTCAGGGATGATGCACCTGTGACTGCACAGTCCAGCATCTCTGTGTGCTTATGCGCTAGAGCCCTTTGAGGTGACCATTATATCGCTAATGCAGCATAATAAATGAGTAGATTCTTTCCAAGGCTCTCTTGCTGTGATTTCTCTGGGATACCTGACAAACACTGGTCCCATTACAACTTTTGAGGCAAGGCATGCAGCTAGTTGCCTCTTGGCTCACCAAACAACCAAACCATCCTTCCAGTTCTCTCCCTGCTGTCCCTATATGTCATGTAGGCTGCAAGAAGGCTGAATCTGACTATGATGTGGGTACCTGACCAGCCACACAGTAAGGAAGGCATTACACTGCTGGACTTTGATACGTCAGGGCTGCAACCTGCACCACTGCTCTAAGGAGACAGATTTCTGAAGGCTGCTGGAAGTCATGGATGGATAAACATCTTCTGAAGCATGTGACACCAGAAATACTGTGGTATAATGGAAGGTCTTCGGGTTCATGCAACTGAGATATGCCTATCACAATGAATTTTATATGATAATTGGATCATTTCGTGCTTTTTGTCTTTGAGCTTTGTTTGTATATAAGCTTCTTATTGTCAAACTTTTCACAGCCACAGTTTTCCTTTTATTTTAGAGAACCACATATGCTTTTAAATATACTTCTCAAGAGCTCAACATTGTCCCCTCTTCATCTGACACAAGTAATTGGTTCTTTAAATGAGAACAGCCATTGAGAGACTTGGAAGAAAATTGCAAGGTTTGGCACAGACCATAGAGAAGGGAAGAGTGGAGAAGATTACAAAACAATACCCCTAGCTGCTGTTTAGAGGAGGTGGAGAAGAGTAGGAGAGGGGAGGGAGAGGAAAATGGTTATCCCTAAAACAGAGAGCAGCTGGCCCCCCTCCAGAGGGCTCTGCTTGGCTGGACAGCTTATTAACTGAAATGGAGAGAAAATAGGGAATATTCAGGACAGAGCAGCAGATAGAGGGGCAAAGGAAGGCCTGATTGATGAGGGAAGATTAAACACTAAATATGTTTAGCTCTGCTAAGTGATGACTAAGAGGATGTGTGATAACCATCTTCCCATCTGAGAGACGTGAATAATCATGTGCAAGACTGTGTGTGCGGGTATGTTTTAGGGCAGTGATGAGGACAGGGCATTGCTTAAGAACCAGACTGCAGTGCTTACTTTGCCCCTGCGCAGGCTCAAGGCAGGCAGAATCTCCCCACAGCATCAAAGAAGAAACCAGTCTTGCTGGGAGCCAGACGAGATGGGATCAGGTGGGAGATGGGCTGGAAAGGAGGGTGAGGAAATCTCTTCATTCTGTCTCTAGATATAATGCTCTCCTTTGTCACTCTGCCTCTCTATTTTTCACATTATCTTTTACCCTTCTGGGTTTAGTTGCTGTGCCTCATTTAGTCTCCCCATCACAGTCTCTTTGTCCTGCCACCCACCTCTCCCTATTTATCCTGTCTTCATTCTCGGTCACTTTGTTCATGATCCCTTTGCTCTGTTTCATATATCCCTCTTCTCCTTGCTTTTTCCTTCTCTTGCCTTTCTCTCTCTCAGCAGGTAGATCTGCATCTGTGATTGAAGGTTCATTTTCCTTTCATTGTGTGGGTGACAAATTCTGACTTCGATAATCACTTGTGAAAAATCAAGAGAGAAACAAACAGATCCAGTGGCACAGAAACTGGCTGTGATGTGCATGAGCAGAGCTGGCAGGGTGAGGAGTGGGAGGGTGCTGGGCAGGGTGGGGAGATGTTCTTGTTTCAGTTCTCAGGATGGGACATGGGGGACAAGGATGCTGAACAGATTTGGGGCAAATGGGAAATCTTTTCCTTGGGCAGTTTTGACCCATGTGAGCAGAGTGTAATGTGTTTCCTGAGCTCTGGCTTCCCAGGGGAAAACTGGGTTTCAATGTTCAAACTGAGGGTCAAGTATCTTATACTGGTAGAGCCATGTAGAAGTTTGACCACACTGTGAGGTGCAGAGCTAGCTCTATTTATCCATATTGCTGGCTCTAACCTGACTTAATAAACCCACACAGTACTTAGGCAGAACCCCACTCTGGGTGTTGCTGTTACACCATGTTGAAGCAAGTGTTTGGACAGGTCCCATCCCATCCAAACTGTGTGACCATGGGCCTGTTAAGGTGTCACCAGGCAAGTGACATTCCTTCCATAGAGCTCCAGCAACCTCTCAGCACTTATGTGAGTGGTTCTGATGTGGACAGTAAGCGAGTCTCGTTTGTGTTCATAGGACTTTGGCAGGGTTAACCTCCCACAGAGTGCATCTCTATGTAGTAGTACAATACTTCCTTCTACCTTGCAGGAGCTGAGTCAGTGCTATTCACAAAAAGTGGGAAACCTCTGTCTCATGACATGGTGGTGCTCACAAAAGCAGAGCCATGATGATGACACAGGCACTCTCTGATGCTCCCCTCTCCCTAGGGATGACTACTGTCAGGCAGCAGTGTCATACAGAAGATCCAGGCTTGATGGTATACCACAGCAAGCCTCAGCACTATCAAATGGAAATACTTGCTTTCCTACACACATAGCTCATGTGGATTCACTGGGAAGCCACAAAGTTCTCAGCGTGAATAAACCTGCTGCTGTAAAGTGCTCTTGTTTCTCCCACAGTGGCCTCCATTTTGCTTTAAGGTTCTGAGACTTTCAAAGTCAGAGGTTCACCACCTTGTTGGTGAGCAAGAATGGTCAGGGCTGTGGTATTAGGAGACCTTAGCAGATCCAGGCCAAGAGAGGCCACTGATCCACTCATCTGTCTTTTTGTTCTTTACAGCTCAGTCCTGGGACTCTCCAATCTGCAGGCCCCAGTGCCATGGCAACGCCTGTACTTTCAGTACTGATATTTCTGTCTGAGAAGACATTCCCCAACGCTCTGAAGGAAGCTTTCTTCCTGGGACATGGGAATGAGCAGTGGGTAAAGACAGATGGTAAGAAAGGGCAGACCTCAGGGCTAATTTGCACTGTTCCACATTGATTTTTCTAAGTCTCCTCTCCAGTGCCATGAAATTCAGTGTCTAGAGAGGTGGGAGAAGAAGAAAGGTGTTAGATAAAGAGAAAGAAGAACTTTGGAGGAGAAGGCAGTATGGCTAAAGGAGGTAGACAAAGACAGATCTGACAGGGCCTTACCTAGAGGTGACTGGGGGACTTGGGCAGGTGGGTGTGTGGAGCTGTGCCTGGCCAGGGCACTTGGGCAAGCAGAAAGCAGAATTAAATGATACATTACCATGAGCAAGCCATGACGGCAAAAGTTAAGGAAGTTAGAGACCAGCCTGTCCTGCAAGGGAGACCACAGCACCCTTGACTTAAGAGATCATGCCCTTAGCTCCCCACCTCCCTCTCACCTTAACCTTTCCAGCTACAACTTCTTGACCAGGCCTTTCCAGCCCCTCTTGGACCAGCCAGGTGGAAGGAGTAACTACATCGTTAAGGAATACATATGTGCATTAGCACCTGGGGCCATAATAGCCCCATGTTTGATGGGTTCCTGCAGCCCCAGTGAGAAACGCCAATACACAAAACCAACCGTGTAGGAGACAGAGGCTGGGGGTAGGGGTTGGTGGGCAGAGGAGGGCTTTCTGACTGCCATGAGTACCAGCGCTGTCCAGACAGCCATCAGGGAGGAAGAGAGAGAGTGGGAGAGGGTAAAAGGTGAGAGAGAAACTGAAAAAATGGCTGTGTGTCTTTGCTCATTCTCCTTATTGGTTTATTGGAAACAAACGGATGACTTTGTGTCCCCTCTCACTCTCCGCTCTACTGCCTGCCTAGTTCTCAACTCTAGTCGAGTGGAGTGGGACAAAGCTACTGAGGGTGCCTAGGAAGATGTCAGATGGGTTGCCCTGGATGTATCGCCTTCCTTCACTCCCCCAGCCTCCCTTTTTCACTCACCAGTATGGCATTGATCCGGCTCAGTGAGAATTTCCATTTATATTTCAGCCTTGCCTACGACACCGTCCCCAAGCTCCTGGAGCTCTGATGCGTGCTCGCCCGCTCTCTCAAACGCTCTGCTTTGCTCAGCCCCTCCTTCTCCTCCGCCTCTGCCTTTCCTCTGCCCTCCTTCTCACACAATCCTCCCCTCTCCCCCCCCGCCTGTCTCCCCATGCCGCCGTCTGCCGTCTGCTCGCTCAGTCACTCCATCTTCCCCTGACATGCCTCGGCCCCTCTCCCTCTGCTCCCAATTAGCACAGTCGCCAGGTTTAGCTGGGCAGCTGGCATGTCCATGTCTGCACGGTGAGGAGATGGGGTTGTTGCTTCACAGCAGAGCTGCACATAGGCTCGCTGGTACCTGGGGCCGCTCTCACAAATGCAGAGTCTTTGGTCTCTCTCAGTGAACAAGCCCTAGCCCAGGCTCCTAGGGAATCCAGGCTCTCCAACAAGCAGAGTGACCCCCATCTCCCTGTTCACATCTCCTCCCCAAAGGCCTGTCCTACTCAGCTACAAGCTGACACATTGGGTGTCGCTTGCTAAGGCACAGGCTATGAAACAACCTGGGAAGTAGGACAACCTGAGCATTACATCCTGAACACCCTGAGATTTGGGGCAAGAGTGACCTCTGAGTTTTGCAAGCCTCTTGCACAAATAGCTGTTTATGTAACATCCTGTTGCAGTGGTTCACCCTCTGTACCCAACATCCAGAGAGGTGAACTGTCCTCCAGTGGTGGCTACCTGTCCATCCACTTCTTCACTGAGCTCCTGTTGTACTCACTGGGGAATGTTGCTCAGGGATTCAAATGAGGCTGGGAAGCAGGTGTTGCCCTCATTAGAAAAGAAAATATAGCACACAGAGAAAGAGAGGAGGAGATGAAAGGAGAAGGGAGATGGAAGCCAAATGTTCTTGCTGATGACAAGGAAAATGATCTTAGTTTTGGAAAGAGGTGGGATCTTCCCATCCTGCCTCTCCATCAGGATCGTAGCAGCAAATGGAACAGGCAGGCAGAGCCTTGAGATAAAGAGGAGTGAATCAGGCCGTGCCGTCTGAGTGCGGGGTTGATTACACATGGCCAAAGGGGAAGGGGAGGCACTGACTTGGAAGAACATGGAGATCCCACATGCCATGGCGCACGGGGAGAAAGGGAAGCAGCACCTCTGACACACACCAGATCTCCTCGCCGTCCCTCTCTGGTGATATTCCCACCCCACCCCACAACACACAGAAAGCCAGCAGTCCTGTCCTGTCCCTTCCACACACTGAGACAGTGCTCCCGCCCCTCTCTGCACCTCAGGGATCAGGAGCCATCTGAGGAGCCCCTGGGCAAGGCAGATGATGCGTCAGGAGACTGTAGGAGTCCCTTGCTGCTTAAGGAACAGATGGGGCTCTTGTTGGTGTAAGGGAGGGAGACTATCCAGTGAAAACAGAGCAAAAGGGAGCATACTGGGGCCCAGCACCTTAGGAGAGCCTCACTGCCCGCAGGGACCATGCATGCCAGTGTCTTCTTTCTGGCTCTGCCTCTACCTGTTGCCCCATCCTCCAAAGCAGCCACTGAAGCAGAGGAGATTGAAGGCTGCAACATTTCAAAGTCACTCTCTCTTCCTCCTGTCCCAAAGCATGGCTCTCCCTCCCTCTCCCATGGGCAAGCTCAGCGTGGCAGACCTGCTCATCAGCAGAGCCAGTGTTTAGAAAATGCCACAGCTGAAATTATCCTGTCATGAGGTCCCTCCATGGGAGGGCTGCTGTCACTGTGCCTGCCAGCAGCCAAGCAGAGGTGTCCTCCCCAGGCACCCCTTCCACTTCCTTCCCTGCTCCAGCCCTCCTTCCTCTGCCATTCATATCTAGCACACATCCTTGCTCTATTTAGCCTACCTGCTGTGAGCTCGCCAGGAGTCTTACATGTCCCCTGTTGCTGTTATTTCAACAGATCTCCCTTGAAGCACCTGCAGTCCATGCTAATTCCTGTGCGACGCTCTCTCCCCACCCCACATTAGGACACCCTCATGGTTACATCCCAGGGGCTGTGCAGGGCAGCGGTTCTAGGAGCTACATGTTAGAGATTGTGAACTCTGACTCTGCATTATCCCCAGAGAGCAAAAGAGGGAGGAGGAATGACCACTCAGAACTTTTGTTGCACAGGACAGGGATGAGCCAAAGGCTGGAAGTTAAAGGAGAGAGGACTGGTGGCCTTGTTGAGAGATACTTAAACCACAGCAGGCCTCTTTTGAGTGCCTCAGCCAAAACACTTCTGTAATTCTGAGGGGGGCATATGGTTTACTCCCTGGTCGCTCATTTCCCAAGATTTTACATGGCAGAATCCTGCCATTCTACATGAGGAGTTCACCTGCCACCCTGTATCCTCACCTCAACTCCCTGATACTTCAGCGAAGAGTGTATTTGAAAAGTACGGAAGATGCAGAGAGCATTAGTGTGATTAAAGTTGGAAAGTAAGTGACTGTCACACATGGTGGCATTGGAGGCTGAGGAGAGATGAGGAATCCCATCTGCACCGAACTTGATGAACCACTATTAAGTCAAAAGACATGCAAATATCAAGCAGGGCTCCTAAACCTCTAGACTCCTTGTGCTCTCATGCTCCAAGACTACTCTTGGACAGGGGAGCTTGCACCCACTCACTGCAGTAGTACAGCAATGCCAAAGGTGTAGCCAGCCATGCAGGGCATAGCTATCTAAACTAGGCATGCAGATTTTCCACCAGTTCTTGGGTGGGATTTCTTTGGCTCAATCCTCAATTAAAGCTTGGTCTGGCTGCAGTCCCTGTGTTCTTCCAGCCCACCTGGGCTGAGGTCTGGACAGGGAAGCTACACTGACATTTTTGAGTGCCCCCAAAAGCTTGTATCCTCAACCACCACAAGCACAGAAGAGGTGAAGAGGGAACCATGTTTAGTGCTCTTGGTACTTAATAAGTCCTGCACCTGCAAGAACAATGATGCAAAGAACAGAAGGGGATTTCCCTGGGGAACATTGAAAGGAAAAAATGCAGTGGGAGCAAACTGGGAAAAACATAGTAGAGGAATCTGAGAAGGATGGAAAGGAAGGATGAAGAGGAAGGCAGCCATTGAGGAGCAGTGGCAGAGCAAGGGATGGGGTTCTGGGAGTGAAAGGAGAGGAGGATAAGGCAAGGGGGAGGAGTGGAAGAGAGGGTCAAAATAACAGTGGGAGTGAGGCAACTCAAAGGCTTCACACTTGGTACTGTGAAGACAGGTAACAGGGTAGAGTCTGCATGCCAAAGTGTCTGATCCCAGAATGGAAGTAAAAAATGTTTTTTTTTCATGGGATTATGGGATGTTCTGCCATCATTTTGCACTTAGGTCACTTTGGGATGGGAAAAAACACCAAGTCAGGCAGACACCTTCAGAAACCCTTTCTCCCTTAGATGAGCAAACTAGACTTAGAAGGGATGAAACCGGGGAGTCAAAAAATGGTTCTGAGAAAGGGTTAGCCCAATCCTAGCAATATGACCTCCAGCATTGGCTGATCCTTTCCCGTCTTTTGTACTCCCCTGCTTGAAGAGTTTCCAAGCTGAGCATTGCTACTTCCAGGTCTCCCTGAAGAGCATCTCTGAATGTTGAAGGCAGTAACCCCGGAGAGCAGTTACTTTCTGATTAAAGAGATGAGGCTCCATTAGTGGAGAGAGGGAGAAGAATGTGAACAAGAGAGGGAGCCTGCCATTGGCAGAGTCCCCAGTCAGCGCTTTAGGCTGTCCCCATTTTTGGTGCCATTCATCAATTTAACCCAATAATATGCTATGGTTTTAAGTGACTCCAGCACTAGAAACTCTGACGGGCATGAGATTTATGGGATGATGTGCAACAAAGCTGCCTTCTCTGCCAAGTCACGCATTGTGCTCTTTTCCTTTCTTTCTTTCCCAGTCTTTGTGGAGCTAGAAAGTTGGGGCCTCACTGGCTCCTCCAACTGGTTTCTGAGACAGGAGAAAAGAAAAGAGAGAGACTGCATAAAAGGGATCAGTATGGGCCATAAGGGGGGCAGAAAGACTTGAAGTAGACCCAGGATGGTTTTCAGGAGTAATCCAGAGCATTAAGCTTTCTCTGCTTGCTCTCACGCCCTCCTCCCTGTCACCTATACCTGTCCCCAAGGATGGACTTTACGCTGAGGTACCGCGGCCCATTTGAATCTCCTCAGTAGGCTCAGAGCTGTTATTGTTTCCTCCTTTATTCATAACATGAGGCTCACCAGTGCTGTCAGGAGGCTGTTGGGAAGCAGAGACCAAGCAGTTTTCTGTGATAGCTGGCAAACTGCCCAGCTCTGGGGCTCCCAGAGTGGCTAAGGCCAGGGATGCTGAACAAAGTGCAGCAACAGTAGGGGAATCACTGTAGTCCCCTCTCAGATTTCTCTGCCAAATGATAGCCAAGGGACCAGTCCAAGCCACACCAGAGGCTCTGGCTTTGACAGTATCCTGTCTGGGTGCTCAGTGGGGTCATGGTACTCGGGAAAAGGCAAGGTGGATGTGGTGGAGGAGGGGAGGAAAAGTGGGAGCAGTAGAAGAGAGAAAGGAAGAAGGTTCCTGGGAAAAGAAGCAAGCACGAAAAAAGAGTAGCATGTATCAGTAGCACATGAACCAGGAAGCATGCACTTCCCGAATGCTTTGCTTTCCCGATGCTCTTCTGCTTAATGCACTGTATGCTTATCCCCTTAGATCCCATTTCTGTTGGATTTAGCAGCGGTCCTGTTAGCCTCATGCTAGGTAACCAGTTTGTGGTGAAAATAAGAAGAGAGAAACCCTCAACTACCTCTGGCAGAGCAGCTGTCACAGTACATTGGCTTCCAGCCCCCTGCCAGCTGCCCCCAGCACTGGCTGTCTGTGTGAGTTAAGAGCCTTTTCCTGAGCTGCTAACAGCCACAGCTCGCCTGTATCATTCACAGCATCCATGAGCACAGAGCTGCTGTCCGGACATCATATGCCCTGCAGCTCCCTGTGCACTCAGCTGGTACAGAAGAAAAGCAGCATATATTTGCACGCGCACATACACTGAGCTGCACAAGTGTGCAACGGCAGCCTGGCCCAGCACCTTGCAGGCACAAATCCAAGCTGCCACTCAGACTTCAACAGATTTAAACTGAGCAACTGGGTACACAGGGCGAGTAAACGTGCGCACGTGCACACACACACACTTGCACACAGCCTGAACAAGTGGGCAATGAGATTTGTACGTGTAGGTGCACATGCCGTGTGGGCACAAAGCAGTGAGTGCACACGCAACGCACAAGCATGCATAGGCACATCACAAAGTGTCTTCCTCATCCTTCTCATCCAGAGGCTGGAAATATAGCTAGTTTTCTGTTGTATGACACTGCATCTCCCCCCTGCCACATCATGGTTTTTATCACCCATTCATTCAATGATATGAAATGGGCTGATTTGATCTTCTCACAGCAAAACCTCCCGTCACCTGCATATGCCCATGCCCATGGCTCCGTTCACCTTACGTGCTCTTCCAACCCTGTCCTCTCACCCTCAGCCAGGTGTAAGCCCATGGACGCCAAGGCCCGGCTCCCCAGACCTGTAGTGGGATTCCTCACTCTGCGTTGAGCAAAAGCCTGGTTCCGGAATTCATCTAAAAGGGTCAGAAATCCTTGTGTGCTCCACTCCACTCCCTGCCCAATCCCCCACATCTCTCACTGTCCCTCATGCGGTTCTTCTCTTTGCTTTGAAGACATCATTAACATTACAAAAAGGGCTGTATCTTCACACCAGCCAGGTGAAAAACAAAAAGTCACTGCAATTAGGAACTTGTTAGAAAAAGCCGTGAGGAGGCAGCACCCGTAGAGCACGGAGAAGCAGTGGGCTGCCCTTACTGCCCTGTCTTCCTTCCCTTGCTTCTCCTCACCTGCCCTCCCTCTTCTCCCACTTGTCTCTCTACTCTCTTTTCTTTTACTTCCCGCTCTGTTTGTCTCCCTGCCGATGTCCTGCCGTGGCACTACCTGCCACGGGCAGCATCCCTGCACGTTAATTAGGTCCTGCGCAGCTCGGTGGATGAATGCTGCTGTCAGCTGGAGAACAGCTCCATCCTCCCCCAGCTCCACACACACAGGCTCCTGCTTCCTCCCCACCCCCTGCTAAATAGGTCTGCCAGGAGATCTTTTTCCATAATGGCCCTTTGGGATAAATAATTTCTGGATGGGGGGACATTGAGGAGGAAAAGGAAACACAAATGAAGATGGCCCTGTTGAGGTAGAAATACCAGCTCTATACCACATCGGGTGATGTCTGTGGGCAAAACTGTCAGGAGAAGGGGCATGAGAGTAAGAGTGAGTGAAACAGAGGAAAAGCCCGACGGTTGATATGCTGTGCCTGTCCTTGACTTCCTTTGCCAGGGAATCCAGCCTTTTAACCTCTGTTTTTTCCTCATGCTGCGTGTGTTGGTATACAAGCATTTCAGATGTGCTCCTGAACCCACAGTGCTCCCTGGGGTGGCATAGATTTACCTTGCCACCCTCAGAGAATGCTGCACCATCCCTTGGCTTAAGCTCTGCGTTCCTAATGGTATCCTCTGCTCTCCTCAATCCTAGTTTAAAGCTTTCTCAGTCTGTCTTGCCAGGTTATGAGCCAAGAAATGTTTCCCCCATCGAGACAGGTGAGTCCCATCACGCCCCAGCAGACCTCTCATCTCGAAGACTCTTCCATGACTATAAAACCCAAAAATCAGGTGGAGGCACCAGTCTTGGAGCCTACACCATTGATAATGTGGGTTTGCCTGTTTCTTTCCCTGTCTCTCCCCATTTCTGGGAGGATTCAGGAAAACACTGCTTGTGCCCCTGAGTCCTTTAGTCATCTTCCCAGGGCCTTGAAATCCCTTTGGATAGATCTCAGGCTTCCTGTTGGTACCCACGTGAAAGAGGAGGAGTGGGTAATAGTCTGAAGGCTCTACTAAGCTCACAGGCTTACTGGTGATGTCCCTGACCTGCGCCCTGAGAAGGCAGCAAATTTCTCTTTGAAGAGGGTCTGCAGATGGGAGCCTCCATTCCTTTGAGGATGGAGCCACCTATGACTACAACTTGCTGCTGTTTCTTCACAGCGGTGGTCTTGATGTTGCGCTTGCTACAAGGGGTTGGTTGATCTAACCTTAGAGAGAGAATTTACATGGATGCCCCTTCTTCCGCCTTTTCACATCCCTCATCTGCCACACCCAGAGCCTCATACCTATTCGGTAGTGGAAGCTGAGCGAGCAGACAGGGGCTCCTCTTATGGCTCCATGTAGTAACTTGCTTCCACACCTCGGTGTGTCCCTCAAGTCCCTGCCTTTATCATGATGCAGATCAGATACCAGGCCTGCCTCAGTAGTGGCCGTGCTATGATGACATGTATGTACCAGAGAGGGCAGAGCACGGCTCCATTGATCTATCACCTTTTCAGACTCCCAGATGCTTCTCAGTCTCCCCACTTCTTCCTGAAGCTTGGCCACCAGGCAGAGCAGCTCATCCACCTGGGCACAGCTCACACTTGTATTGTTGCTCTTGCTGTCCATCTCAGGGATAAGTGCTGGCACACCCCCATAGCCTGAGAGCTGGGTGGTCGCATGGACTGCCTGGAGCTCCGTCTGGGCGGCTGCATCACTCCTACTGGGTGCCGGAGGAAAGGAAGCAGAGGGCATGGCCTTCTGCTGGGTGGTCACCATGTCTGCCCAGAAACCCTCTCAGAACCCCCGGGAACCTCGTGAACATCACGCTTGTCTCAGCGAGTGGCACACCGTTACCAGTGAGGACAGAAGATACACTAGGACTGGAGGAGAAGCACGGAGGGAGGTATCAAAGCATGGCAGCTAAAGGAGTGGGAGGCTGAGGGAGAGCAGCAGTGTCCTGCACATGAAATGGGGCTGCCGCTCTTCCCTTCTTCTCCTGTTCTGGGCACCCGGGCCAAGCCTGCCAGTTGCTGTGCAGCTCTGTGATCTCTGGCAGAGCTGCCCGGCCCTGGCGTGGCAGAGCTGGCAGTGACTCACGCGGGGCTCCCTGGGCTGTGACCTTCCCTCCCTGCCCTAGACCCAGCTGCAGACCTCTGACAGCTGCCGCAGCGCAAAGGTGGGGACAGACGAAGCTACCATAGCGCTGGGGTGCTGGGTGCTTGCTCTTGCTCACAGGGGAGGCAGTCTATAAGGAAGGCTTTCAGCTCTCCCTCCCCGGTCACTTCCCCTTGCCTGCCCTCTTTCGACCCGGATACATTACAGTATAACAAATCTGTGACCCCTCTGGGATTTCACAGTTGCTGCTGCGCTGCGTAGCACAGCTGCTCACACAATTTCACAGTCGTGACAAGGCTGGCACTCATGTCCTCCTCCTCTGGAAGGGCCCCTGGGGACACAGGAAAAGATCTTTTAGGCTGAATTTGAGCTTTATCACTCTAGAACACTTCTCAGCTATGGACACTGCTCTGCAATGCAACCTTGTCCTGTACTGAGCCCACGTGCGCTGAGACCACATCATCTGTGCCTACCTGATGTGACAGGGCAGGGATGCAGGAGCCATGGCATGCTATGGGCAGGCCTCCCTGGCTTCACAGATATAGGAGGAGAATATCAGGGTGTGCTGCAATCTGTATTTGCAGCCCAGTCTAGAAGTAGCCTTTGCAGGAGCACAGCTGACTCTCGCAGAGGAGCAGCCCGGAACCTGCAACAGAGGCTGGTAATGTGCAAACACACAGAGCATGTTTGCAGGCAGAAGGGGTCCTGTTCCTGCCTTCATACTAAAACTTTATGTCCTGTAAGTTGGACACGCCATAGATGACTTCATTCAGTACAAGTGGGGCTCTAAGTACAATCCCCTAAGTATAACAGAGACGGCTTACTCACAGCTAGGCATGACCCAGCAAAACTATGTGGGAGCACAACTTTGCAGTTAAGAGGCCCTCCTTTGTGTCCTTGGCACTCCTTAGCCTCCATTCATCTACCACAAGGGACCAGTTTCTCTTTCAGCCTTTCCATCCCTTCCTTGTGCAGGTCCCTGTCTCTTCACACTCTCTGCCTACACAGACCACGTTTTTGACACGAAGCAAGCTATGTCCTGGCACCGTCCTCTCCCTGCTGCCCTGGCCTGGGTAGCCATTCATTACTGGGTGAGGACAGCAGTCTCCAGAGCACAGGAGCACTTCCTCCTCATGAAATATTGACACAACCTTTTGCTTTTCCATACCTATCAACTCCCCACTCCTCTCTCTGCCTCTCCTCATGCTGGCTGGGTTTGTCAATCTTCTCTTCATCTAGCCTTTCTTTTCAAAAATTCTTTTTCATCTCTCAGAAGCTTTTCATGTTTTCCTTTCTTCCCAGGGAGGGGAGCAGGGAGAGATAGTGTGCAGGGAGGGCACTACCCCAGCCGCTGCCAGAAATACAAAGGCAGCTTGTGCACTGCATGGCTCTTAATTGGCTGCATTCTGGCATTTCGGGACCCGTCCTCACTGATGATGCAGAGATGTGCAGTTCCCTTACAGCAGAAAATATTGCAAGGGAAGAGATACCNGGGAGGTTGGAAACAATTTGTCCAGAGTGACCCCAACCAAGCTGAGTCCCCACTCCTCCTCCTGCGCTGGAGCCAGCTGTTTGCCTTCCTGGGGCTTTCCCCCTCCCACCTCCTGCATCCTGTGAGCTCTCCCGGGAGGCATCATCATTAAATGTCAATGCGGGAATGAAGATGAGAGCTGTTAATTGGCTTAGTTGTATAAACAGCCCGGTTTGAGCTGGCAGGGCTGTTTGGACAGTGCTTCTTGAGAGCCCAGCACTGGGTTTTGGTGAAGCTTTTGGGGGCAGTGGGTCTGTGAGGCCCTGTTCCAGACACATCACTAGAGGGAGTCAAAGACCTGCCTTCTGCTGCAGCGCAGCGTGACCCAGAAGCCGCCGGTGATGGCCAGGACTGCTCGGTTGTTAACGTACAGCAGGCACACGGAACCTCTGCCTCCTCAGTGGGCAGAGAGCTGTGGTTTTGAGACTCCACTTCCCTTGCCATAGGTCCATAAGGACAGCCCTGATAATTAACCTGTGTGTTAGGGAGTAGGTACAGCCCCCACTTGGCTGTGATGCAGAGCATCAAAAGCTTACGACAGCTTCCTTCCTGCCTGCCAGAGCCAGAGTTTCCCCTCACTCACATGGATCCCACTCAGTCTGCTATCCCAAATTCCAGTCAGAAATTCATTGCAGGGGAGAAGAAGCTGCAACTTACCCTCAGTTCCTCAGCTCGTCCTTTTAACAGCAAGTGCTACCTGATGGGTATTGTGTCCATGACCACAGAGCTGGCAGTTCCTCCACCCGCCATGCAGCTTCCTCAAACATTTAGCAAATGCTTTTCAGGGAGGTAACTGCAGCATGAGATAGGAGACAAAGTGCTCTTTTGGGTCAGCTGCAGACCTGAAACAGAAAAATGACCACTGTGAAGTGTGGAGAGTGCTTGCCGGCTGAGGAGAAGAAGAAAATTAATGGGGGTCTGGTCTTCCAAGGAACATGAAGTTAATCTGTATACCAAGGTGGGAGGGGGATTTGTGGGGGTGGAAGGGGATGCCTCAGGAAGAGCAGGTTGGGATCTGTGAAAAAAGGGTGCAAAAAACAGGTGGGACTTCACACCTCATAGGATCAAGGCTGGGGTGTTTGTATCAGCTCGTCTTGCCTGGATTTTATTCTGGTGATGAACGTGTTCTGAAAACAAACAGAACGTTGAGGAGGAAACTTGTGGAGCGAATGACTGTTTTTTTGGTTGCTAAGCCATCTGTTCTGCTCCAGCAGCTCACTGAGGGCTCTGCCATCGTTCTGTGTCTGCACGCATGTGTTTTTGTGTGGGTGGCTGGCGCTAGCTGGCGTGGCAAGAGGGAGTATCGGGGCGGAGGGGAGGATGTATGTATGCTGGGGAAGTCAGATGTTTTGAGCAAATTTGCTTAGGAGGGGAGGATGGAAGTTGGCTATGGCAATGTATGTAAACATAAGTGTCAGAGGGCAAGCCTGGGAGTGTGGGGGGGGCGGGCTGTGCTTTTCGGAGTGACTGGGAAGGGAGTGTGCGTGCATCTTGGGAGTAGGATCGCAGGAGCAGGGTGGGGGTTAGGTCAGTGCAAAGAGCCATATCCCCACAGCTCTGCAGCCGCAGGGCTTTGTGTGTGGCAGGGCTGGTCAGTGCACTGCAAGCCTGCCTGCAGGTGGGGGCTGAGATGTATGCTTGTGCATGTCAGGGACTGGTGGGGAAGGTATGTAGGCGGGCAACAAGAGCGTGTCGCCCACTGGGCTGAGAGGGGCGAGGTGGAGGTGCGAGCCTGCGGGAGGAGGGTGCTGCGTGGCACACGCTGTGGGTGACGTGGCCAAAGTGCAGAGGGAGCTGAAGGCTGTCCATGTAGAGTTTATGGGCAGCCCATCAATGTGCAGGAACACAGCCTTCCAGTCCTTGTGCTTGTCCACCCCACGGCAGTCTCCTCCTCTTGATATTCAGCTGCACAGCGCCTACAGCCCCAATTGTGCTGTAATGATGAAGGATGGTGAAGGCTAATGATCTCTGCATATTGATTCTCCCAAACTAGGCTGTGGAGATCTATCCCCCCACCGTTTTGTGTTCCTGTCTCATCCCTTCTTGCTCCTTGCCAGACAAGGCAGGTTGCCATAGCAGCTGACAACTTCCCTTGTCCTACCTCTCAGGAGGACAGGCCACAGCAGTAAAAAAAGTGATGGGTAGTAGGAAAGAAACTACGGTTATCTCCTGTGAACAGCAGCTGGGACTCATGTGGTAACCTTCTGAGGCTGGTGGTGGTCACCTCAGAGCTCAGAGCATCCAGGTACCGTACTGAGGGAGAGCAGCTAGTGTATTGGGCATGCATGGTGCTCCTCACCTGCAACCGGCGTTGTTCAGCTGCTGGGTTGGATTCAGTGGTGCCCCCTCCTGAAAGCTAAGCTGTGCTATGACAGCATTAAATAACGGGCAGGGCTGAGATTTGGGAAGGAGACTCCAAACCACTCCTAGCTCACAGCACAGACATCATCCATGCAGAATCATTCCTTTTTAGGGACCTTCATTCTTCTCCCCGCCCCGCCATGCAGACGTGCTGCACTGCAGAAGCAAACAGGGCGTCAGGTTCCACCCCAGAAGCAACTGCATTAAAGGGTGAGCTGAATGTCATTCCTCTCTACTCTGAGTAGCACCATTTAGGGAGCGCACTTCAATGGCAGCAATAAGAGAGCTGGCATTAGTTTGTGCAACAGCTGGTGTCCTCTGACAAAATGATGCTCCATTCTGGGAATAATGTTACCTTGTTTTTAAGCATACTCTTCCTAGGACAAGATCCTGGATCTTTGATCCACCCCCAGATAGCCATTCTTATACTTTTGCTGTGTTGCCATGTCCTGGTGCATCTCCTCAAAGCTCTTTCACACAAACACTTCAGTGGCCTTTATTTGTGTGAGTCAGGACCCCTACACAGTATGTCCCTCTCCCCCCAAAAAACAAAAAAACAAACACCACAACCTCACTCCCCAAACAAAGAAAACCAGCACCTTCAGATTAAGAAGCATCACAGCCCTGTGGGATCTGGGAGATCATAGCTCTGTCATAGACTTGTGGGGCAAATCACACCGCTTTCTTTCAGCTTTAAAATTAAAGTGGCCCTGCTGCCTCTCCACCCACTACTCTCGGAGCCCTAAGCTCGCAGATGGGGCATTATTGCCTGTGCTCAGCTCCTCCCTGCCTCATTTGAATGGGGTTCCCCTTGTGCTGCTGGAGAGAAAACAAAGAAATATGTGTGGTGTCTAGTGATGGTATATCAGTGCTCAGGTCTGGGCAACCATTCATCTCAGTGGTTAGAGACCCCAAAAAGGTGAGTGAAAACCTTCAGAGCCAAGGTGTTTGGCCAGGAGTCCATGCAGGAGAGCATGCAATTGGACACAAAGGCAGCCAGAGTAACAACAGCAGCAGGAACTCCTACAGCCCTTGTTACAACTGTCCCAAAGTAAATGCTATCCCAGCTTTGAATGACCACCAAGTTCTGCTTTCAGTGTGGAGATACCTTTGGACAGTTGCATCACAAACACTTGGGCAGGTAACTGCAGCCTGTGTTGCAAACAGAGCTGGCAGTGGGACAGAAGCAACCCTCACTAGAAGGTTAGAGTTTCTCATTTTTATGTGTCAGGACAGAAGAAGGAGGCCCTGAAGAAGGCATTCGTAACAGTTGTGAGCCGTGTCACTCTTGGGAATGCAGACAGACTAATAGGAGATTGCACAAATCAATACTGATAATGGGGAGCCTTACTGACTTCACCACCTGAGATAGGGACATAAAAATAGACTTAGGAGAAAGCAGTGGGAGAAGAAAATAAGTGGGTGCTGCCGAGAAAGAGAGAGGAGGGCAAAGCAAAAGAGGAAGAATCTGGAAGAAGGAAAGTCATGAGAAAAGGAGGGAGGCAAAGCACGTGTGTGTGATGGGTATTTTTTTTAAATGGAAAGTGTGTAATCTCCCCATGTCTAGGTGGTGTTTGAGAGAACCTGATAGGGATTTATTAGAAAATAAAAATGCTTTAATTGAAAGTGAGTGGAGACAATTTGTATTAATAACAGGAGAAATCATCAAATAATAGAATTGTTTAAAATCTATTACTTTGCTCCATGCAGTGAGAAGAAAGTGTTGATTATCTTGCTGTAGAACATATTAAAAGGAGAGGCCAGCCTGCTGGTCCCCTATGCAGATTAAAGACGTAATTTGTTGAAGCAATTTATTTTCTGGTGGGAAGAAGAGGGGAAAAATGGAAAAATATAATAAGAGGTGCAATCAAGTCTTGGATTCTTAATTTGAAGACCTGCCTCTTATCTGCCTTCTTTCAGCCATTAGAAAAAATTGTGCATTCCTTGGTCGGGTTTAAAGATGCAGGAACAGACAGGGTGGCTGGGAAAAGATATCATGAGGAGGCCTGCTACTCACCTCTTGAGGCTTAAGTTATTGACAGCAGTTGCTTCAAATCCAAGGCAAATCAACGATGGGTTGCAAGGAGTAGCAGCAGATAGAGCTTGCAGATTAGCATGGAGGTGCAGCCTATCTAATCCTTCCTGAGGATAAGAGGAACATGTTGCTAAACTGGAGATTAACTTGGTGCTGAATAACTCATTCATTCATTCAGTTCGTCTCTGTGTTAATCTGACCCTTAGAAACCACAGTGAGGGGGAAAAAAGTGACTCTAATATTCACACTTAGAGTCCTTTACAGTCAACGGGAATTTAGATGACTAAATAGAAATTTAGCAATTAGCGATATGTTTGGATCTGGAGATGGCCCTTGGAACATGATGGCATGCCCACTGAACAGGTCCTGCAGGCTGGCGTTTACTGGTGTTCTGTGTTTTTCTCAGATAGAGGTCTAGATCCCATCTTTCATATTTTCTCCTGACCTCATCGCAAACCACATAAACCCATCCGGTATAGTCACAGTGATTTGACAGGACTCCTCAACACTTCCTGCCTGCTCCATCCTTGTGTCGTCTGCTTACACGCTTCTTATTTTTGTAACCAGACATTTCTCACCCCATAGACAAAACTTTGATCTCGAAATTGAACCGGAATTCATAAACAGAATTAAGGTTTCAGAAGAGAGGGAGACAGGAGTTGTGGTTGTTGTGGGGCTGGCTTTGGGTCCAAATAAAAGTCATGGCAGCCAAGAGATCTGTGCTAAGAGCACTTTTGTGGTCTTGGACACAGTAGGGATTCTTTTTCTCAGCTCGTTTTCTGAAGTAGCCTTAGTTTTGATCTTAAGAGACAGCCTAGGTGTGCCATTGAATTGGTTCTGTAATGGGACTGCCAAAGCATTACGTGTACTTAATTGGGATGTCTTTGTGAGATAACTAATTTTCTTATATTTCCTTTGGATATATATTTACATAGTAACACCTTTTCAAAGGACTTTTTTTTGTGTACTTTTATGAATCCTGATGTCCACAGTTCAAGCTTTCAGTCAATTCTTTCCTTTTCTGCATGAATGCTGTTTTAACTGTTCTTGGCATACCTTTTTTCATTAGCACTTGTTGATTTCTGTCCTTCCTTTCAGCTTCTTTCTTTTACCTTTGCTCAGCATAGGGACAATGTGATAATATCACTTTGCAGTGAGGGAACTTATTTTTCCTTTTATGCCACTTCAAGTGACACTTTCCTTACTATACCCTGTTCCGATTGGTCCCAGACAGGGAATGTCTCCCCACCTCCTAGAAAACCTAAGCAGTATTTTTTTCCCACTTTCTAGCATAGCTAAAAACTCTTCAACAATATCCAAGCATCTTTCAGATAGGGTCACTCAAGTATATCCATGTGGATACTAAAGATAATTCATCACCTTTGTTTAACTAAGTTTGTTAACGGGTCTTGTTGCTATCACAAGCCCTGTGCATGTGGCATTGCATTGCACCTTGGTCTGTGAGGTTGCTGCTCTGCCCCTGCCTGAGTCATCTTTGGCTCCTGAATCATCCTTTTTTCGTGGAACAGCCCTGCTCTCATTGCTCCCTGACAATTAGCATACATCTCTTTCCAGCCATAGCAAATACTTATTTGTCACTCTTACCCGTCCGGTGAGGATACTATCACCTGAAATTGAGAGCATAAGAGAGGAAAGAAAACAGGGTGACCAGAAACACATCTGTACTGGGTTTACTGCAAACAGGTGGGTATTTATTTGTTAGAAAAACAAACATATATAAGTACACAATACTGTACTCCCACCAAATCCTTTTTCCATTATTAAGCACATGCCCACAAACATGTTCCCCAGTACTTCCCCAGTGAGGTGGCATAATGCCTGTAGTGTACTGCGCAGTGTGTGCAGTGTAGCACACCCCTGCCCGCAGCCCTCGAGTATCGGCATGGCCCCTCTGTCCACCCAGCAGCCCTGCCTGGATCCCAGGACCCTTACCCACTCACAGGTCACCTCCTCAACTGCTGGTCCAGCTTGAAGCTCGCTGCACACACGCAGAACTCACACACCCGTCCCTTGTGCACACCACATGCATGTCCCTGTTGGCGTAGCACAATGGACCCACTGCCCACCTGATACCCCAGCCTAGACCCAAAGTCCCCACTACTCTCCAGCTAGTCCAGCTTAAAGTTTGCTGGCAAATACGCACACACAACCTATGCACACCAGTTTGGGAAGATGTAGACACGGCCCCCCGCAGCCGGCACCAGGCACATGGGCTGTGCCCCTCTGCCAGTGCAGAGCCCCCACACTCACCTCACTCACACCGGTCCCCCCTAGTAGCTGGTTTGGGAACACACACTGCTCCCACCCCATGGCTGGGAGCGGAAGACCCCTACTCGCTCCAGCAGCTGTTGCTGGGACCCCACTCGCTCCAGGAGCTGGCACCACAGGCTGGGGGCACCCACAGCCCTGGCCCGACTCTAGCAGCTGGCACCCAGTCCACTTACACACAGGTCCCACCAGCAGCTGGCACTTGGGCCTTGCAGCACACGTACGCATGGGAGAGAGGGTGCGAATAAACAGAGAGATAGTTAAGAAAAAGTTTAATGGGAAAGTATAAGAATATAGGACAGGCTACGGTGATCAGGCGCTGGGCTCAGCCAGACAAGCACACTGACTGGCCCAGTTTTACAGGTGACCGGTACTTTTATAGTCTTTTCTACCTATCCCCCCGCCTTTTTGTTCCTCGTGCTCCCCCCTCCCCCTTGCACCACCATGGGTTTGCAGAGCTCTGCAGTTTCTGCACCCTCCCAGTCCAGGGCCCCACAGTTCACAATCTTATCAGCTGCAAAGTCCTTGCTTCCTGGAAGTGGCACCTGAAGTTTGATAGCCCTTCAACAAGTGTGACTGGCAGGTTTGTTTCTTGTCCTGATCTCCCAAGTTAGAAGTCCTCAATCAGATAACCCTGCTGGAATGGACATTCCCACATTCTCACGTGCTGTCGTGAATCGGAGTGACTGACCAGGCTCGGTTCCCATCACTGCCTCACTTTCTTATTATCCCTTGTTGCATTGGAAAAGGTCCATGGCCAGATACCCTTAAAGGAGCAGACACTCTCCTTCTACATATCCTTACATTTTCCTTTTCTCTGAAGCTCTGCAGGTGGGAAGGGAAAAAAAAAAAAGCGATCCTGATACCAAAACCAGGAGATAGATCAAAAAGGCTGTGGGCAAAGGCACATGGATCTGCAGCAGCTTGGCACCCAGCCTGTGTGATTTCTTGGTTACGTGCATGCATTGGTGCTCATAGCCACCCAGCCAAAATGGGAATCCAGACATAGTCTTCCTCCTGCCGCTGATGTTTGATATTATCTCCTCAGAACAAACTGCACTGCTCCCACAATCATTCCCTTTCTTTGCTTGAGTCACTTAAAATCATCTCGCCAGAAAGTCTTTTGCAGAAAGCACTTCCCTTGCTTGTCTTTCTCTTCCCTGCCCTTTTCCCAAAAACTCTCAGATTCCTAGAAGACTCTGAAGGCCCATGGACACAGCCCTTAGGGGTTACTTCTGTACTGAACACATCCGGGACAGCCTGAGCACTGTTCTCAGACTGTCTGCACTGCAACTGTTAGCCCACTGCTGTGCATGGCTGTGGCTTGTGCAAATCAACAATGTGCTATACGAGGTTCACACCTGGTTTGAGAGACAGCCAATGCCAAGGGTCATTTATAAGGCACTTCTGTTCTGCTCGAGGCGAGGAGAGTTTAACCATCTGAGCATAAGTTGTTCCAGGCCACTGGGATTCAGCAATGAGCACAGTGAGTCTATGGCAGCTTGACCAATCCCTAGTGGATCAGCTCCATGTTCTAACCTGGTCGCTGACATCCCGAGCAAATCCTACCTGCTCTCTTTACATCTGTTCACCCCCTGCAGAGGAGAGTCAACCATCCTGCTCTTGGACATTCAGTAGCCTGAGCTAGTGGAGGGATGGCAGGGATGGGTTTTTAGTGCCACAAAACCAAGTCTTGGCAGGGGATCACACTGACCTCTGCAATGCAGCCAAGAGAGAATACTAGAATCTGTATTTCCAACTTTCTCCTTTCCTTGCTCCACTTTGTGCTTCAAATATGTTTCTTGGAGGCAGAAGTCTAGCCCTCTTTCCTTTGCTACGTACATGTCTGGGTGTGGGTCTGGGTGCATGGTTTGGAAAGACACTTTCCTCATGAGACAAAAATCCTTGGAGAGGAGCTGATTGAAAGATGTCAGTGACAGCTTTGTTGGGGGGGAGAGGGGAGCTGAAGAAAACCTGAGGTAACTGGTATTGTCAGTACTGAGAACAGCAGCCAGACTGGTCTGGGGAGACAGAAGAAGGGACTGGGACTAGGGATCAGGGAGGGAGCAGTCCGTGTATCTCAGTTAATGCTCTCTGGCAGAGTAGCAATGCTAATGGATATTAAAAGTGTCAGCTTCAAGACTGAGCAAAATGGTACCTCTCCTGATGCATCTCATCTTGGCACACAGAGCCCAAAGCAGAGGAGAAATTAGGGCCAGCAGACTGTACGTGCCGAGTATGGGGTTGCATTTTCCTCTTGTCAGGGAGCTTATTCCCGTGACTCCGCATCTCACCAAGACAGTCCTGTGCAGTGCTGTTTGCTAAGAGCATGCTTGTTTCTAGCTGGGAAGCCAACACCCACACAGATCTGCCCTCCTTCTCTATGCCCAACGGTGCCTTGCCCTTGAGAGGAAAAAAGGGAGACAGGTCCATCCCTCGAGGTGAAAGGGGAAGCTTGGGTACGGAGCCATCTTCCCATGCCCCATGAAGTAGAGTGAGGTGGAGATACGGTAGGAGTGGTTGTTTGCTGGCTGGAGCCCTGCAGGCTCGGTCTTTCCAGCTTGTCCTGGTGGCAGTACCATCCTCAGTCAGGTATGTCTCACCACTTTGCTGCTCTGCCACACTCGTGTGAAGAGGGCAGAAGGAAGGGATTGACCTGCCTCTCCTCACTGGGCAGATGGGAGACCACAACACATGGGGTACCAAAAGGAAAAAGGGAAAGAAAGGAACTTTTAGGGAGAAGTGGAGCAATGTGCCATTTGCTAGTCCAACCCATACCCTTCAATCTGACCTGCCCTTCCCTTGCACTTGTGGTGGGGGCTTTTAGGCACAGCAATGGTGACAACTGATGTCTGGTTTGGGTGCTGGGAGGGAAGGTTAATGGAGGAGTAAGTACAATGACCCAACTCTCTCCTGCACTTGGTGACTGAAAGATTCACCCCCATTTATCTTCACCCAGCTTTCACGCTACAGAACGCCAAAGAAAAACCCAAGGGAGTTTTGTCTTTCTACTGTCAAGCAGCCATCTCCCTCCCAGGTTTTTCTTGGCTGTGTTATGATTTGATCCATCTTTTTGCCAAGTGGCTGACTGCCACACTGCCAGTGCTGGAGATGGATGCTCTTGTTACCCAGCCAGCTAGGGAGCTTTGCCCCTGGGGCTCTGGCTACTCAAGTTGTCAGTGACCCAAGTGACGCAGTTTCTCTTGCAAACTCACTCACATCCAAAGAGCAAGCCTTCAAGCACCTTCCTGGCTTTCTCTGGGCTGGAAAGGAGCAGTGTACACAGAAATGTCTCACACCTTCCTTGTGCTAATGCCCACTGTGCCAGAGGTGGCCACCCTAAATTACACTCCAAATTACTAAATTACTGATACTGACAAAAATGCCGTTAGTCTAACTTGCATCTCTCTCACTTCTACTCAGGCTTGTATTTTGGGTTGAGGGGGATGGTGAGGCAGGGATGCTAGCTCTGACTCTTTGTCAAGGTGGGGTTACGTGGGCTCTTGAGGCATGCATCTTGATGGCAGATAACCCAAGCCAGTGTGCCAGTGTGGTTCCCCAGTGACAGCCAGATTGTTCCTTCCCTCCCACACTGCCTGCCTACCTCCTCATCGTGGTGAAGGGGAAGCAATGATGGCCCGGAGACAGCCAAGCACAATCCCACTGAAGAGCTCAGGAGAGAGGTAAGGAGTAGTCATGGAAAGAGGGAGTGGGCAAAACCTTAAAAGAGTGGAAATAACAAGGGGGAAATAGGAAGTAATGTACATATAGATAGAGTCAGGTTCTCCAGACAGTGATTGACATTGTAGTTGTGCTCATGAGGAAGAAGGTATCTTTGAGTCTGCAGTTTACCCTCTGGGTTGGGTGTATATGGTTATTTCCAGTAACCCCAACAAGAATAACATTCTCATTGCATGCAGGTGCTGTGCAGCTACAGCAGCTGCTTCACCCCAAAGAGTTTCCAGCTCAGTAAATGATGCAACCCACGGAGAAGTGAAAGGCTTACTCCAGTATAATGTCCCATTTTACAGAGGTAACATAAGGAAAATTTAAAGATGAAATAGAAAATGTCTGGCAACACTGGGGGTCTGAGGCTCTGCTTCCCAGGAGTGAATTCACTGGCTTAAAATTCAAGGTGCAGTCTTGGCCTTCAGGTGCTTAAGGGATAAGGGAGCGAAAAATCTTCCTTGCTTTCAAGTGTGTTTCTGAAAGAGTTCTTGTGTGCTAGTTCCTCCTGGCAGTCAAAACCTCTCTTGATGACAACCTGATGTCTTCTTGCCTCGTAGTCTGTGCTCTGATGAGTGACCAGTCAGTGGTCAGGCTAAAATGATCAGGCCAAGGGGGAGTCCACAGCAACATCTCTAAATAAATGTGAACACAGGCTGCTCTGGTGCCTCTCTCTGTGGACCTGCTTTCTTCTCACTTATTCATTCATTTGTTCTTCCTTACTGATCTTCTCCTTTAGTCCTAATTTTGTCAATATTCCTCCTCGCTATCCTGGACTTCCAGCAGACCTATACTTCAGGTCTAAACAGGTTCCCCAACCCTTGAGCTCCATCCCAGAACCAGTTCTGTGGGACAGAGACTGCTACAGTGCCTGAGGTGATGAATTCCTGATCCAAAACACACCAGAGAGTAAGGCAAGAACAGAGTTATTAATCAGGTTTCTCCCCAGTTGTGCAAGCCCTGCCACTGCCTCTTGTCTCCCTGATGCATAGGGGTGATATATACAGGACCTGCCTTGAACAGTGTCATGGTTTTGGCTGGGATAGAGTTAAATTCTCTTTGTAGAGGTTCACACAATTCTGTGTTTTGGATTTTTTGATGAAGATAATGGTGATGTTTTCAGTTGCTGCAGAGCAGTGTTTGTACAGAGCCAAGGACTTTCCAGCTCCTCGTATTGCCCTGCCAGCGAGGAGGCTGGGGGTGCACCAGAAGCTGGGAGGGGACAGGACCAGGACAGGTGACCCAAACTGACCAAAGGGATATTCCATACCATGTGGCATCATGCTGAACAATAAAACTGGGGGAGCTGTCCGGGGCAAGGGGGGGCCGCTGCTTGGGAACAGGCTGGGCATCGGTCAGTGAGTGGTGAGCAATTGCATCGTGCATTGCATTGTGTACACTTGCTTTGTATATTCTTTTACTAGTGTCATTATTATTATTATTATTATCATTATTTTCCCTTTCTTTTCTGTCATATTAAACTGTCTTTATCTCAACCCAGTAGTTTTTTTTCCTTTTTCGCGATTCTCTCCCCCATCCCACTGGGGGGGTGGGGGGAGAGTGAGCAAACGGCTTTGTGGTGCTTAGCTGCCTGCCGGGTTAAACCACAACAAACAGTCAGAAACCTTCGTCATTTCCCTGAAAACTGATCACCACAGATGGCAGGCTGGCCTCCTGCAGAGCTGAGGGGCAGCGCCTAAGTGGGGGACAGCTCTTACCCTGTGCCATGTCAGCTGTGAGAGCATACCTGCTGGAGGGGAAGAGTGAGCTGTGAGAGAGACATGGGAAGGTGAAGAAGCGCACAGAAGGATGCTATAAAAATGGTAGATGAAACCCTACAGGAAGCTCTTGCTGAAATGTGCTGCAGGGCAGGGAGTGTGTTCGGAATGGGAGTTCCTCTTTACTCCCTAGTTCACGGGAGGAAAAGGGGAGCTAGGCACGTGGGCAGTCCCGGGGCTCGGGGGCACGAGAAGAACAGGGAGGAGGTTGCCAGTTAAAGTGGGAAGGTCTTAGTTAAAGTGAGAAGGTCATTCAGACAGCCTGATCCAGCTAGTATTAACTAGGGCTAACGAGGGCTCTCTTGGCTCTGCTGTCCCTTCCTTCCTTCACTGTCTCTCTTCCCCCTTCATCCTCTCTCTCCTTGGTTCTGACCCAGGTACCAGCACACGTCCTTTGCTCAGGGAGGAACAAACAGTGTTCACAGGCAGACAGAGTGGACTACAGCAGCTTTTGGGTGGCTGTGAGGTAACCAAGCCAGGGGGTTGGGAGGGAGCCCCAGGCCTTCCCTGCCACAGCCCTTCTGGGCAGCTGCACGGCAGGGCAGGTGGGACACTCAGGCTGGGGTGGCAGCACACAGCCTTGCAAGATGCAGTGAGGATGCACTCTCACATCCATCCTTATATTGCGTCTAGTTTTCTTCCTTATAGGTACTGCAGCCGGAAATGCGGGTGAGTTGGGGTCTCTGCAACAGTAGGAAAACAGCTTTGCCAAATGTCTATCCCCCAGAAGGCATTTGACCTCCTCACCTCCTCCAGAGCAAGGGATTTAACAAGTTAAAGTCTCTTAAATGGTTTGCAGAGGAGAGGCGTATCCAGTAGAGCACATCCCAGCTTTATGATTACAAACTGGCTTTTTTTAGACAACTCTTACTGCAATGTCCCCTCCAAATGTGCTTTCACACCCCTGCACTACTCTGACCACAGACTGCA
The DNA here is from genome assembly GCA_013399475.1 of Chauna torquata. Taxonomy (NCBI): domain Eukaryota; kingdom Metazoa; phylum Chordata; class Aves; order Anseriformes; family Anhimidae; genus Chauna; species Chauna torquata. The sequence goes on from VXAL01008000.1 coordinate 210,112, forward strand.
AACCCAATTCAGACCCAGTGCCTGCCTTCTCACAGCCCCAGTTCCTATGTACCTTCTCTCCCAGTGTCAGATGCCTGTCCATGCCCTCCTTATTCTGAAGGCTTCCTTCCCCCAAGTCATTCCCAGCTCTTTCCCTGCAGTGTCCCTCCTCCTAGTCTTCCTTCGCAGCCTTCCTTCATGTTCCATTTGTCATTTGATTTGTCTCTTCCCAAGCTTTCTATCCCCATACTTCTGACCCACCTCCTCAGAAACTCACTTTCTTGCTCCTTTTTCCTAGGGAGCAAGGCTGCCCTTTCCCCTTCATCACTGACATAATCCCACCTATAAATGATGCTTATCACATTCCTGAAAGGAGCAGAGGAAGAAGCCAGCATACCTGTGGGACTTGGTGGACACAGGAAAGCCTGCCTTCCTCCTGTGCAGACAGACATTATTCCAAAGCCTTAGAACTGGGACATGCACTACAGGTAGGAGGAGAGCGACTGGAGCAGGAAGGGCATAGTGAAAGCACTCCTGATGAGGTGAGATGCTGAGCCGGTTTGAGCATTCTGGTCGCAGTAGCATGCAAAATCCCATTATGGCTTTAGTATGGTGAGTTTAATACACTGAACCCTTCATTGCTCTAGCTGCCCCTGCCAGGCATCTCTGAAATTCACGCCAACAGGTTTTCAATCTTTTAGCAGTCCCCAGCTCACATGAGCAGCCTGCCTGCTCTGAGGAGGGGAGAGGATATATGCAGCAGCTCCCAAATCTGACTACAGGACAGAGCTTTCTTCTTCTCCTTCCTCTCCCACAGCAAAGGCCCCATGGCTTTGCTAAGGGTTACCTAACCAGACCAGATAACTTAGGACCTTCTAGCAGCGTACTGAACAATTTCTAGCACATTCTGAGTTCTTGGTTTTCCTAAGGAAAAAAAGGATTCCTTGATGAATTTGGGAAACAGGCATGAGGAGGTGTCACAGATTAGTCTGTACCAAAACTGGGAGTCATGAAGGAGTCTGTGGCAAAGCTGGGAAGGGACTCTGTATCTTGCCATGTGGAGCCATACTTTAAACGTTCTTTTTTAAGAGAGAGAGAGAGAAAGAGATATTTTACTGTGTGCGATTACAAAGGACTAAGTGGAGCTGCAACTGGTGCAGAGCGATTTTAATCAGGTGCTGGGAATACTGGAGAGCAAGCATTTAGGAGAAGAAAGAAGTCTAAGAACACACCTTACAGCAGGAGTTGACGTATCTTGTGAAAGGACTGCATGGAAATGATGCAGGTTCTTACAGTTTAATCCTAAGCATCATGATACTTAATGTTTTCATTAAAGCCCCAGCACCTGGAGTCAGGGGAATCAAACGACAATTTCAATTCTCACATCAAACACAAAAGAGGAAGGAGGGAAGCAGGTTTCTTTCTCTTCTCCAGAGGGACAAAATAACCACAAAATGTAACCAAACAAGGGTTCCTTGGACATTCACATGAAATCTTGTGGTTTTTTTTTAAGTCCAGTTTTATGTTTGGGGAAGTCACTGATATTTTGGTCTAGTCTGGGATAGAGAAGTGGTGAAATGGTGTATGGGTAAGGTACTGTAGTGGAAAAGAAATGCTTGTGTGTGTGCATGTGTTGACTACGATAACGTTAGTTTTCAGCGCATCAGAGTAAAGGCATCACTGTACAGACACCAAGCTGTGTGAGATGAAGCTGTGCATGTCTGGGGTTTAGGGTCAGCTGGAATTTCTGGGAATTTCTGAGTACATTTATTCCCCCCTGCACAAGGCTCTGAGCTGCTCGTTCCACCCTGCCCCTTCCCACTGCCTCCCTTGAAGTCCCTCTAGCCTCTTTGTGTGTGAAGCACACTTTCCCCTCCTGAATGCCCTGTGGAGAGGAGACCAAGCAGCGCATTAGCTCCTGGATATTGAAATCACAACTCCACAGCACAGTGATGGAGCTGGCGAGGAAAGTCGAGGGCTGCAGCAAGGAAAACAATTGCCAGACACTTGCAGAACAGAGCCCTTTTACACCATGATAATGGCTTCAGGCTTGCCAGCCCTCCCTTTTGTCCCTCCCCTGATACCTTGCTGTTTATTCTTTGTCTATTATTGGCTTCCATTTTGTATTTTCCCAATTCTGTATAAGCTCAAGCACAATCACATGAGAGGAAGGGGATATCTGCGGTGCAAATTCGGAGTATGTTTTCCTGCCCTGACACTGAAATCATAGGATCTTATCCATGCAGAAAGTGCAAATATGGCCCTCACTGTGCAGTGCTGTCTCTGTCCTCTCTTTCCACCTGGAAGCCCTGGTGGAATTTGGAGTGTTTTTCCCAGTCAGAAGGCAGCAGGCAGCGGACAAATCACTGTTATCTGTGTCTCTTCCTTCTCAGGGAGGGCTGTGTATCTTTTTCATTTAGGTAATAACAGGCTTTTGGCAAAGCCTCCAGCACAAACCCAAGCTGCAGGTGAGCAGTAGAAGCTGAAGAGTTTGGCTTAGGTTTAGCAACTCTCTTTGCACGGATAATAGGGGATTTTCCCCAGAGCTCTGCCAAGGCAGACTCTGAGCTCCCAGAGCAGAGCTTGGCCGGGGAGCAGGGAGCAGGAGAAGAAGCATTGCTGGTCAGGAAAAGGGAAGAGGGGGATTAGTTGAAGGTGGAAGGGCAGTGGAACCTTTATGGAAAGAACCAAGCTGAAGGAGGCACTGTGGGAAGGAGAAGCCAGAGACAGAAGTGAGGTGGAAGGATCAGAGCAGGGAGAAAGTAAAGCCAGAGAACAAGGGATTCTGGAAAGGAGCACAAATAAGGGCAAAGCTGAGAAACATCAAAATTCTGATGATGGCAGAAAGTCCAAAAAGTAGTATTTCTTGAGGAGGAAAAATACTAGCTTTCTGTACACTTTATGCCTTGTTGGGGGAACGATCAACGACAAGCTCCAAGAAACTCCTGACTGTTATGTGACTTTTCAAAAAAGTTCAGAAATTTGTATTTCTCTCCCTTTTATTTTCTCTCCAAAGTTGCAACAGAAAATAAATATGTGCACACATATACATGAAGAACAAGCTCAAACTCAGTCATGGGTTAAGTTTGTTAATCTATCAGAGTATTTCAAGATGTCTCTCCCCAGCCAGTCAATTAAAAACAAACAAACAAACAAAAAAAAAAAAAAACAAATAAAAACCAACCAAACAACAACAACAACAACAACAACAAAACAGTTTTTTCTCCCCCAAAAAAGCTTTGAGTAAAATTTTCCGGTGGTTCCTGTGCCTGCCACGAGCAGCAGAATACTTTTTGCTTTTGGACCTTTTGCAGCTGTGAACCCTAAAGGAGGCGCTGGTTTAGCAGTGAATGTAATTCTGGTCTGATGGGTTTTCACTGTCACTCAGGAGCTTGCTGACTAGCAATAAATATTCATAGAACTGATTAGGCATTAATTGCACAAATCATCACCTCTTCAGCCATCCCCAGGAACCTTGCTTCCACCTACCATGGTTAAAGGAGCAGCAGAAAATGTCTTTCCTGTGTAGGTGCCTTAAGGTCAGCCTAGTACCTCAGAAGGAAGAGGGACTGTTAAATACCTTGCCTTGCAATGTCCCTCAACACAGCCACCACGGTCCTTCCCCAGATTCTGCCCCAGGCTGTGTTCCCACAGGTGTAGGCCCCATGGGGCAGGAGCCTTATGTTCTCCGTCGACCTCCCTGCAGCGTGTCCTGCCTCCCCCTCCCCACACGCTGCTTGCTGTCCCACTCCACAAGGGCTGCCCTGCCCCGTTCCTCTCTAATTTCCATCCTCTCCTCACAGACTGTTTTGCCAGGGCCCCTCTGCAAGGAGCAGGAAAGGAGAGGCATTGGGATGGGAAGCATGTGGACTGTGTATGTGCAGACGTGCTTGGGCGTGTGTGATTGTGAGTGTGCAGGACAGGACCTGTGTTTGTACTCACGGTCAGAAAGGGACCTCTAAGCCCATTTATTCAGCAAGATAGAGGAGCAAAGACATGCTGTGCTAGCAGAGTGAGTGGTCTTCTCCCAGGACAGGGCGTGCCCTTGAGGGCCCAGATGTGACGGCCACCTTACACCATCCCCACTCTGTCCCTGAAGTGATGGTCTGCCGTGTCCAGCTCCAGGACTCCTCGGCCCCATGGAAAGAGGAGATCTGTTGAGATGTGGAATGCCCCTTGGCAGTGTGACACGGTGGCTACATTAAAGGTTGTAGGCTGTTCGAGGGATGTCATACCACACTTGCTGCTGACATACGTGTTGCCCCCTGCTCCAGAGCTGAGGTGAAAGACATATTCTTGTCACTATAAGCCCTTATTCATCAACGACCCACACAGGACCCAGTCTCCTCCATGCTCCCTGACTCGCCGTAATCCCCCCGTCCCACTGTACACAGCCTCCCTGCAGTTAACCCAATAGCATCAGCCTTCAGGCACAAACTGATGTCTGTATGCAGGCTCACACACATGGGAATAAGATAACCTGGGACGGGCCGCATTCATCTTCATCGCAGGGAGGCAGCAGGATTGGAAATGGCACACCCCTGTCGCAGGCACTTAGAGCAGAGCCACTGCAGACGTGATAGCAGTGACAGGCCAAGAAACCCTGGTCAGATCTTGACCCTGATTTGCTTAGGCTTCCTCCAGCCCCATGGATGGCCCTCTGCCAGGCTGGAGGCAGGAGAAGTGAGGCAGAGCAAGGTGCAGCAGAAAGGTCGTGGTGCCTTTGAGAGCCATCCTGCCCTTTGCCTTTGTGCTCTGCACTTTCTGTATGAAATGCATATTCAAAGTTTTAAGAGGGAGGAAGTACAGCAGTGGGTTCCCCACCCTCAGGTAAATAGTTGCTTTCCAGCCACCAACCATAAGGGATGGGAGATGGGAAGAACTGCTCCTGTTGCCCTCCACAAGTCTGACTGCATCATTCAAACCAGCTCAAATATGGCTGGACTGTGCTTCTTTCCATTCAAAAAACTGATCCCAGAGGGTATGAAGTCTGGCTCCCATCCCCCTGAGGCCCTTGTAAGAGCCTTCTCTTTCTCCAGGTTTATGGTATGAGCTGGCAAACCTGTCAGCCCCTCTTGGTTGCAACCTCTGCATTGCTGTGGAGGGATGAGATGTGGGGCTCACATGGCATATCACAGTCACAGAGGGAGCCGAGAGGCTGCAGTTCTGCTCCAACCCCCCCGTTTAGCTAGCAGAAAAGAGCTACTTGATTTTCCCTTTGTGTTAAAGGGTGTGTGGCACACAGCTGAGCAGCTTCAGGCCAGCCAGGAATAGCCATCATGTCTGATGGGCGCTCGCGCTCTGTCACCGAGTGCAACTGCCAGCTACCTCTCTTGCAGACCCTGGCTTTCCAACAGGCCTCTGTTTGCTCATGAGCTCCTATCACCAAGGGCAGTCACTCCCTGGGAAAAGACAGGTTCAGTCCATGACCTCTGATGGGCTCTGAATCCAGAATTCAGCCCAGTCTGCCTCCTACACTGCCCTTCCCCTCCAGCTCCCAAAGGTTTTCTCTACCCTTTGCTAGATACCTAAGCAGTACTGAATGAGACTGCCAGCTCTCCTCACAGCTGCTACATCTCTGTCGCTTGCAAGCAATTTCTAGAAAGCCTTTTTAAAATGTATTAGCCTTCCAAAAAGGAGCTGATAAACAGGACAGAAGGAAGGGAAGGAGGAGGAGGAGGCAGGAGGCAGTGATGTGGTCCAACCCACACATCTGTGACATTCTTCTTCCAGACCTTTTATGAAAATAGATAGACATTTCTTAAGAAAATGAACTAGTAAGAGTGCAAAGGAGTCCTTGGGCAGGCAGCGAGTAAATGTCAGTCTTCTGCATGTACGTCTGTGTGTCCCACATATACTACCTATGAGCAGAAAAAGGAACACATCTACCGAATAGCAATCTGTCAGATTTAGTACCTGAAGGTCTGTGTGTGCATGTGTATGTATTCGTGTGTGGTGTCCTCTGCAAGGGAAATGTGTGATGGTAACCAGCAACTCGCTGCCTGGTGGTGCCATTCCAGTTACACAAGTCGTTCCCGTCATAAGTTTGTGACAGCTCCAAGCATGGCTGCCAAAGCACACTGATACAAGTGGGTTGCCAAGTTTTATAGATCTGTCCTGAGACTTCCTGGCCAATTTTTATCATTTTGCTCCCTCCTCATACGAACATGTTGGTATTCAGCAGGCATGAGGTCAGGGATAGCACTCAGAGAGCGCACGTGTTGCATTGCTGGTGGGCAAAGTCAGGTATCACTGTGTTCACAGCACTGTGGAAATTGGGAAAGGGGTCTGGAAATGAATTTTCTGTGGTGGAGCCAAGGAAAGGCAAAGGAAACTCAAACTCATTGTCTCTCTCTCCCTACCTCAGTCTCTAAGGAGAGGGGAAAACCGGTCCATCTTCACCTCACTCTTGTGGTTAGTTTGATGGATGGAAATGACACAGTTGCCTTTCTCCATGCAACTTTTTGCCTCTCAGATGTTGTCCTCCCTCACCTCGCTAGGAATAATTCTGCTCTGCAGGGTGTGGGTATCTGGGGGAAGGAGGAACAGGAGAGATGCAAGCAACTTGAAGAGAATTGCAACGCTTTGGGATAAGGAATTGCTTGGGAAGTCTCTGCTGTCAAAGGAATGATCCAGGTAAATTCTAGGAAAGGCTTAGCCTGGATTCCCTCACCCAAGACCAGACTGTGGGCAGAAGAGCTGCTTTTGTGTGGCTTTTGGCACACAGAGCAAGAGCCTGTGGGGCACTAAAATAGGCATTTCTCACCCAAATCCTAGGCTCTGGGGCATCTTTTACCAGTCAAGTGCATATTTGTATTTCTCTTATATACGCTGGACAAGGGGGCCTTATATTCTCATATATATGCCAGGATGAGGGGCCAGATTCTGACTTCTCCTCCCACCTCTGGACATGACCTTTCCTGTCCGCATTGCACCCACAGCAAGAGTGGATGTGTGTGTGAGCACATGTACTGCATAGCAGTGGGCAAAGAACTCCCTCTGTATCACATCCGTGACAAAGAGATTCAATGCAGGAGACATTTGCAGGCACGAACAGAAGAAAACCTTCACGTTCCTTCTCCAGGTTGTGCGCGTGCTTCAACTCTGAGATACATTCCCTGCCTCCTGAAATTAATTCAACGTTCCTGCTGCTTGGGCAAAAATAACTGGAATGGATAATCAGGCGGTGCAGACTCTGCTGCACATTTCCTGGTGGATAGAGCCCTCTGCAGGGAGAAAAAAGGCAGAGCCTGAGCACCAGCGTTTACTAGAAGAGCCCTGAAAGGTAAGGGAAGAAATAGCAATAGCTTATCAAGTCCTTTAGCCCTGCAAGTGTATTGTTCTGTAGTGATTCTCTAGTGTTCGCATCCATGCCATTCCCAGCTTGTGGAGAGTGTTACCATTCCCCGCACCTTTCCTCCTGTCCCATTTACTGCTCCTCCCAACAGCTGTCTGCTTGTGCCGCCGCTCAGTCTGCCTGCATCTTGGGTGCACTGCAGAGCTGCAGTGGTGCTCAGGCTGCTTTGCTACGCAAAGGAACATGGCGCTCTTATCTCACATCCTCTGCTTTTATCACCAAAACGATCGTGTTGCCCTGAGGTTTTGGTTTGTTTCAGACACTTTTATTTCTTCACACAAGAGACAAAAACAGCAGGCTCCAGGTGAAACCAGTCTGTGAAGATGGGGATGCCTCTGTGTGTGCATGCTTATGCGTGGTGTGTATGCACCTCTGACTTTTCATGCCTGCTGGCTGCAGACCTTTCAGATACACAGTCCGGGCCTCTGGGATGGTGCAAGGAAGCAATGTTTGCTGGGGAGCCATCAGCCAGGAGGAAAGCTAGTGTTTGGGGTTCTTCCCTAGGGAAACCTGTGCTGGACCCTGAGTGTCATAACAGAGAGACAAAGACCCAGAGCTGCTTCCCTTGTCCAGCAGCCTCTGAACACTCAGTGTACATCTTATTTCCCCATCTAACATTAATTACTTCCTAAAGCTTACGACAGCTACAGAGCAGGGACTTCCCAAGATTACAGCCTTCATGGCTAAAGAAAGAGGTAAAGAGGGCTCTCTTCTGAACAGAGGGCTTCTTATCTTCCCTTGTCCTCCGTTTTCATCCTGGAGTTCTGAAACATCAGTGGCACCTTTGCCACAACCACTACACAGCTGTTCATGGAAGAGAAACCAATGGGGCTTTTCTACTCTGCAACTGTCTGGACCATGCTTTGCTGCCCTGAGAGCATCCACATAGTTCCTCACAGAAAAATAACCAAGCCTCAGCTGATGACTGGAGGGGCTGGCTGCAGGCTGGAGGTGTACTGGAGACATTCTTGTCTCACCTCAAATCTTATCCTTCATGCCTGGAGCTGTAGGGGAGAACCCAAAGGCCAGTTGATGTTGAGCCTCTGTGCTATGACATGGGAAATGTTGTGCCCACAGCTCTGATGGTCCTCAGTGCTTTGCACCCAGTGCCTCTGCTTTCAGGTTGGAAAGGGAAGAAGCAGATCTGGTTAAGTTGTCCTGTCAGTCATCTTCCTACTGAGTGAGAGGCAGAGGGAGCTAATACTCTCAAATTTCTTCACTGGAAGTGCCCAGCATGAGAGGGAAGCTGTCCAACAATTACATCTTCCTGCTGCCAGTGACCAGGTCAGGCCTCAGTTTTCATTGGCAATCTTTTTCTTTCGGGCAGAGACCAGATCATAGAAAGGATCCTGTGTGATGCTGGTCCTGGAAATAGGAGGAAATGAGAGCAAGAGCAAGAAATTCAATACTGGAGAACAGCACAGGCAACCTACCTGAACCTGTCCAGAGAGAGAGAGCTCACCAAAAAGTAGGACTGGAGATTTGCAAGTAGGAGAGAATTTAGCTATGGTTAGAGATTCTCCAGAGGGGGCCTTGAAACCCTTTGGCATCAAGCAGTTGTTAGTCTGCAAACATTTATTTCCACCCCCTTTTTCAGGCTATTTTCCCTGGTAGTCAAATAAACTGTGTACCATTTGTCACAGGGCGGGACAAAGGCAGGCTCAGGCTTCCAGTTCTGGTCTCCTCACCTTATGGCCTCAATCCACTCATCACGTTCTGCTGGTGTGGCTGCTGAGATCTTGTAGGACTGATGCTTGCCTTCAACCACCTTCCCATCCCCATCTGTTTTGCAGGCTTTGATCTTCTGCCCTTTGCAGTTGGGGTTGAAGAGCTCAAAGCAGTTCTGCCAGAAAGGGAACAAAATGGAATTGCAGCAGAGGATGGGGGAGCAAGGAAGCTATGCTACTTTCAGCCATAGGTGAGAGACTCCGAGAGCTTTCAATGGGCAGGAGAGCATTCTGTCTTTGAAATGCAACAGTCTCACCTTCCCTGCCCCAAGAATCCCCCTATGAGTTAGATCTCCAAGCCATCCCTCTGAGGTAAACACGTATCTCCTGTGAAGGGCTGGACACTAAAACAGGTTTTACAGAGAGGTGGAATATCAACAGTTATATCAGAGAACACCTTATGGGATCAGTCACCATGCTCCACACATAAAAATCTCTTCTCCTTTTGAGTAGATGCAACATCCTCTCTTCTGCCTGCTACCACAAAGATAGAAGGTACTTCTCCCAGAGTCATGCCACATCAAAGGAGTGGCTTTCCATAGAAGATGCCCAGAGAAAGAAGGCCACTTCCTGAGCAAGTTTCCTAACCCCACAGCGCTGCCTGGAATACACATCATGTAACTCAACATGGAGAGTCATGGGAGAGAAGCTGAACCCACATCGCCTGGTGCAAAATGCGTAGGAGCCGGCTCTGTGTACTCATCCCTTACACACACGTACATACAATGAAGCCAGTCAAAGGATGGCTGCCTCTCACACCAGTTCTTCCCTGGTAAAATACAGCTATGTTTAAAGGGGGAGGGGTCCAAGACAGTTTGGCACCTTCCCTCTGAGAAGCACGGTAAGAACAGGCTTGGGAAACAGTGCTTCCCCACTACCCACCACCCTAGAGCCAGAGTGCCCCCAGCCACCTCGGCTCTCACCAGTGCGTGCACACGTGCGTGTGCGTGCGCACCCCCCTCTTCCCACCGACCACCTGGGAGCCTGCATTGGCAGAGTACCAAGCAGTGGAGGCTTACTGGCTTTTTGGGGTCATCCACCTTCCGGACTGATAGGTTCTCCAGGGGGATAATGCCCAGAGGCTCTTTGTCCTGCAGGCAAGGAAACACGAATTAACACCCAACATGCTCCCTACATCTATGCCGCTATACATAGCCTCTCTGATTTCCCAGACATGAGTGCCTTAGTGGAGGTGACAAGAGCAGTGTGTGCCTGGGGAGACCCCTGCATTTACACTGTGGGGAGCTTGGTTAACAAGAGATCACAGCAATAGCTTCAGTGTCCAGCCTCTCCCATCTTCCAGACCAGAGCTGAGGAAGCAGTGTAGGAGAGAAGGGAGGTCTCAGCTCAATCTGAGAGTATGGGGTTGAAAGGCAGAGTTGCCCCCTACCCTCTGCTCCTCCCTGGCCCCTCAGAGGCTTGTAACCACCCAGGGTACCGTTTCCCAACCTGGAGTTAAGCCTTTACCGTGGTATATTCAAAGTAGTACAGGCAGTTATCGGTCAGAATGAACCAACGGCGTTTCCAGGTTTTCACACGTCCTCCTAAAGGCAGTGAGGTTCAAAAGCCATTAGTCCCACACGTTGCCGTTCTCCCCCTGACCCTGCTACACATATGCACACACAGGCATGCTCTCCCAGCTCTCCCTGTAGATCAGCCCCGAGGAGAAAACCATGGTGGTCACCACTGAGGTGACGCCATACGGTGGACACACACACGCGGAGCCAATTCTGCTGCGATCGGGCCAGAAACGGGGAAGAGGGAGGAATATCTTTCTGGGTCCCCTTTTTGAGCAGAGGGACCCTGTAGGAGCGGGGCTGGGAGGAGAGAGCAGGCTCAACAGCAGGTTTCAACAGCAGGTGTCAGCCTCACCCCACCACAGCAGGCGGGTGGAAGGACAGTGGAGATGCTGGTGCCCGGCTTGGTTTTGGATGCCTGTGTGGGTTCTTGGGGGAGATTTGTGACGGGAGGCATTAAGGCACGGAATTCAGAGGAGCTAGGGGAATCCTCCCCCTTACCTAGTTTCAGGAGCCAGCCCTCACGGTTAGGGTTGAAGAAAGTATGCGTGAGATCATTCCCATCATCCTCTGGTATGGAGAATGGCTCGTTCTTTATGCTCTCAAACAGATTCTGCCCCAGAACATTGGAGAGGGTAGAGGAAGGAAGGAAGGAGGGAAGGAGGGCAGGAAGGAAGGAAGGAAGGAAGGAAGGAAGGAGAGAAGGAAAGAAGGAAAGAAGGAAAGAAGGAAAGAAAGATTTCTGACAAATCTTGTACACAACCATCCCAGGTCCATCTGGTTTATTGCTCTACACAGGGGCAGGTGGTTGAATGGGGAGGAGAGTGGGCAGTGAGTACTGGGGATACAACAGCCCTCAATGTACAACTCAGGGTCTTAAAGGTGATTGCAAGCTCTTTTCTGCATCTCGTGTTTAAAAAAAGAGACCCATTTTGGAAACTCACAGATAAAAAACCTGCATACTTAGATCAAGACAGGCTGTAGTGACTGACCCCGCAGGTCACACAAGGACTGCTGTGGGTAGCACCAAGGTAGTACTAAGGTAGTGTGTGTGGGGCGGGTGAGACAGCAACAGCAGCCTCATTTAGGCCCTGGGTTGATGGTGCGTTGTCCAATAATCAAACACTCTGCGGAGATGTTGCATGCAGAGACCAACACACACATCTGCATGACGACAAGGAGCCATACAGCACAGAACTAAGGCATTTGGCCTTGATGATCTTAAAGGTGTTTTCCAACCTAGATGATTCTATGATTCTATGAGTTGCATAGAGTGACACAAAATGTGACATTTGTAACAACAGAGTGACAGGGAGACATGTTACGAGCTTTCAAGGGGTACAAAAATGTTGCTCTCATCATTGACGTTTGTCATCATTTATTACCCAAGTCCCAGTTAAAAGTACAGGTTCCTGCAACTTCCCTCAAATTGCTTGAAATAAATGACATCCTGGAGAAAAATCTGAAGCCTTTGCTCTGAGGGAATGCTGCTCTTCAAACCCACACGTGGGGTGCAGGCAGCCTCTTTGATGCAAGGCACAAGTTATTCCCCCCAGGTTGGCTGAGTGAAACCAGACAAATGTAGGCAGGATGCCCGCTTCTATGTTGCCTCAGAGGGCAGGTCCTGTGCCTGCAAAGCCCCTGGGAAACTGGTAGCTCCAGCTTTTCTAATAGCTGCCTCTCCTGCCTCTGTCTCCCCTTCTGCATCTTCATCCTTTGGGATCAGAGGTGCTATGGACCTCCTGAGAGCTTTATAGATGCTGGAAGAGGTGCTGGAAGAGACACTGACACTCATGTGGGGCTTGTTGGTGCTACTTGCACAAAGATATATCTGTTACAAAAGAAGTCAGGCTCTGGTGTCCTGACTGATGGGAACACTGGAGTAATCTGGAACGTTTAGGTATGAACAAGGGGAAGGAATACATGATCTGGGCTACATTAACATTGTCACACAAACACATATCCTCAAGAAACAGCCAGTCCTCTAGGGATCTAGGACTTTCCAAGCTGGCTAAAGGACCCAGGTGTCCAGTTAGCTCCCAAAGAGGTGGGTGCCCCATTCACACATCTCAGACCTACACAGCACACAGACACCTGCAGCTCCACCCCCAGCTTCCTCCCACAAAGGCGGTGTTGCACTCCCTGGCCTGTTCACAGTTGCCTCTTACAGGTTGTCTTCTCTCCTGAGCACTTGCCTGCTCTCCTCTTGTAGTGGGTGTATATTTGGGCTGTCTCTCACACACGTGCTCTGGCTTTGTGTGTGTGTCTCTTTCTTTCAGTATGTCCTCCTCTTGCACACAGTTACAACATCTCACGTGAACGCATTTAAAAACACAAACTTTCTTAAACCCATTCTGCTATTCACTGAATGTCTCCAGCCCTTTTTCTCTTGTTCCATGTCCTCACCAACAAACATGTGTGCAGCCCAAAGCAGTTTCCATGTTTTCCAGCTTTGTTTTTGTACCTATTGCCCTTTTTTTCTTGAGCAGCCCTCTCCCTTATAGGGCAGAAGGTCAATAGGCCTGTATTACACTGAGACATAGGGACCTTTGGTTCTCAGTGGACCCCAAGCCAGAGAGAAAAGAGGGACTGAAGAGAAAATGGGAGGCTAGAGCCTTTCTTACCTTTAAGAGGTCTTCTGGCAGGTCCACTCCATTGTCAATGCCTCGGTTGATGGATACAAACCTTTCAAAGGGGGGTTTGTCTTTCACATTAGGGTTATGCAGGCTGGTGTTAAGCATGATGATAGAGAAGGAGAGTATATAACAGGTATCTGGCAATGAGAAAGAAAACCAGGACTAGTGTCATTTGTCTTAGAGAGCAAATCAATCCACATTTTAACAGGTGGCTTGGTTTCCAGTTACTGGTGAACAGCCTTATCCCCTCAGCTGTACAAGGAACAGGGAGATTTCCCCCCTGCTAGGAGTAAGAGAGGCAGACAGGGCTAGAGGAGAGTTGATCTCCTATGATGGAGGTGATTCCCTAGTAGGCAAGATGGGTAGATCTATTCAGGTAACAGCTCTGCTAGCAGGAAAGTTTCTACAGATGTGTGTCTGTAAGTGCTATCCTTGCTGTCATGAGGTGTGCTTCACATGGGGCTGGGAGCACTTCTCAAGCCTACTCCCTGACGGGATGGGATGGAGCACAGTAGCAAAAAGAGGACTGAAGATCCTCAGCCTACTGAAAAGCTTCACAGGAACTGGTCTGCTTCCTTTAAGTTAAGGTAAAAGAACATGAAAGACAGCATCCACGCTTCCAAGTGATGTTTTCTGTGCATTGTGAATGGGAAAGGAAGGCTCCTCTCTCTAGCAAACAGTGGATCTCAGCTTCATAGGCCTTCTTTTCCCCTTAACTACCTGTGGACTGGAATACTCCTGGGTTACACTTGCAGTACCAGTTGGCAAAGGCCTCCATCATGCGGTCAATCTTCTGCGCTTCCCCAGGCAGCCGGAAGCTCCATAGGAACTGTCTATCAGGAGTAGCATGCCAGAGAGTTAGTCAGATGGTGTGTAAGGGACATTTATCCCTTCCCTCTGCCCATGAGACACCATGAAAATACAAGAAGTAATCCCATCACACCAGGGAAGCAACGCAGTGCATGAAGCAGATCTGTTCCTCTCTCTACAAATTCCCTGAGCTCATCAGCCTCAAACACCCTAAAAGGAGGAAGCAGAACTAAGCTTCTTGTAAATCTTGGCTCCTCTTCTCTAGTGAGTGCTCTGCAAGGCACTCAGATATCTCAAGAGAAAGAGTCCAGTCAGAATGCTGACCTATAAAAGAGTGAGATGCCCTAAGACAGAGTCACTTCGTCATTGACATAATGGGCACTGTGGACTGACAGATTTCCTGGTACAAAAAATAACTTACCCTGTTCCCCCATCCATTGAAGCCACAGTAACCCACCTAGCTTTCCCCATCTTCTTTGCAAATGGCTAGTCCGTTCTACAGGTCATGAAAGAGGTCCTCCAAGCAAAGTTGTGTTAACACCTCACAGAGAAACAGGCCTAGAGCCAACACATGCAGCAGGGCCTTGGGAAGCCCCATCTCATCCCAGTGGGGCTTTCATGACCTTCCTGGTTAGTAAGACCCTATGCTGAGCAGGCTTCTGCTCCATTTGCTCCCTCCTGCACACTCACACTCACCTTAGTGCCTGCACAAGGTTGAGGTTGGCAAACTGGTGACACGCCACGAAGGCTTGGAGGATCTGAATGTTTGTGGGGTCCCTGGGAGAGGACAGAGGGAAAAGGTCAGAAGAGAGCTTTGGCCCTGTTCAGTTTGGATGCCCCTTGGTGTGACAACATGCACTTGACTCCCTCCCAGCCTAACCCTTCCCCTCTGCCCAACAAAAAGCCAAGATGCATAGGCACCACTCTTGTCTGGGAACAAGACAACTCCAGTACAGATGGAAGGACAGGTAGCCCATACAGCCAGCCTTAGCCACACTCCAAAGGACATCCCCCAAGGTGTACTGCCCACCCAGCCCACTAAAGTGTGAGACCATGTTCAGTCTCAGCACCTGCCTGTGGTCTCCCAAGGGTCATCAAAAATGGTGGCTCAGAGGGACCAGGCAGGACAGGGCCTCCAAAGGGCCTTCTCATCTTGGCTGGGTTGCTCACCTCCCACCCAGGTAATCCCCAATGGCTGTCTTGTTCAGGCCTTCACCCTTGTGGAGGAATTTGGCGATCTCCTGCAGGTCTGAGGACAATAGCTGGTTCTCAATCAGGTATTGGATCCCCTGGGGAAGGAGAAGCAAGACAGCAAAGTAAGACAGATCTTTGGGCTGGTGCGAAGGTAAGACTTCAATATCCTGATATCAGCCTTCACTGGCTTTGATAATGATGTCTCCTCTGTTAGTCCCCAGCCCCTCCATGAGAGACTACAGCCATGTTCCCACCCTTATTCCGTTCATCTTCATCTGCTGCAGTAGATCTACTACTTCATCTACTTTATCTCACTCCCAGTTCATCCCTAGACTTGCATAAATGTTTCACTGAGCTGGAAACTCAAGCAAACATAAAAGGGCAGTGTAGGTCAAAAGTCCAAACAGCCAGGTAGATTTTAGGCAAAGTCAAAAGCATTCATTTTAATGTTTTCAATCAAAATGTCTTAGTGTTCCATTCCTAAATGCCATTTTTTTTTCCAAATTGATTTAAAGAAAAAAATGCTTATTTGAAAATAAGAAGACCTAATCAAAAAATGTACTTAGTCAAAAACATGGGCTTGAGACAAATTATTTTTTTTCCTAGATTTTCTCATAGGCCATAGAACGGAAAAGTCTGCAATCTGTTAAGCTCCATCCTCCCAAGCCGGTAAGGATGGAGTGCATTTCTTAAGGAATATAGAGAGTCTGAGTTGGGCTGTGCGAACAGCCAACCTTCTATTTTAGAGAGAATTTCATGATTTTCAAAGTCAAAGAAAGTTGAGGTTTTGTTCAGATTCCTAACAGTATCTAAGAACACTGCAATTCTCCAGACCACATTGCAGTTCTCCTCACAAAATACAATAAAGGAAAGAAAATTGTTTTAGATCCATCAAAATGTTCTACTTCAATAGAATCAATTCACTTTGCCTTGTAATATATAAGAAACTATTTCTAAAATGCCCCAAAGAAAAAGAAGTTTCAAAAGAAGATATTGAAATGTTTGGAAGATTTCTCCACACTATTTTCCTTTCTTTCTCCCCAGATGAAATTTCAGTTAGATCAATTTAGTTTTGCAAATTATTGCAGTGATGATGGATCTCCATTTTCCAGAAGAAAGTGTTTCTCCCAGAAGGTTTAGTTCAGTCATATTCCTAATGCACTTGCCCTGAGTGCTTGGAGATTGGAACTCATTTCATCAGCGTTGCCTGGATGAAATATACCCTTAGCAAGGAGGGACAAAGAAAGTTCCCTGCATAACAAAACCTATCAGCCTAAAGTATGTAGCAAAAGGGAACCAATAAACAGAGATCTGGGGGTGCTTATTCTAAACGAAAAACAATATAGGCACATAGCATAGAAATTTGACCAGGCTGATCAGCACTGAACTAATAATGCTAAAACAGTTTGGAGTCAGAATTAGTTCAGACATTTCTGCACGGCATGGCACAGTGCTATAGGGAGAGACACCTCTGGGGCCTCAAACCAAGGTCAGACAGAAAGACAGAAAGGAAGCAAGCTCTCACATGAGCTAGAAGTACCATTATCAGAGCTCTAAGACAGCTCCCACTGGCAGACCAATGTCCAGGGATTGACATACGTTCCAACTGCAGTGTGGACACTGGGGAAATCATCTTGAGGGTCTCAGCAGGGCAGGGAAGGAGACATGTAAAGCTGTCACTCAGACCAGCAGCTATCCAAGATGCTAGCTGTGGTTAGCTGACAATGAGCAACCATTCAATGCAGCTCATGGTTTTCTTTACAGAGCTCAAAAAAAAGGTCCACCAGTGAGGAGGAACGAAGAGAAAACTGTCTTCCTCACATCTTCTCTACTTGGTCATGCTGATTTAGAGCCTTCTGCAGAGGGCTGAAGCCTACGGAGTCTAGACCCCATTGGTAAGAGTCTCAGAAACTGGAAGATCTAGATTCACTCCACAATCCAACCAGTACTAACAAAACCGAAACTAATTCCAAAACAATAGAAGCAGCTTGGCCTCTTCTGTTCTGAATGAGCCAAGGAACCTGACACACTCTCAAAACTTCTCACCTTCTCCTTACCTCATCCTCTTCCATCACAATATGGGCAATTCTCAGCCTCACACAAGCAAAGAAGAGCTGGGCTGAGGAATATTTAGCTCTCTTGACACACTGGCAGTGTTAAACCATCTTCCCTTTATTTCTCTTAATTTTGGGTTGCATCTGATAGGATGCCTACGTGGGGAGTGCCCTGCATGACGTAGGGAGTGCCCTACATGATGTGGGGAGGCAACAATGCTTGATCTTATCAGAATACCTTATTCAGGGATAGGAAGGTGCTACTAACTGGAGCCTTACTGAGGTAGGAAACCAGCCTCACGCTCCCTGAACATAGTTCCTTTGGCATGGTTAGCTGCAAGTAGACCAGTAGCCAACAGAAACTCATCCTCACAGCTTTCTCCTCTTAGCTAGAATGAGCAAATCCTACCTTTGCAGGGTCCATGTTGAATTTCTTCCGACCTAGGGACAGAAGTTTATCCTTTTGTGATAGTTTGCTGCAAACACAAAGAGAAAAAGTTTAAGTCAAACTTAGAATAAAGGGCCACTTTTCACTTAGGACACTCACAAGGCAACTCAGATATCTCAAGGACAGGTGTCTGACTGTCCGGAAAAAAAAAAGAAATCTTAGAGGAGAGAATGGCATTCCTGGCCTCATTTTCCTGTCCTTGTCATCTAGATCCCGTTGGTGCTCTTGTTTTCTGAGCATCAAGAGGGAGACTTTATAAACAAAGGAATACCCATCTTGTCCCACTTGCCTGGTCATCTCCCCAGGGTTATGGTCTGCCTCTTGCTTCTCCTCTGCATTTTGGAAACACTCAAGCTCTGCAAACACTTGGGCAATTTCTTCCTTCAGCTTCTGCAAAAGAAATGTCCGGAAGGTGAAGGCAATGGAGGGAAAAGCAACAGATGTACAGAGCATGTCTTACTTCTTCCCCCAGTCATAGGAAAAACCCAGGTCAACTGGTCAGAACCAGCCAAGGATGTCTGTGAAATATGCACTGGGAGATGACCTAGCCCAACCAAATGGGATTCCAGCTGATAAAAAGAAAATGGGATAGAGGGGCAGAGGATGTTCCTATGTCTGTTGTCATTCAGGGCTGGAAAATCAAGCTTAGCCAGCAAGGAGGAGTCAGAGAACTCGCTCCGGTCGCAATTTCAGTTCTTCAAACATCAGATGTGAGGCTCCTTCCATCATGAACATTTCCTTCTAGTTTTTGCTTTGCATAGCCTGGCTATATATCCAGTATAGGGGAAGTGGAACCATTAACTGGGAGGTCAATGTGGACCTGAAGTGGCCAAGTGGTGAAACATAGAGTTTTTAATGCTCCTATCACTCAATACCAGTGAGCAGATATCTTTCTTTAGATGGAGAAAGAAGAGAGGAGGATGAAAAGAAGATGAATCACTGCCAAATTTTCAGAGTCAATTGCAGAATCGAGTTTTCTTTAGGTTTGTAACAGACCATAGCTGTCCTGGCTGGATATTCTGCGTTACCAAGGAAACCAAGATCTCTGCATCTCCTTGTTTCCCTTCTGCAGTTCAGGTCCCCCTCAGAGCCAGAGT
Source organism: Chauna torquata (assembly GCA_013399475.1). Lineage (NCBI taxonomy): Eukaryota > Metazoa > Chordata > Aves > Anseriformes > Anhimidae > Chauna > Chauna torquata. The sequence goes on from VXAL01008000.1 coordinate 228,931, forward strand.
GCATTGCAGCTCTCTTCCAGGAATCACTCTAATTATTCCTTTTGCAAAGTAGAATAGGCGGGGAAAGAAGGGTTGTTACATGACAAATTTTGCCTCATCTAGGAGTGAGGACGCAGCGGTGGTTTGCACCCTGGTAGAGAAAGTGTGAAGCTCTCCAATATCCCACAATTTAAAAGATCTTTGGAACTTCAGTTTTGCTTTGATCTTCATTCCGCTTTGCTTCATCAGTCTGCTAGAGCTGGGACTGCTCCTTGATAAGTTTTAGGTATTGCACAAATGTCACAAATGTGATCTTAGCTCCTGAATTTAAAATGATTATCAGTTTTGTTATTTTCTTCACTACCATCTCCTGCTAGTGTAACAGTCAAAATTAGACCTATTCTCTTTCCTGCGCTCTCTCCCCCACCAGACATCCCCCTCCAAGTCTTTGTGTTAAGGGGTATTACTAAATAGTTTCTGAAGAAATCCAGCTGGGAGAAGATTTGTAGTTCTAAGTACTCTTTCACCTATAACTCATCCTGCTCCACTGGGCAATGCATGCCCCACTGGTTAATGGCTTTGGGATTTAGAATAAGGGTCTAGCATTTTTTCTCTGTCTATACTGGGTAAAAAATACAGTATTCCTGTTCAAATATGCTTCCTCCTACAATGACCATTACCCATCCTGAAAACTGAAGATGTAAAATCCATGCTCAAGCAAACCACATACACATACATTCACAGCCTGTTTTGCAAAAAGAGGCAAGACACGATTCTGATTTTGCAGCAGAAATGTTAAGTCTGGAAGCCTGAGAAGTGATAGGTAGTTTGGTTTAATCCTTTACTCTGTACAAGGAAATACTGCACTCATTCTCCAGGTATCTGGACATCCTCATGTTGTGGGAAACTCAGTGCAAGATGAGAGCACACATTGCATGGTGATGGAGTCAGAAGAGTAGAAGCTGTACAGCCCCTTGCATGACTGTGATGTGGTATTACTGGCTGATTTTGAATCTGTCACTTTCACACTATTTAGGAGTCAGTAGATAAATGTTTGGGTCTGCTAAAAGAAAAGAAGGAAAGCAAATTCAACCATGGAAGCTCGTGTGGAAGGTTCCATCACATCTTTCTAAAGAGACTGGATCCTTCATGGAGGACTTGTTAAAGGTTTATGAACGAAACAAAAGTTTGAGAAACACAGATGGATGCAACAGGTAACTCAGACCGATATGTCATTATAAGGTAATCAATAATTTAAAATAACCTTAAATACTGATCCAGATCCCTCCCAGTATGACTTAGTAAAGTCATACTCATTCCCTTAACCCTAAATATGCAATCCCAGTTCATCCCTTTTGATGAGCTCACCACCCTTTCTCAAATATCCCGTTATGGTAGCTGATGACTCCTGCAGCAGAGAGTACCACAGGTTGGATGAATGCTTGCGGCAAATACGCCAGGGCAGCCTGAAGCTCAGAATTCAACTTGGATCATGCCAGAACAAATATATCCTGTGCAGGAGTACTTCTACATGGCCTGGTCTGTTATGTGTAGAGATTCCTTGGTGAAGGCAGTTTTGAGAAAGCTAGGCAGATGGGAGGAACAGGGTGGTCCTTACCTTAATGTCCTCTAAGAGCTCCTCTCTGTGCTTCCTTATTGTCTCTATTTCAGCCTCTTCAGCCTCACTCAAGTCAGATGACCCTGGAAGATCAAATGGGTGCCTGTGAGAATAATAAAGGCCAACACATCATAGGAAAAGCTGCCTCAATTTCTCAGTGCCTATCCTCTCCTAGGGTCATGCCACAGAAGCTTTGATTTCCATGCTGCAGCGTCTGTGTTCTCTGCTGTTGCAGCCTCTGCACCCGAGTTTTGCCTTACAGAAGTTTCTCAGTCCAGAGCCAGCAGCACAGCCCCATATACCCCACCAAGTAGCCAGCCTCTCTGCTAGTAGCCCTCTGATCTAACCCTGCAGTAACCCATCTGCCTACACAACCAGTTTTATCCATTGCAAGCACAACAAAGAGGTCTTACCAAACACTCTTTGGTGGTTTTTGTATCAGTCACCTTGATGTACCAGACCTTTGGCTCAAGAAAGCTGTGACCTAAATGCTCCATCTACCTCCAAACCTCCCATGAAGAGACACTAGCTTCATTGATTGATCCACCACAGCTAGAGACCAAAATGACTTGAGAAAGCGAATCAAAGTTTTTCAAGTCTGAGGCCAGGATCTGGGGAATGAAAGCCTTGCTGAAGAAGAAGCATCTGTGGGAGGCTGTTATTCTGCTCTCCTCCCCACTGTGGACTACAGACAATACAGAAATACGAGCGGGCTTCCTTGCAATGTACAGGAAGTCAAATAGATAACAACAGAGCCAAGGAGACCACAAAATGATTCATAAAAGACCTAGAAGAATTGGGGTGACAGCACAGCTGCTAAATATAATCCTGGTGAAGCAAAGCCTCTTCAGCAAGGAGAAAGAGGAGGCTGCAGCCACAGAGAGGCAAAGCAGATGGTAAGCCTCAGGAAAATGCAGGGGCTTGCACAAGGCTGAGGGCACTGGAGCTGCTGGGAGCTCACTGCAGAACTTGCAGTCAGGATCCTTGCTGCATCTAAACACTGAGAGACAAAGCTTCCCCGGGAAGTCAGGTCAACTTATTGGATGCCCTGTTCTGCTGTTTCATAAGCCAAAATCCCCTGGGCTTCTCATCTTCCTGGAAAAAGGCGAAGTGGAACCAGCTGCCTTGGAAATTCTTTTAGTGTGGCTCTCACATGCAAAACAACTACTATAAATACGAGTGGGGAAAAAGAGGAAGGAACCAGCCAAGACATACAAAAGGAAAAGAGGACAAAGTCATCTTGGAGTCCATATTGTTCTTTCCTGCCATGGCCACAACAGCTCAGAGAGACCTGCCTTCCCTGATCCTGATCTTTCCCCCATCCTCCTGGCCAGTTGTGTTTCCATGTGCTAAGTCACACAAAGCCACGCTCTCACCTTTCTCAGGCTGCAGACTCTCCCCATCACTCCTGCAGCCTTTTCAAGCATTGCATTCCCTGGGGAGAGGCTGCCACACCTCTGGGGGGAAAGCCCTAGGCAAGCAGCCAGCACGAAGCCAGGGATGGGAAGGGCCCACATCCCCTCCCAGTTCTGCAGGCAGCCCTCGTGAAGAGCTGAGAGAAGCTGCCTGCTGCTGAGGCCAGTCAGGAGAGAGGGAAAACCTATAGCACCCAGCAGCTCGCAACAGACAAACCTGAGTGTGAAGGGGGAAGGAAAAAAAAAAAAAAAAGAAACAAAAAACCCAAGCCGTGGCTTTGCTGCTTGTTAGGCGGGTTGCTGACTTCCCCTTGAATGTCAACCCTGCCTGTGAACAGTGCCTGGGCCTTTCAGCTTACTTTATGTCTGGAGTCTGCAAGAGATGAGGCCAGCCTCTCAGTCTCCCCAGCTTTATCTCCCTTACCTCTGTAGGGTCTGGTAATTATGGAATCACTGGGGTGATTATTTGTCAAATTCTCACTCAGACCCTTTGCAACGTATTTCTTTCCACAGAAGCACTGCAGCAGGAGTTACCTGAGAAACTTCCCCTTCCCCCACCGCATGCACAAAGTCTGTGGTGAGGCTGGTTGCTTTGCTTCAGTTGTTCCATGTCTACCGAAGCAGCCTAAAGCATCTCAAAGAGACCTAAGGCTCCCAGAGGGCACCATTTCACCCACATGACCCCCACGGAGACTGTAAATAACTCTGTCCCCCTTCCTCCTGAATATCTGAAAACCCCAAGTCGCAAGTGATTTACCTGCCCAGTGTGTCAGAATGAGAACCGTGTGGGAAAGACTGTGCGTGGGGAGGGTGGGGGAGAAAAAACTTGTCAGTCATGGAGAAGGGGACGGAATCAAGCTATAAGAAAAGCAGATAGGGTGAAATAGGAAGGAAAATAATGCATGGAGCAAAATTTCAGAGCGGTTTAGGCTGAGGTGCACAGATGGCCCTCGTAAGGTTTCCTCAGTTACCTAAACAGCTTAAGTCCCTGATTTCCTCAGAAAATAATTCTGAGGTCAGTTCCTGCATGTTACTCTGCTTCCCTAACAGTAGGCCTAATGCTCTGCTCAAGGCTATTTTGAGGCTGTTCATCAATGTTACTGCATGCATTGGGGTCTACAGTTAGGGGAAGTGAATGCAAAAGGCTCATTTGGGGAACTGTCCACAGAAAGGCACAGAAGGCAGCAGAGGCAACTGGGCAAGCAGCAGAAGAGATAATAGGAGCAGACTGCTCTGCCTCTCCTTCCTTCTCCACTTTCTGCATGAGTTGCATCAGTAGGAGAGGGAGGCTTTGAGTGAGACACTGCCTGACTCACTCCAGACCCTTGCAGTGGCGCAGGGAATTCAGCCCTGCATAGGGGTACTGAGCAATGGCTTCAGTGTTGTCAAAGCCCTCAGTACCACCAAGTTCCACTTCCTTCTAGGGCTAGATCAGGACACAGATGAAGCAGAGCCCTTGTCAGGGTTCTCTGCACAAGGGAAATTTCACACTGATGAAGAACACCCCATGAAAACACCCACAGGTTTCAGGGGGATGCTGTCACCCAAACCAACTCTGAAGTCTGCTGGTCTATGAACAACACAGAAGCTATGTCGATATTGGCTGGTATCCTCTCCAAAGAGGACTTGAAGTTACTGCTTGGAGTTTATTTTCAGAGAGCAAACGTTGAAAGGAAAGCACATGAGGACAACACATGTGGGACTTACACCTGCTCTTGAGGTTGAGATCATGAAGACCTGCCAGTTCTTCATGAATTGCCCAGGCTTGTAGATTTAGTGCTGTCTCTCAAAACAGAACATAGACTTCAATTCCAGTTGTGGTGACTTATGCCCTCCCCTTCTGGAGGGCAAGCTGGAGTTACCAAAGTCTGGGTGCTCATGTGGCCAGTAAAGAGTACTGTGGGTGCTGAGCTCATTTCCCGTTGCCATGGGCTGTGCAGAGCTGCCCACTTGCTAAGTAAGGCCCTCAATCCCAGGCAAAAGTTTAGGAATGAGAATGTAGCATTTGGAGCATAGATGGAAGTGGGAAGTGAGTACAAAGGAGAGCTGGAAGGATGGACTGCAGAAACAGCAGAGGAAGGTTACCAAGAATGACTGTGTCTGTAGCACCATTACAGACCATCCATGTGCTACCCACCCACAGTGTGACAGCAGAGGTTCAGCTGGCCCATTTGCAAGGCAAGGTAGGGCTCTGAGTGTGGCTGCTGAAAGGTTTAGGAACATCTACCCATGGCAACACATGAGCAGAGCATCCTGGTGGGCACCTTCTGCCTGGGTGAGGTTGTCTGGTGGAAGAATTTCACCTGAATTTCTGTTTCTTTTTTTGATACGGATTCTGTGTCATCTCCAGTGCAGACCACCACCTACCCTAGTGCCAGGCCAGTAGCAGGAAGCCCTCCAGCTCCTCAGTTCCCTCTTGCCCAATCTGTTTCCCTCCTGCAGCTACTCCACAGTACTCTGCTAGCCTGTGCGAGGAGAAACTCAAAAAGGACCTCACATAAGTAGAATTTGAACAATCCAGCTACAGGGGGAAAGGTGTGAAGAAGAGTTTCTGTTGTCTCCTGGTCCCCTTAGCCCACATGAGAACCTACAGCAATCAGGATAGCTTCCAGCCACTTTTCCCTATGGCTCTCACCCCACACATCCTAGCACACAATAGAGTGGTACAAACCTGCTCTTCCATGCCCCACACACCCAGCTCAAAGGTTTGGCACACTAGCTCTGTGCCCTTGCCCAGATAGTCACTAGAAGGTCCTGAAGGAAGGTGGAAGAGGACATCCACTGCAGGGAGATCAATCTCCTCACAGACATAGAACTCAGCTGCACCCAGCGGGGGCAGACAGGTACTTAACAGGGCTGTTTCTTCTCCAGGTAGGAGGGACTCCAGGAAAAGAACAAGATCTCTCTGCACCCTTGACCTTCAGGAAAATCACACCACAGCTGAGTAACATGAAACGCATCCAGGGCTCTAAAACTCATGGGAAACCTGCGTATGGGGACAGCCTTGGCTCCTGAGGTAGAGCAGCATCAAACATGCCCACTTCCCAGCCTAGTGGTGAGGAGACAGGTTGGGACGGAGTAAAGACGTCCATCAGAACCAGAGTATCTCTACAGATGTTGCCTATCTCCTGGCTCTGCCTCTAGCCAGAGCTGAGCAAATCGATTTTGTCCCTGAGCAGGATCCCACTGCAGTACTGCAGAGTGTAACTTTTAAGACAAATAGCTCAGTAATGCATAACTTGAGTGAAAGACTGTCAGACCATCAGTTCTGAGGGCCTCAGTTTCTGTGGAAAGCACTCCCCAAAAGATGCAGCAAAACATGAGGTATCCCACCTCCTCCTGACCACTTTGTTCTGCAACAACTTTGTCCACCATTACTTTCAAGTGGTGAGGGCCAGGTGGTCTGAAGAGACCCGCTTTCACCAACATGCATAGCCAGATGCCAGCAAGAGCTCCACTCCCCCAAGTCCTACCCATTTCCCTGCCAAGCAAGCCTAGCATGCAGTTGGATCATGTTCTTTCCTTGGCTACCCACCTAGGAGCTAGAAAGTACAGAACAGTTGTTGAAACTGGGCACTGTTTTATCCCTTCACTCTCTGCTCTACATCCTATACGTAAGAGGACAGAGGGTCAGACGTAGCAAGGCCATTGCGAGATGATCCCTTTTCTTCCTGGCCGTTTTTCAGCCTATATCCTTTCTGCTCTCCCTATCCGCTGCCTTTGCTCAGACATACAGGCATGTGGAGTTTCCTCGGCCAGGAGGCTGAAAAAGCTCAGTCCAGCAGTATCCCTTTCTCTGCTGAATCCCAACCACTTTAGCCACCATCTGCCAAACTAGGAAATAAAACCCAAAATCTCTCTCAGTTCCTCAGATATGGCTTATCTTCCTCACCCACACCTGCCTTTTGAGATTATTTCAGGACAAGGCAGGCACACCTGCAGGTCACTTGGAAGTGGTAAAACCCTAATATAGTCACTTACCTTTAGAATGGACATAAGCAAGAGAGGCTACCAGCGTCTAAAGCCTAGCAAGCTTGTTGCACTGGGACACCCAACTTCATGAGACGTTCTGCAAAGGCAAACCAGCCTCTGCAGGCTGTAGGGAAACACCATGGAGGAGCTTGCAAGCCATGCCGGAGTTGCATGAAGAGAAGCCAAAGCTTATAGGTGCTCATCCCAAGTGTCACATAAGCCCTTGTTATCCCTGAGACAGTTCCACAGCTCAGCTTAGGATCACCAGCACAACAGACACTCTGAGCACAAAGACCATTCAGATCAGTGGGAAAATTTCTCCTGATGTGAAAGGAGTTTGCTCACAGGAGAGCAAGTGAGAACAAAACCATGCCTAGCGCTCAAGGCTGACAAGCAATTAACTGCACCACCAGGGACCTTTCACCGCCTCATTCCTCCTGCCACCAGCAGCAGCATCCACTCTAGCTGCTGGGATTTCATGGTGTGCTCTGCTCCATCAAACTGGGTGCACAGCCCTCACAGAAAGCAAGACAAAAGGTGGTCAAGGCTTACCAGAAGGAGAAAAGTCCATCCTGAAGAGGAGCCCGATGTATTTTCCGCAAAGGTGTTGTTTCTCCTTGCCTTCTGCTTGTTCAGATGCTTCACAGAACTGAAACAACTTGGAGTCAGTGACCAAAATTGTAGCAGCATTGGGGGGGCGGGTTGCCCTGTGACTCCGCCCTTCCTCTCCTCATCCCTCCGACCACATCTCATGAGCTTGCATCAGTGAAGGAAACCGTACGTGCATACTGCTCTGACCTAACAGAGGCTCTTCGGCTACTTCTGAAATGCAAATCCACAAATACATTTCCATCCCAGCAGCTTTTGGGGGAATGTCTGAGCCCACATTTGTGTTTGAGGGGACTGAAATGAGCAGTGACAGTACCTCAGGATTTTGTCTGAGATACTCCAAAAAGAGAGGGGGAAAAAAGGAAGTTCCTGATTCAGAAAACCCATCTGACTCAGGAAGTGGTTTCATTTTAAAGGAAAGATTCTTCCTGTGTTAATTCTGCAGCAGGTTGTGAGTGGATGAACACTCCAAAACTGGAGGGTGGTTGATGGAGGCAAGGTCGTTTTTTCTTCTTTTCCCTCCCTCACCATCCACTATGTGACTGCTCCTTTCTTCCACTGACAAACCGTGAACCGAGGAGGAAAGAAGTCATCTCTCAGGTTTAGTGATACTCCTGCCAGTGGAAGAGCTGGACTAAAAAGATTTTTTCGAGGGAACCTGTGCTGCTTTCTTCGTCTGTGAGGCAGAGAGATGCTCCCCCCTCCCCCCCAATCCCAGAAAGCTGTGTTTCCCTCACTTCCCCTTGAGTTCATTGTATTTGGTTACCATGTACACTGCTATTCTTGCTTTATGTGGTAGATCTCTGACATCAGCCATGTGGGAAAAAAAAAAAAAAAAGAGAGAGAAGTGTGCAGGAGAAGACCATGTCAGAGCCAGAAGAATTGGTTTGTAAATAGGTCAAGGCAAAAATCAAACCGGATGTGATGCCCAAACAGGACTCTTGCCTCCTCTAGCAGGACTGAAGCTGTGGAGGGACAGCTCCTCTCCATGCACGAACGCTTACCTCTGAAGCACTCTACGTCCTTAGCACCCCTAGCTGTTGCTGTACTCACAACAGACCTTGAGCAGAGCAGCAAAATGGTCCAGACTTCTACCTACCATCTTTCCATGAGACAGGAGAGCAGAGTTTTCAAGAGCTTTTTATGCACAGGAAAATAATAAATGACTTTCAGACATACTATGTACTCAGAGCTGGCATCTATGTACACTTGTCACCACCTAGAGCAGGTTTCTGTGAGATCAAAAATCCATGACTCATTAGAAAAGATAGAGCTACTACCTTCCCATGTTCCCATTAATTTAGTCTTGTCTCGGATCCTCTGGAGAGAATAGCTGGCCCTGTAGAAAGCTTGAGGTGAAAAGTAGGATCTGCTGGAACAGTCTAGCTAAGGTCTGTTTTTCTAGGGCCATTCAGCCTCACTGAGAAAAACACAAATTACTCTCCCTTCCTCTCAGTCTCTTGTATTTGCTGCTACCTGTAGTTATGCTATAATTTCATTGTTGTTATTGGAGAGGACAAGTACTCTAATGAACCTCCAATGAAAAGTGGGAAATATCCCAGCCTTGAAGGCATGTCAAGAGGTGGCAGGAATTCAGAATGGCTCCACATAAGAAGCTGTAGGCAAAGTCACAAATAGCTTGTGATCATTAGGAAGAGTTGGTGACAAACACTCATCTCTCACTTTCCATGTTCGGGGTCAATATTTTTAGGGAAGAAGCTAGGAGCTTATTTGGGAGGAATAAAAGGTAGAAGATGAGAAAAAGCTTTATTATGCGAACTAATTTCAAATCCTCGTACCCATGTCTGCCCTGCCCTTCAGCATACACAACTTCTGTTCTTAAAGTTTATCAGAAGCTTGCTTTTGGATCACGACTTGCCAAGAGTCCACCCTTGAGATTTATTATCTTTCTTGAGATTTTGGGCCACATCTCCACCATTTGAGGAGAATTCACTGCCCCACAGCCCAGCCGCATGTCCTAATTCCTGCACTGGGGCTGGGTCCAGCATATCACCTCCAGTACTGCCATCATTGCCTTCCATAAAAAAAGATGTTTCAGCAGTGTTTCAACTGACATCAAGCAGACTAGCTAACCTAAGGCACTTCCTTGAAAGACCTGATTTGCCTGCCTCAAGTGTAGGTGACATATATAGGCAGCTTGATCAGAGCTGTTCCTATACGTGTGTCAGTGGGCAGGTCAAACCACAAGCACCCTGCAAGCACCTAAATGGGTGCCTCTGTACACTGCAGAAATACTCTTAGCCACTCCAACAGAGACCAATGCAAAGTCCGTACCTGTGTCTCCAATGCATATGTGCTTCATCTCTTAACTCCTTGATGCTTCTTTCTTCCCATGGCTTTGCCTGTCTCTTGTTCAGAATCTCTGACTACCCTGTTTTGGGACCTCGCCTGCTAATTCTGGGTTCTGCAATATAAAAAGGATATTAAGATACTTGAAGTAGTCCAAAGGAGGGCAACAAAGCTGGTAAAAAGGTTGGAAGGCATGTCCTGTGAAGAGCGGCTGAGGACACTTGGTTTGCCTAGTCTGGAGAAGAGGAGGCTAAGCGGCAACCTCATTGCTCTCTACAGCTTCCTGAGGAGGGGAAGCAGAGAGGGAGTTGCCGATCTCTTCTCCCTGGTCAGCAACGATAGAACTCAAGGGAACTGCACAAAGCTGCGCCAGGGGTGGCTCAGACTGGGCATTAGGGAAAATTTCTTTGCTGTGACAGTGGTCAAACACTGGAACAGGCTTCCTTGTGAGGTGGTTGATGCCCTATGCCTGTCAGTGTTCAGGAGGCATTTGGATAATGTCCTCATTAATAAACTTTAACTTTCAGTTAGCCCTGAAGTGGTCAGGCAGTTGGACTAGATGGTTTTTGAAGGTCCCTTCCAACTGAACTATTCTATTCTATTCTATTCTATTCTATTCTATTCTATTCTATTCTATTCTATTCTATTCTATTCTAATTTAGTTCAATGGTGATCACCATTATTTGCTTTCAGCTAATTCTGGTAGCTTTATTTTTAACATTGGTTGGCCTTGATACAGTTTAAATGCTTTCACTTATATCAGCTAGAGGAGTCTGAATAGGTCATATCATTAGAAAACTGTGTAATTTTATTCCATGTAATAACGAAACACCTGCAAGAGACGTTTTTCACGAGGGGGCACAAGAAGCGAGACAGGATTTTGTGACTAAACTAAGCCTAGAGCATCTCCCATTCTTTCCAAAGTGCAGGGTAATTATGTCTCCCCCTCCATGCCCTCATTCCCCCCACCCACCTCCCCATTCACATGGCACACAAACCAGTTTGGTTCCAGGCTTACCCTGGAGCAACCAACCAGTTCCTCTCTTGAGGAATCCTAGACCCAGATGATAGGTCAATATGCTTGAGCATCCCTGACAGACAATACAGATTTGTGGTGAACTCATGTAAATAGTAACACTATGCCAGCCAGCAATGCATCTGGAATTGCTCTTAAGGTATGTAACACATCTTCTGTGATCACAGCCTGACAATACCATGAAAGTGCTACAACACAACTGTGTCATTATTTCAAGTGAAAAAGAGGGGGCGGACAAAGGAAAAAACTATGACAGAAAGAGCGAGAGAGATGAAGAAGGAAGGAAGGAAGCAAGTAAGCAAGCAAACAAACAAGCAACAAAGAAACTAAGAAAGCAAGAACACAGAAAAAAATAGTTTTACCCCAGGGCCACAGCAACATCAAATGGATCCTAGGGGCGATGAGAGTTAAATGTTTTACAGTGTGGTCAGAGCTAGCCCATAGCCAGTGGCTCAGAGTACATGGGTTCTCCCACTGGTGTTGTCAATGAGGTCAGCATAGATACAGCCGAGCTCAAATGCAGACTAAGCAAGGAAAATTTGACACGCAGCAAAAATCAGCTTATGCTGAAAGATACCTGCATTCAGGGTATCGGCTCTTACGTTGGGCACTGATTCTGTCATACTTCTCCTTCTAGAGAAACCTGTGGCCCATACATTAAAAGAAAACCACTATGATGACTACTGTAACATCTGGGAAAAGAGTAGCCCAGATCAGATCAAGGGCATGTCTCATCAAGTAATGCACTTCTTGGAAAAACAGGAGACTAGAGGAAGAACCAAACATTTTCCAGGTGATTGAGATTATGTTAACAAGTCAAAGAATAGAGATGGGACTGGTGACTCTGCTTCAAGGCAGACCTGGCCCAGAGGTGCAAACAAAGTTCTCTCAGCTGTGCAAGAAGATGTGTCAATGAGGGAACAAAGGGACTGGGAAGGAAGGTGGGCATTGCAGGACCTACATAATATCAAGGTAAGTGAAGGAGACTGGGACAGATCAGACATGTCTTGGGTCGGATTGGGGTGGGATTTGGCTCTTTTTGTCCCCTTCTATCACTCCCCTTCACACCTACCAGCCCACATATAAAACTGTTCTTCTCCTATGCCTCCAGAGCTGCTGGGAACAGGGAGAGGAAGAGACAAATCGCNCTGTGACAGTGGTCAAACACTGGAACAGGCTTCCTTGTGAGGTGGTTGATGCCCTATGCCTGTCAGTGTTCAGGAGGCATTTGGATAATGTCCTCATTAATAAACTTTAACTTTCAGTTAGCCCTGAAGTGGTCAGGCAGTTGGACTAGATGGTTTTTGAAGGTCCCTTCCAACTGAACTATTCTATTCTATTCTATTCTAATTTAGTTCAATGGTGATCACCATTATTTGCTTTCAGCTAATTCTGGTAGCTTTATTTTTAACAGTGGTTGGCCTTGATACAGTTTAAATGCTTTCACTTATATCAGCTAGAGGAGTCTGAATAGGTCATATCATTAGAAAACTGTGTAATTTTATTCCATGTAATAACGAAACACCTGCAAGAGACGTTTTTCACGAGGGGGCACAAGAAGCGAGACAGGATTTTGTGACTAAACTAAGCCTAGAGCATCTCCCATTCTTTCCAAAGTGCAGGGTAATTATGTCTCCCCCTCCATGCCCTCATTCCCCTCACCCACCTCCCCATTCACATGGCACACAAACCAGTTTGGTTCCAGGCTTACCCTGGAGCAACCAACCAGTTCCTCTCTTGAGGAATCCTAGACCCAGATGATAGGTCAATATGCTTGAGCATCCCTGACAGACAATACAGATTTGTGGTGAACTCATGTAAATAGTAACACTATGCCAGCCAGCAATGCATCTGGAATTGCTCTTAAGGTATGTAACACATCTTCTGTGATCACAGCCTGACAATACCATGAAAGTGCTACAACACAACTGTGTCATTATTTCAAGTGAAAAAGAGGGGGCGGACAAAGGAAAAAACTATGACAGAAAGAGCGAGAGAGATGAAGAAGGAAGGAAGGAAGCAAGTAAGCAAGCAAACAAACAAGCAACAAAGAAACTAAGAAAGCAAGAACACAGAAAAAAATAGTTTTACCCCAGGGCCACAGCAACATCAAATGGATCCTAGGGGCGATGAGAGTTAAATGTTTTACAGTGTGGTCAGAGCTAGCCCATAGCCAGTGGCTCAGAGTACATGGGTTCTCCCACTGGTGTTGTCAATGAGGTCAGCATAGATACAGCCGAGCTCAAATGCAGACTAAGCAAGGAAAATTTGACACGCAGCAAAAATCAGCTTATGCTGAAAGATACCTGCATTCAGGGTATCGGCTCTTATGTTGGGCACTGATTCTGTCATACTTCTCCTTCTAGAGAAACCTGTGGCCCATACATTAAAAGAAAACCACTATGATGACTACTGTAACATCTGGGAAAAGAGTAGCCCAGATCAGATCAAGGGCATGTCTCATCAAGTAATGCACTTCTTGGAAAAACAGGAGACTAGAGGAAGAACCAAACATTTTCCAGGTGATTGAGATTATGTTAACAAGTCAAAGAATAGAGATGGGACTGGTGACTCTGCTTCAAGGCAGACCTGGCCCAGAGGTGCAAACAAAGTTCTCTCAGCTGTGCAAGAAGATGTGTCAATGAGGGAACAAAGGGACTGGGAAGGAAGGTGGGCATTGCAGGACCTACATAATATCAAGGTAAGTGAAGGAGACTGGGACAGATCAGACATGTCTTGGGTCGGATTGGGGTGGGATTTGGCTCTTTTTGTCCCCTTCTATCACTCCCCTTCACACCTACCAGCCCACATATAAAACTGTTCTTCTCCTATGCCTCCAGAGCTGCTGGGAACAGGGAGAGGAAGAGACAAATCGCTGGAAATTAGCGCTTCTGACAGGGGGCTGGGGTTAGATCCAGTAATTGCTACTGCCACTGCACATCCTTCCCAGCTGTGGTTATGCCAGGCTGGGGCTGTGCTGGCAAGAGGTGGGAGGGTTTGTAATGGGGGCATCCCAGCTGGACCAGCCAGTTCTCACCTCATCAAGCAAGGTACATTAGGCAGACTATTGATATAGGCTTAAAATAACCATGTAAATATAAAGGAAGCATTATATTTCCTACTACTTTCAAGGGGATAAAAAGAGTGACAATGCCAGTGCTGAATATTTCTCTGTGCTGACCATATCAACTGTATTACATCTATCCACAGAGAGACAAAGTACAGATTTGTACAACAATAGCCTTTTCAGGAGGTTTAGGCTGCCACTCAAGTTGGGCTTAGGTACTGCAATATGTTAGGAGAGAGTGTAACACTTATTACTTGGTATTGTGGGGATTATGACCTGCACACGCAGAATTTTGATGCAAGGTGAAACAACATTAGAGCAAAGACAATAACACAATTTTTCATATAATAGTTGGAATAAAACAATTTTTGCCCAGTGTGAGGAACAACACATACTGTGACAGCCAGAGCAATAACTCAGGATGGAAACGTGAAGGCAGTAAGTAAAGTTACTAGTGCAGGGTACCTGGAGTAGCCTATTCTCAAATGCTTTTACTAATTCAATGAACTAAAATTAGTTTATTTTAACGTTAGAAAGACGGTGACTATAAAATGCCATAGGAAAAAAAAAGAAAGAAAGAAAGAAAGAAAGAAAGAAAGAAAGAAAGAAAGAAAGAAAGAAAGAAAGAAAGAAAGAAAGAAAGAAAGAAAGAAAGAAAGAAAGAAAGAAAGAAAGAAAGAAAGAAAGAAAGAAACCTGTTATAAATATTGTAGAAGGGTCGCTTAGTGCCTGATAAACTTGAATGACAAGCCAGAAATATTTTTTGTTGGACTCAGATGTGCAGCAAGCTTAAGGCTTTATGCCTTTGCAAAAATGTAGAAGTCGAGGGAAAGATTTTATTTTGGTAGTTCAGGAAATATTAGTCTCGTAAAGGAGTAGCTATAGACCTCCTTAGTACTCTAAACAGCTCTTTTCACTTCCCTCATGCATCCTTCCCAGAAGATACTACAGCTACCATGCAAAGACCTGTATTAGATCTGGTTTTACAAAACATGGTATATCTAACAACAGATAAAGTATGCAGACTGCTAGCATGCCAGGGAACAAAGTCAAGCAGTTGACACTAAATTAGAATTTACACATGTAATCTCTAGTCCCTGTTACCTCCCCACTACAACAGACTGGTGAAAAAATGCTGCTGAATCATTTGAGCACCTAGTGAGAAAGGATGTACAGTCAGCTATTGATCTATATTTTTCAGCATTAAGTAACAGAGCGGTATCTGTGAGGTGGGGGGTGTCACTGGATGAGAACAAAATGTCTGTATAATTGGAAACCAATATCAGAATCACCAGGGACTTGCAGAAATACAGAGAAGCAGATAAGGCCAAGCTGTAAAAAATTCAATGTGATTTAGCAGTCTAAGAACAACTTCTTAAGTGAGGGAAATGCAAGTGTGAATCAACCTTCACAAAGGCCTTGATGCTGAAAGGCCTACAACATGGTCTTCTGCTTACCCAGGCACTTAATGGAGAAGAGATGAAGGACGTGAACCCCTCTCAGTGCTCCATGAAAGAGGATGGCAGTGGACCTGCTATTTTGCCCTAACCCAGCAAAGCTGAAAGTGGTCACAGCCTGAAGATAGACCAGCCTCCATGACAAAATTTATGGACCAGCTGCCCCCAGCTTCAGTAGAGCTGGTCTCTAGGAAAGCCCACGAGCAAGACAGGTCCAAGTCTAAGTAAACACACTATTTGCAAGTTGAGTTACTTTTGAGTTATGTCGTAAATGTAGGTAGCTTGTGTTCAGTGAGACTGGATTGGAAACTTCATTTTTTATTAGCTTTTGCTTGACAGGTTAAATTTAGGATGGAGTACCCTTGGCATGGCCATATTAGAAAGAGCGTCATGGCCTGAGATGCATCACCCCATTCCAGTTATGATCTCAGCTCTAAATTCAGGTCAGGTGTTCAAACAAGCATGATAGTCAGTGGGAAACCACAGCAGTGAGGGGAGAGGGTGGCAGCAAAAGGGAGAGGTGGGAGCCTCGGAGACGAATAGAAGCAAAGGAAGAACTAAAAGTATGAGACAGATGGTATGAAGCTGTGTGAATGGGGAAGCAGGAAGAGGCAAAAGGGGAATATAGCAAGTAGGACGGTTTGCAGCTCAGCCAGGCTGAAGCGAACTAATGTCTTCCTTGGTGGAGGCCCAGAACACGCAGAAAATGTCTCTTGGCCACACAGAATTGCCTGAACAATAGTTCACATAAAATAATTATGTCAGGGCCCAGGGTAATAAGAATACCTGCTGAGGCCATGCCCTGTGTGTGCAAAGAAATGAGACCCATGTTTCCCCCAGGAAAGCATTTTCCTGTCACTCCTTCTGTGCTGAAGCACAAGCCTCCTGCTCAGCCTCTGCCCTCTTGTGCAGGGCTGTGAAATGCGAACATCTCCGCAAGAGCCCCCTCACCCTCATCCTGTCCTCCCTGAGACAGCAGAGCACCACAGAAAAAGGGGGAGAGATGGAGTGACCCAAATTCTTCTCTGCTTTGTATCTTTGTGGAGGGGAAGAGTGTTAGTGTCATGCAGCTGCTCCCTTGCCCACCATCCCGCGTGGGTGCTGTACAAACCCATTACGGATGGGTCACTCAAAGGTGACCCAGCCCAGAGCCCTGGAAGTCTCTCACAGGAGAACTGTCCCAATGAGCAATTCTTTCCCATTAGAGTCTTCCTCAAACTCAGAAAAGGGAACAAGAAACTCCAGATGGGTGCCTGCCTTCCCTCAACCCTGCTGCACATGTAGAAGGACTCATGTCAAGAGCACTTCTTGGTGGTGTGAGAGCACATCAAAGCAGCAGCAGCTCTGTATGTGCTCACTTAGGGATTACGGGGCTATTTCCTGCAGTTTCCTTCCCTTTTCTTCAGCATACATTGTTGAGAGGTTTTAAAGTAACAGGCACTAGTTGTTCTCAGAGCTGTTATAATATCTGTTATTTGAATGTAATATCCCATTTTAATAATTTAAATATGACAGAAAGAAAAACCTTAAAAACCATTATGTAGAGCCCTATTGTTTTCTACAGAGCTATTGGCAGGGGAGGGATGCTTACGGATTCACAGCACAGATCTCTGACTTTGAAGAAAACTGACTATCCACAGCAGTAGCAGGCAATTGTCTTCCAAAAGTGATTTGCCCAGAAAGGGGATGGAGATACATCATCTTATCAGGACTTCCACCTCTCACTGTTGGCCATACAGAACTACAGTGGCCGTGAAATGGGGATCACCTGGACATGGGTCTCAACAGCCCCTCTTCCCTGACTGCTTTTAACTCATCGTCTTCTTCCCCACTGCCTTCCACGCTGCCAGTCCCACAGGCCCCCATGCAGGACTACAAGGACAAAAGCACACACTGGCAGTCAGCAGGTCAGTGGTCCTTGTTTGTCTGCCACCACGTCCTACACTGCCTACCAGGTCAGTTTTCCATCCAGTATTCCTTAGCCTGAATCCCATCCCAAGCCCCCATGCCTTCATGTGACCATCACTTTGTCCCATGTAACACTCAATATATTCTCCAGTTCCTTCCAGCTCTTTTCTCTTTCACCCCCATTCTTCTCACCCCAGGTGTCCGCTCTCTGTTCTTTCCACCCTGCATCTCCCCAGGCACCTTGGGGTTGTTTGAAACCTTTAGAGAAAAGCTTTGGTGGAAACAGAAATGTTCTTCTGGAGAAGGTGATTCCAAATATAGTTTCAAAAACACCCAGCAAAGAGGTAGTTTCCAGCTTGCCTGTCACAGGCTGCCTGCCCAACCTGGAGCTGCCTGAATCCCTAGGGACACCATGAGCCCCAGCTCCCACGGCTTTTGGGATCTTTGGGCCCTCAGTTGTCACCCAGACATCTGTCACAGAGAGCTCCCAGAGAGTCCAGTTCCCCAGGGAGCAAATTCCCATCAGATGTCCCTAAACTTTCCACACATGTGATGCAGCTCCCCAAACCTTTTCAAAAAATGGACTGATTCAAGCCCAGAATTTCTCTTGGATAACTGTGCCCCTTGTGCCAACAAGCTGCCCATGGGTTGCACATCACATTTTGCTGGTTTTGCAGACTAGCTACAGTCCTTTCTCCATGGCCTGCAGACCTACGTTGACACTTGCTGGGCTAGGATCTGGGGTTAAGAAGTAGCATGCTACCAGCTGTACTAGCAATGCTTCATTTAAGGATTCCTGGCCTGATTCAAGCTGTAAATGTTGGGTATTTTTTTTCATCCAGCAGTATCATTCTCTAAAACCAGATAAGCCTGCCCTCTATTCGGACTGAGTCCCTGCCTCCTGGCCCACTGTATCTCTGCACCTGCCTGCCCTTTCCAGCTCCTACTGCTACTCTGCCTATAGCACTCTTTGTGACTCTCCCTCCTGTCCTTCTCCAGCCTCTGTTCCCTGCATTTCCCCTGCCAGTTCATGCTTTTGCAGAGGAGTCAGTGGGTTTCCTTCCCCCCCTTCCCTACCACCCACAGAGGGAACACCTAGTACAGCTGGTAGTTTTGTGCTTCTGAAATAGCTGCAAGACTTGGAAACTTTCCACGGTCTAACGTTTTTGGGTTGTGGCCAGCACTGAGTGATGGATGGGAGAGCTATCCTCCTGAGCGGGTCAGTTCCAACAGCCTCCCGTGGCTGCTGCAGCACAAAGGTCACCAACCTTTGGAAGAGCACTTTCCTTCAGCATTCATTCCTTCAGGAACATCCCAACATAACGCCCATTGTTCTTGGTCTAACTGACCTCCTGGCAAACCTGCAAATTCTAATTAATTCAGTGTCGCCACATCCCTTCTTCTCTAAAGTGCATCTCCTGCGCATCCACCCATCATTTCAGGCTGGAGCACAGAGACATGTACATGTGCTCTTTTTCAGGCTTAGCGTTGCAAGGGAGAAGGAAGCAGGAGCTTACAGACCCTCATTTTGAGGGGTGAAGGAAAGGAGTAGAGTTTTCTGGAACCTTTCTGCTCCACGTCTCTTCTTTCTCAAGGTGACCGCTTGCCTCTCCTTGATGCTTAGTTCTAAAACTCTTATGTCGTCTGAGGACAAGTTGAAGGAGGTCTAGCAGCAGCTCTCATTGTGCTTTTGCATAGAGGTTGCAGGGAGGGTGGATAGGGAGAAACTGGCTTGCGTGGACTCCTCTCTTGCACCAGTCTTGGCTCTTACAGTAGTGGCGAGAGAGAAAATTCATTAAAACCTCTGATGTGTTTGCTCCACTTCACAGTGAACACAAAGATGCACCCAATACTTCTTTGTACTAGTAATCTGGGGGCAGTAATCTGGGAGGTGCGACAGGACCTTATCATCTGGGGAGTGGTGGGACAGGGCAGCCGTGGGGTGGCTGCTACTTCCTAGAGGCTGCTCAAGTTCCTTGTTCAGCCTTCACAGCAGACATTATTCCTTGTGACATTTTGACATTGACAGTCTGGAATGCTGTGAAGACCTGAGAAATCTTCGTTGCCCCATGTCTCCCCTGCTCCCACTGCAGACTTCCTTGCCTGTTTACACCTCCTCCAAAGTCTGGATGATAAAGGAGGGAGGGGAAGTCCACCCCTCCAGTTTCTCACCTCTCTCTAACCTTTGTTCAGCTCCCATGTAAAAGCAGTTTGATGCCCCCAGCTGTTCGCTGGGATGGGGCAGGAAGGGAGTGAGTTGAGACACGTGGGGTGAAAAAAATTACAGCAATAATCTCCCAAACCACACAGTCATGCACGCCCCGCCTTCAGCTAACGGCCTCAGCTGCAGAGCTGCGGTGGGAGGGGAGGAGGGACCAGAGGGTGATTG
This sequence comes from Chauna torquata, assembly GCA_013399475.1. Taxonomy (NCBI): domain Eukaryota; kingdom Metazoa; phylum Chordata; class Aves; order Anseriformes; family Anhimidae; genus Chauna; species Chauna torquata. The sequence goes on from VXAL01008000.1 coordinate 248,691, forward strand.
AGTAAAGTTCCCTCTTCCATTTCCTCCCTCCCTGCAACCTGCCGCTCGCTTCAGCTCAAGGTCTGATACCCACGTTTGCCCGTGTCTCCCCGCTGTTTGCCTTGGCCTGACTTTCCTTTGCCCCAGGCATTGTCCTCCGCCACGGGTCCAGGGAGATGCAAGCCATCAAGTGTGTCGTGGTGGGAGATGGGTACGTACCCCCTTCTTTTCTGTGGGAGGGAGGGGTAGTGACGAGGGGCAAGGAAGAAGGTCGCTGCTTAGTGAGACTTCCCCAGCTTTGCTTCTGACCTCTCGCCGCCTTGCGTTGCCTTTCTCTTTCTCTCTTCCTTCACCAGGGTGAGGAACATACCTCTGAGTAGGCTGGGGGAGGGTGGAGAAGAGGGCATTTTGAAGGGCATCTGCAAAAGGGGCATGGAAAGTGGAGCTGTCATTCACAGGCCTGGCGGATCTGGCCCACACGCAGGAGGTGGTGGCGTTGCTGCCAGGTTCAACCTGTAGGCAGGAGTCAGATTGAAAACCTGAGAGGTGCCAGTGCTCTCCTGCAGGGGAATGGCTCCTGGAAAGCCATCTGCTCACTGGGGCTGACTGAGAGAGGACACGGCACTATGGTCCTGGCAAGACGTCCTCCAGTATCGTTGTGTTCAGCTTTTCTCGATGTGTTGTCTCTGCGTCAGGGTGTAAGGGAGAGTGTTTGGCAAGGGGGTTCTGTGGGCACGAGGAGGAGGAGGTGACTGCACTGAGATGGACACAAGTGCGTACCCCTCCGGGAGCGGGAGGTAGCCCAACCTTGCCTTCACAGCACTATGGTGGCACTGCCTATGTCCTGTGATCCCTGGAAATGGCTCCATCTAGGCCGACAAGAAGTGAGGTAGTGCTGCTGTGGGTGTGGGGGACCAGAGACCTGGTCCCCGTGGGAAGAGTGGATGAGGGGAGCAGAGTCCGTCAGGTAGGCAGGACACGTGGCACAGAGTCGGTTAATTCATTTCCCAGCTAGGAGCTGGCCAGACTGTTATCTGGGGCAGCTATCAGGTAACAGATGAAAAGACATTTGCAGCAGCCCTGCTCCCCACAGTCACTTCCTCCTTCAAAACTACCCCGGGGAAGAAGAAGTCTGCAAACATAACAATAGGTGTCAGACATATTCTCAGGGGCTGGAGCAAGGGGGCAGAGGGGAGGGACAAGGGAGGAGAGAGCCCCACATAAACATCATTACCTCTTGGCAAAGTCCACTGAAGGCTGCAAGATACAGCTGGGTGAACAACGCCAGGCATTCATCCATTGCCCTCTTAACCCCTAGATTCCTCCTCACCCAGTGCCCCAGCTCTTGTAACCACCCCTCAAGGCAGCGTTCCCCTCATAACATGGCTAACCCCGCTACGTGTCCTGCTCTCAACCCCTCTGACTTCAGCCCCTCCTAAGTCTGTCGTCTGCCCCATCATTCTGTTTACCTGTACGCTGCACCTCTCCACCCTCCATCTTGCAACACAGTAGTCCATTCATGCCCCCATCTCTCTAAGGTCTCATTTCACCTCCCTTCACCTCCCTCCCAGCTGTATCACTCCTGTCACCCGCCTTCAGCTCAGCCTTACTGACCACAGGACCTTCTGCCATCACTTAGCTAAGCCCCTCATGTTCCCCCATAGCTGGTCTGGCCCCATAGCCCTCTCCATGACATATCACCGACCTCTTAGTGCTGCCTGAGTTCAGTGCCAGGAACCTGCAGGTGTCCAGATCACCAACCCCACATCTGTCAATAGCTCTGCCATTGAGCTCTGCTCTACCTGCACCTCTTCACTGACGCTTTGTGCTCCTCTCAGTTCAACCATACTAATTCAGAACTGTCCCCCATTCCGTGACTAACTCACCCCCCCAGCCCAATAGATCTTGTGAGCCATTCCCCATACAGCATCAGGAAGCCTCCATGGCCCTCCCTCAATATCTCTGTGACAAGTGGGGAAGCAGGGGAGCTGGGAAAGAGAGGGGACTCAGAGGAGGAGCTAAAAAAGGGAGGTGGCAGAGGGAGGGAAAAAGTGTCAGAGCATGCTGAAGAGCTCCATTTCCTCTTCAGCTGCTCCACAGTGCAGTGACAGAGGCAGGTGCCTCATGACCAGGGTGAGGATGCCAACTGTGCATGTTAAGGGCACAGTAAAACGCAGGGCCACAGCTCGGCAACAGGAGACTTTGCAGGTACATCTGAGGAGGCTGGAGCACGGGTCCATGGCCACTTGGAGTGCTTCCACCAGCGGGACTCCAGCCTTTCCCCTAGAAAGGGCATCTCCTTGGTCCTGCAACTGTGGTTGTAGGCTGAGGACGTAGGTTGCTCTTCCCACTTCCACTTTACACGTGCTGAAACTGAAGCATGGACAGACTTTCCCAGGCCACTCAGACTCAAGAAATGACAGCTCAGCAGGAAACAAATTCTCCTTCCCATCCCCATCCTGGCTGCTTTATCTTCTTGCAGTTTCTCTCCACTTCTTTCCCTCACCATAGGCTTCGCCTTGCCCGTGACACCTTCTCCTCCCCTGGATAGTCTGACTGCCCCTTTCTCATTTCCCTCACACCAGTGCTCTCACCCAGCCTGGGTCGTGCTGCTACCCAGGCTTACTTGCTCTACACCCTGCTGCAGCATGTGGGTGGGGGAGGCTGAGGAGAGAGGAAGCACCCGCTACATGCACAGAAACACTGCGAGCAGCCTCTGTCAGCCACAGGGAGAGGCACCTTGCTGGCTGCTTGTGGCTCCTGGTGGGGTGATATTGCAGCCTTCAGCAGCTCGTGGATGGTGCAGATGGGCAACGCTGTAGGCAGCCGAGCAGCTTAGTTCTGACACCCCTGTACCAAGTCACTATGTGTATATCCCGGCCGTGAGTGTGCAGCGCTGCGCACGCACTGGAGAACAGGCTCTCACCCCCACCTCAAAGTGGATGCGCTTTGGCTGAGTGATCTCTGTACCAAGCCATAAAAACAAGCGTTCGTGCTCAGAGACAACAAACGGCTCTGGGTGACTTCCTGTCTTCCTTCCTGCCGACTGTCGAACCTATGGCTACATGCTGTCTGGTCCTGTGAATGTTTCTCCTTCCAGGGGTCTCCTAACAGGGCTAGCTTAGAGGCATGGAAGGATTTCCCCATCCCCATCCCACCCTAGCAAGACAGCCAGCACTACCATGATTCCCTGCTATGTTTTTTCTTTCTCTTCCAGAGCTGTGGGGAAAACCTGTCTGCTCATCAGCTACACCACCAATGCCTTCCCAGGAGAATACATCCCCACTGTGTGAGTGACACGCCGCAGTCCTGGGGTGGGCGGGAGGCAGGAAAAGCAGGGTGCAAAGGGGTGCGGAAAGCCCTGTTCTGCACTCTGAAGGCAGGGTCACAACTTCCATGCCAGCAGAGGAAGAGCTGCCAAATCAACGAAGGTGCCTCTGCACTTCTGGTCTGCCGTTCGCCTCTCAACAGAAGCACAAGTGGCCTTATAAAACCCTAGTATAAACAGGACATTTGGGAAACACAGACCAACCCAAGGGTCTACCTGCCTGCCAAGTTTACAAGTAGTAGTTGGGCTCCTGCTAGGCGAAACAAACAGGCAACAGGCTGCAAAAATTGGGCCAAACCCACGAGAAGGTGGTTGGCTGGACAGGGGTCCCCACATCCTTCCTTGTTCAAGGCGCCCTCTGTCATTGGAGCAGGCACTGATAACCCTGGTGGTAAGAGTGCAGGATTCAGATAAATGCCAGAGTAGAAGTGCTGTGCAATTCAGCAGACGTATGGAATAGGTAGCAAGCTTAGGGTTGCCTTAGGCCAGATGCATTTGTCTCCCCACACTGTTTGGGGTATGTTTGGAGATATACACCATACATACTCGTACCACACCTGGTGGGGTGTGGAATATGACTACACGCTCCCTGAGGGGGAAAAAGGAGTGTGTCAGCCTGCCAGCTCAGGTACAGGAAAGCCTCAGAGCCTCGCTTTTTTCTCCAGACCGATTTGCAACAGAGGCTGCAATGATGGTTGTGGCAGCAAGAAGCCATCTCTTTTCAGAAGCTGGTTTGTGCGAGGACACCATCCCTTCCTGGCAGGTCGCCGTGATGTGGCCGTGCACTTTGTGGGCCACACACCCTTTGTCTTCACGCCTGAGACCTGTGGCTAGAGATGAGTAATGGAGGCCGTTTTATGCTCCTGGGCAGTATGGCTTATCTTACAATGTAGCGTGTGCCACGAGCACATTCAAAACGTCTGCATTGTTTCCTTCTTACCTCTGGTTTCCCTTATGAAGCTTATGAAAAAATATACCAAAAAGAACAGGAAAGAAAATTTTCTGGGAACCAAGGGCAAAACTCCTCTATGGACTTAAAAGCCATTTTTTGCAATATATCTTTGTTCCCAAGCATGCAGTCCTGACAGCTGTTCTCAAATATTTCATGGTGTGTTTTCAAAGAGGAAGGGAGCACACCTTGGCATATTGGCCTCTGTTCCAGCAGAGGTGTTGAGGAGTGCAGGGCTTTGGGACAGTTACAGAGATATGGGTTCTTCTTCCTGACTTTCAAGAATAAATCTGCTTTTTAGAGCACAAATGAAAGGACAGGGACTTGGCTAGAGCAGCAACAGTTCTGGGAAGGGCTCTGGGGAGACAAGCAGGAAACTAACAAGTTTACGGATCTGCATGCAAGATGGAGAAGGAGGAGCTGCAGCCCAGCACTTCTCCAGGACAGCTGGGTGATGGGGAGGAGGCTGATGCTGAGCGGAAAGTCTGTCAGGTAGAGGTTCACAGGAAACCAGCATCAGCCACGTAAGCTGAGAAGAGGAATCACTACCTTTTGCCCTTGGGTGCACACAGTGAATTTTTTCGCCCCACACCACACTACTGGAAGAGCTCCCTCTTCTACTTTTGGAGCCATAGCATATGTCTCTGCATTTCAGGTTTGACAACTATTCCGCCAATGTGATGGTTGACAGCAAGCCTGTTAATCTGGGGCTATGGGATACTGCTGGACAAGAGGATTATGACAGGCTGAGGCCGCTCTCTTACCCACAGACGGTAGGTCACACTCCATGCCCCTCCTCCCTTTTTCTTCCTTCAGATACGTTTCCTTTTCCTGCTGCAAAATCAACATTTGCCATTCAGCAGTGACAGGATAGTTCCCTTCTCTCTCTGCCCTTACTGAGAATACCTATGTTGATATACAATGCCTGGAAACCCTAAAGGGAAAAAAGCATGTAAGGGTGTTTTGGAGCCATCATCTAAACTTCATTGCTGGGATAACTTAGCAAGAAAACTGAGATCCTCAAACATATTTATGAGTCCTGCTGACACTGATTTCAATGTGGGATAGATGCCCTACACAGCCCTGGTGAAAAAAAAGCCCTTCTTATGAAACTAAAGTGGCTCAGGGAATTTAGGAGCTGACTCAAGAGCTTCCCACATTCCTGTGAACCCCTATTCTGGCTTCTGACCTTTGAAAGAGATCTGATATGCGGACACACGTATTTGATCTGCTGATGCCTCAACTAATCCCAAGCCTCTAACAGAACAAACGGATGCTCCTCCTCAGATACTGTGTTCAGTATGTGTTTTTTTCACCATGTTGATGGAGTGATTTCAGGGTTTCAAGGTCACCTTCCCTGAAGGATATTGTTCCAAGCAGTCTTCTAGCAAGTGCTGAAAGACCCTGCTGCCTCAGGCATTGGTCTGAAGGTTGCCATTGCAACCAAAAGGGCTAGGAATTGAGGGCACTGTTTGTCTCAGCTAGGTTCAGCCAACTGAAAGCTGGACACCTGATGGAAGCTGTTTGCCTAGGCTCCTTCTGCAGTCACTGCAAGCACGCGTATTTCTCAACAACATGCTTGCACCCGCCATGGGACATGTGCCAAGCATAGGTGGGGAAAACTTTTCTGCGATACTTGCCCCTGGTGGCTGTAGAAATATGGCAACAGGTAAGTTGGGCCTGACACTCTTGTTTGAGGTAGCGGAAGCTGGATGAAAGAAATATAACCCTGAAGAGCTGGTTTGGCTTTGTTTTGTTTTGTTTTGTTCTGTTTTTAATTGAAGCCTAAATTCTGCCATGCCCAGGAAAAGTGCTTATGTGGATAACGTAGTCTGCCTCATTTGCCTCCTGCATGTACAATTTTGGGGTTGAACGTAGTTTTGTCTCAACAGCAGGCAAAATTATTCTGGCCTGAAAGCTATCTGGTGTTCTGTGAGAAATGAACAGGACGCTGTCAGACCATTTCCCATGAGGATGAGTGTGCCTACCACAAAAACCCCATCCTCATAGTTAACATTTTGGCTCTTCTGATAGTGGTGGCTATGGTTACCGTGAGTCAGGGTGGCAAATATTCTTCTCTCCTCTAGAGGCAATCAGCAGCAGTCTGGACTGTGTTAGATGGTGAGAGAGAGCTTTCCCCAACATGACCCTCGTTGGTGCCCACCCAGTTTTGCTGTCCCCTCCCTGCCTCCTCCATAGCAATCCCATGCACTCATCCTAACTCTGCACCATGGTTGTGTGCCTACAGGATGTTTTCCTGATCTGCTTCTCACTTGTCAGCCCAGCATCTTATGAAAACGTCCGTGCTAAGGTGAGACAGAGTATCCTGGTCCGTCAGGGGTTATGGAGGGTGAGCTTGGTGTTGGTCTTGCAAAGAGAGTGGCTGTGGGTGGAGACCTCTAATGCGATGTCTAGACCCAGAGAGGTAATGCCGTTTTTTGTGTCAAACAGAAGGAATTAAAACATAGTATTTCCTTCCTACAACTTTCAAGTCCCTCCTTGGGTTTCAGGGAACTGTAAACGACGGAGAACAGCTTATGCTTTTGATTAGTAGACTGTGCTCAGCACTGCCTCTCCTTTCACCCCTCACTATTCCCCTGCTCTGGTGTTTCAGTTCCTGAGGGATTCAATTTATGCTTTGAGCTCCATGTGAAAGATTTGGTCTGTGGACCTAGCAACAGGGCTGGTCTGGGCCAGGTTGTAGTGCCCAACACTGGATGGAAGGGCAGTGTGGAAGGACTGTTAGTTATCTTGTTGACATTTTTTCGGGGGGGCCCCTTTGTTTCCCTCATGCTTGCCTATACATGTGCCTTCTTCTCTTATCTTTGCCATTTTCCGCCCTCACTAGTGGTTCCCCGAGGTGCGGCACCACTGCCCTAGCACTCCCATCATCCTTGTGGGCACAAAGCTGGATCTTCGTGATGACAAGGACACCATTGAGAAGCTGAAGGAGAAGAAGCTATCCCCCATTACTTATCCTCAGGGTCTTGCCCTGGCTAAGGAAATCGGTATGTGCTTGCAGGCAACATTTGGACCTACTGAAAGGAGAGAGGCAGAAGATAAGGGCTTCCCCTCAACCTAATGAGGCTTCCTTAGAGGTGTCTCTGAGGGACACAGGAGACACACCAAGGGTCAAGGGACAAAATGCACTTCAGGAGGCCCAGGAAGGAGATCTGCTCCTTGAGTAAACCTCAACACCTCAGCACCTCAAGCCCCTGTCTTCTGCCTCTCTCTGGATGCCATCCTCCACACACACATGTAAATATGCACTTGCACGCTCCGCTCTCCTTTTACTCTGCTATTTCTATCTGGGCCAATATTCTTCTGTGAAAGCCACAGCTGCTGTGTGGGCAGAGGCTTTCCGGAAATAGGCGGAAGACTGAGTTTTCTAACATCTCTCAGGAAAAGCTGCAACTGCAGCTTCCTTTTACTGCCTCTGATAAATGGCGTTTGTGCATGCAACCCCACATACATGCATTTCCCCCAGCTCTGGGCATCAGCCCCCTCCTGAATTTTGGGGCATGCACAAATGCCTGTGCCAGGTAACCCCTCGTTTCAGAGGTGGCAGACAGAGACAGGAGAGAGGATGAGAAAGACAGCTTGAGGGAGAAGTTTTCAACGGGGAGTTCAGAGGAGAGGGTGGCCAACCAGAATAACATAGCCAGCCTCATATGATGGCTTTGCTGTGACTACAGGAGTAGGAAATAGGCACGCCCTGGTCTTGTACAGCTGGCAAGCTTTGCCCTGAAGTCATGACTCTCTGAGTGTGTGAAGTGTGTCCTGACAGTGCTTAATGGGTTTGGTCTCATGAGTTGTGTCTATTCAATTTGGACAAGGGCCAAGTGCCTTGCACAAGACCTCTGAGAATTCAGGGGTCCAGAGCCCCAGAAGGGAGGTGCTATGTGATTTAAGATGCTATGAGAGGTGCTTGAAGCCAGGCAGTCCAAATGACACTCAAAGCCTGAGGAGACTTGAGACCTCATCTCAAGATGAGACTCAGGTGTTTAGGTATGTGTCTAAGGACCCTGTCTGCAAAACGGGCACTGGGTGAGGAGGGTGCTGTGGCTGTGGGGTGATGGGAGCCAGAATTGTACCACTGACATAGGCACATGCATCTCTCTCAGTTTGACAGCAGTCTGTGGTATTCCTCCTCCTCCTGCATGGTTCTTTTCTGAGTCAGGACTCTTCACAGCAAACTCCTGGATACCCCCACTGCCTACCCCAATTTTCTTCCTCCCCATTACACCACCTACTTTTCTCCCAACAGACTCCGTGAAATACCTTGAATGCTCAGCATTGACGCAGCGCGGCCTCAAGACAGTGTTTGATGAGGCCATCCGAGCAGTTCTCTGTCCACAGCCCACCCGGACGAAGAAACGAGCTTGCAGCCTCCTCTAGGAGAGTAAGTGTGAGAGGGATCTCTGGGAAGGATACCTGTGGCCCTTTCCAGATCCTGAACCCAGATGGTTAGGACCTGCTGTGCCTGGTGGGATGGGTCACCCTCAGAGAGCTAGAGGGAGACAGCAGTCCTGCTTGAGGACACGAGAGGACATGGTAGGATGGAGAACATTGGCCTCTCGTCCACTTCCCCCTCCCTTCTGCCTGCCCATGTGCAGGTTTGCCCCCATTACAAGGCGCAGGGAGGCCCAGGATTTCCCACCTCTGCCCTCACAGAGAAGGACTGTCTGTCACCTTCTGCCACAGAGGGAACAGCATCCAAGCTGCCCTGGGGATGACCTGCTGTGAGCTAAGCGAAGCCGCAGCCTTTGCTATAAAGAAGGCAACAAAAAAAGCTGTTCCTTATTCGTGGGAAATTGCCCAAATGACTCTTCCGCTTACCAGTCCCTGCTCACCTCAAGAGGTGTTTTGTATTGCTGTGCATTGGCAGCAGCTGCACCCCCAGGTCTCCTTTACTCCTCATATTGCCCCTTCCTGCCCTTCCCCTTCAACTCTAGGACAAGTGGCAAAGCTGGCCAGAGCCTGAGCAGAGAGAAGAGCAAAAGCTTTCCAACTAGGGCCTGGACCCCTTCCTTCTCCCACCACCACTAGGGCAGAGGGAGGTAGAGCAGGAGAACGGCCGCGCTGGTTTCACGAGGCCTGTCCTTGTTTTGGCTGCAGATCCCGGCCCCATCCTGATGCCAGGCTGTGTCCAACATGCAGGAAAGCGATGGCTCCACTGTCCCGGAGCTCAGTACCTTCCGGCAGTCACTGCGCTTTTCACTTCTGCTGGCTTGAAAGACTGTTATGGGTCTGTAGCACTGGTCTGTATGTTTGCACAACTGCCCCATATCCCAGCTGCCCCTTCCCTTCCTCATCGCCGCCCCAGATCACCACGTAGTGAGTGAGACCCAATAAACAGACCGTACATCCTTGCTATGCCTCTGGTGTGTTGCAGCTCCGGGGACAACAGGACAGTGGTGAGCGGCAGCTGGAGGCACCTGCTAGCCATACCCCTCCTTCAGCAGGGATAACCCTGCTGGGACCACTCTGAGCTTGGTTCTGGGGAGCCCAGTAAGGTGCAAACATTACGTCAGCCAAAGGCAGCAGGGTGATCACACCTCGGCTTTTGTCCTTCTCAGGCTCTGCGTTTGCAGGAAAAAGTTTTCTCCTCTGCTAGCAAGGCTTTCCCTCTTCTGCAAGCTTTGGAAGGGGACACCCAGCCCCAATCTGCTCTCCACGGGGGTGTCCCTGCAGGGTGCTGGGGACACCCTTTCACCAAAACATTTCTGCACGAACTCTGCTGAGCTGGCGTCATAGGCGGTCATATCAGTACCCACACTCACTCACGCCGCCAGGCACAGGCAGAGCGAGAACAGGAAGGGGGAGGGCAGGGGAAAAAAAGAGAGAGAGAGAGAGAGAGAGGAATGAGTCACCAGTCCAGACAAATTGCCTCCGAGTCACTAAAATTAAGCCGGAGAGAGTGGTCCCAGCGGTACGATGGATCTGGCAGCTGTGAGCACCTGCCTTGCTGATGCATTGCAGGGACTTGAGAGTCAGAAGTGCTACAGGGTGGCTGCCACCGCCACTGCTCGCAGGTGGGAGGAGGGCTCCAGGTGAAATGATTGGCGCTGCAAAATCCTGCAGTCCTAGGAGGGCACAGGGAAGCCGTGGCGTTGAGCCAGCTTGCCTCTCCTCGATGCAGCGCTGCTGCTGAGTTTCGAAGGCTGCGACACGCACTGAGGGGTGGCGTGGGTTGTGTCAGCAGCAACCCGCCGCGGCGAAGCCCCTGAAGTACCCAGCTGCCAGGGAAACTTCTGCAAGTTCAGCGCATGGCTGGATCTGAGCACAGCAGTTCATTGCAGTGATATGAAACATTATCTGACGGTATCTGCAAAGCAACCCAGGAGGAGATCCTGCGGCAACGAGTTCCACAAATGCCTGCGTTGCACGTGAGCTGCCAGACAAATTGCCCAAGGCCCATCCAATGGTAATGTAAATTGTGTCAACACTACTCCAGGGGAGCAGAAACAAAGTCCCTGGTGCAGGCGTGTGCTTGTGGAAGGGCAAGGGACAGAAAGCCCTTGAGACTGGGACACAGCCTCCCTTAAACATCATAAATGTTACTCAAACCACTGAATTCCCAGCGAGTTGTTACTCCCCCTCCAGTTTCCAAGCTTTACCTTCTGTGTGTTCAATGCCCTGTCCCCTATCACATGCAGCAATGCAGAGGGAGGAGAGGCTCATCGTATGTATGGAACAAAACTGGTGCATCTGCCTGCCTGTGGAGGGGCACAAGCTGAGCTCTCCTTCCGACACAGCTCAGGCGGCTTGCACAACCCCTGTTGGAGCTGCCTGAGGCTGAGAACAGGCACTGAGGAAGCAAGCAGGAGAAATGGAAGTTGCGATCCTGTGACTGTGCTTATGGTAACAAGTCCTGCAAAGGGTAGCTGGCCTGGGTAGACCTCAGCTGTTGCTGTCGTTTCTTCTAAGACACAGTGGGCTATTTGCGTGGTGCTGCAGATACCTGCCCTGCCATGACAAAGATAACCACTGGGTGCTGCCCATGCCATTTCTTCCCCAGTGAGGCCCTATCTCCCCTGTGTCTCCAGACAGCATTTTGGCCAAGACCTCAGCTGAAGCTGTCCTGACAGTTTTGTAACCTGCATTCACCTGTTCACCTTCGAGCATCACTAGCTGGACGTAAAATTGCTCAAGCAGTTATGGAAGCCCAGGTTTTAGGCCACAGCTATATTCTGCTTACAGAGATGCTCCCTGCTTCTGTTGAGTCTGGAATTGCCCCTAGGAGCTCAAATGCCCGTAACAGCAGTGCCAAATGCCAAGAGGTGGGTGACTGCACAGCACAAGGAGTCATTGCTGTAGGCTGCAGGGTAGGGAACGGGTGAGGAGTATAGTGAAGCACTTATTGCAGAGAATGGGATTGGGAAATCCTAATTTCCTTCCTGTAGAAGTGCTGTTACAAAGGAGCTTAATTTTTTGCCTTGCCCCGTTTCTTCTGGGTCCACCCCTTGCAGCACAGATGGGAGAGTTTGGGGCTGTTGTCATTTGTTTTTTGTTTCTTTTTTTTCCCCAAAAAAAACAGTGTAGAAGATGAGATTCTGCAGGGAGCCAGGGGAGGGAGAGAGCTGAGACAGACAGCACCCCTATTTGCCCATCTGCCCCCCACTGGAGGTGCTCGAGGGGCAGAGCAGAAGGGAGCAGGATTCGTGTGCTCAACACCACCCCTACTTCCGAGCAGCTTGCCAGCCGGAAGGATTTGCTGTGTCCCTGCAGATATGAGCAGCACCGATCCTGCCTGCAAGATGCTGGGAGCAGAGAACTCCTGGGGAGGGGGGCATTTGCAGAGTGCTTTGCACTGCCACCCCTCCTTGCGGGGGAGATCCTGGCGGAGCTGAGCCCCCCCCCTGCCACACCANCCCTCCTGTACCTCTCTCCCCCCTTTCTCTCTCCATCTCGGTCGCTCCCCTCCCTTTCTCCCTCTTCCCCTGCCCTATCGCTCATCCCTTCGTTCTCATTCTCCTGCCGCTGCTCCTGCGCCCGGCGCCCATTGGTTGCCAGGATCCGTCCCTCAGCAGCTGCCACCCCTCTCCATCTGCCGCCCTTGGCTGCCGAGCCCCCCTCTCCTACAGATGGCCGGGGGGCACGTTGGGGTCTGCCGATCCACCGGCATGGGGATGAGGGGCCTGGCATCCCTGGACGGCCACGTCCCCACCGTGAGTGGGCCCCGGGGCTGAGGAGGAGAAGTCCCGCAGCAGTCAGAGAGGGGCGATGGGCAGGCCCGGGAAGGAGGACTTGCGTCTCTGCTGATGGGACATTTTAGGACTCGCTCCCTTCTGGGACTGCTTTGCTCAATTGCTTTTAAGAAAGCAAAGGGAAGGGGNTCTCCCACCACACAGCTGCTGTCTGCATCCCTCTCTTCCCTCGTCTCCCCTCCACTCTCCCCAGCTCCCTCCTCCTTCCACCCTGTTCCTCCATCGCCACTCCTGCTGACTCCCACCCCCTTCCCCGCGCTCCCCCTCCCCTCAATCTCCCTCCTGTACCTCTCTCCCCCCTTTCTCTCTCCATCTCGGTCGCTCCCCTCCCTTTCTCCCTCTTCCCCTGCCCTATCGCTCATCCCTTCGTTCTCATTCTCCTGCCGCTGCTCCTGCGCCCGGCGCCCATTGGTTGCCAGGATCCGTCCCTCAGCAGCTGCCACCCCTCTCCATCTGCCGCCCTCAGCCGCCGAGCCCCCCTCTCCTACAGATGGCCGGGGGGCACGTTGGGGTCTGCCGATCCACCGGCATGGGGATGAGGGGCCTGGCATCCCTGGACGGCCACGTCCCCACCGTGAGTGGGCCCCGGGGCTGAGGAGGAGAAGTCCCGCAGCAGTCAGAGAGGGGCGATGGGCAGGCCCGGGAAGGAGGACTTGCGTCTCTGCTGATGGGACATTTTAGGACTCGCTCCCTTCTGGGACTGCTTTGCTCAATTGCTTTTAAGAAAGCAAAGGGAAGGGGAAAACTATGACACGGATTCTCCCGGTGATGCAGAGGAAAATGTGCATCCCAACGACACGTAAGTACCAGGCGGCTCTGCCTGCTCTTCCCAGCTGTCTCCCGGGGGCATGAGTCCATGCAGAAGTTAACTCTGCAGTCCCAGAGACGAAGCCTGCTGGCCCCTGTGCTCCGCCAGCACAGGCTGGTCCACACCACATTGCTCAGCCCTGCAGTGAGACAGGGGCTGTCCTGAGCTGGGACGGGACCATGGGAAACAAGGTGGACAGGAGGGGAGGGTGGCAAGAGGGTTGCAAGTTACTGGGCTCAGTGGTCTCTCCCAGCTTTTAGTCATTTTGTAATCAGGTTTTAGCATCCCCCTCCTCCTCCCAATCAATGCAGAAATGCAGAAAAAGGATTTTTTTTTTTCCTAAAAAAATGGTGGCATCAATTCACTGCCCCCTCCTACCTCTCTGCCTCCCCCTGCTCACCAGCTGTATGGACCAGGTGTATTCTGGTAGTACCTGTTAGGAGATCCCAAGCCTCTTCAACAGGTGCTGTCCACATCACTAGGGACAGATCCCATGCAGATGCCAACACACTTTCAGTTTGAGGCCAATTTTCCTCACTAATTTCTACTTACGCAGGTGCTGCCAAAGCAACCGGCAGTGTGGATCCAGCCCAAAAAAGGCACTGATGTCCAGTGGTTGTTCTGTCAAATTAGCCAAAATATGTGATGGGGAGTTTGAGTTGGTAGATGGTACTGGACAAAGTTAGAAGGGCACGGGCAGACTGTGCCTGCTTAAAGACAAAGTTTCTCCAGCACAGCTCTAAGCAGGAGAATGAGTTTATAGTGAATCAGTGTTTTGTGTTGCATACGTTAATATTATTGTTAGGGCTTTTGAACCTATTTTGAATATTCAACATTTGTGGGCCTTTGTCTCCAAATGCCTTTTTGGAAATTCCTGTGCATGCAGGAGGAACATCCACAGGGTTTCCTAACTATGTCCCCACATTTTAGAGGATCATCTTTTTATGAACACATTGTTCTGGTCTCTGACATCTTTCACAGAGATCTTTCTCCCCAGAGCAGCCACTGCCCTCCCCTTTCCTCCCATGAGGGCTAATGGGCACATGCGTCACTGAACAGCAGTGGAAAAAATCTCAGAGAAAAGATCCTAGAGCTTAGAAACAGAGCATCAAATCGCCTTCTACTCTGCCCATTTATTGCAGCCACTCATGATGTGTGGGACAGCCCAGTACTGCAGGACCCTGAGAGATGGATTTCCATCAAGACAGTGTGTCACAGACCAAGGCACCTGCAAATAAAGAAATCCTAAACAATTCCATTCCTTCAAAGCTCATTTAAGTATAGCAGGAAACATTTATGTAATAGCCAATAAGAACGGGCTTAAGACATAGTTGCCCAGTTTTTCTTGTGGGACCTATCAGATAAGGTTCTTTTAACATAAGATTTGGTACATTTGTGAAGTCTGTTGGGTTTGTCTATCTGATATCCAAGGAATCCACCCAAAAAAGGCACTGATGTCCAGTGGTTGTTCTGTCAAATTAGCTAGAATATGTGATGGGGAGTTCCTGAGGATTCCGGAAGCTGGAATGACATCAGCAAGAAAAGACTGGAAGCTGTACTATCAAGACATGTGAACAACGTTGGGATGCTTTGTAGAATCCTGTCGGGGAGAAAAATTTCTGGAGTGTTTCTGGCCTCCTGAAAGTAGTTAATATTGGGAGTCCTTTCCTTTGAGATCCCCAGGTTTCATTTCAGGAATAGAGGAGCTTCAAAGCCCTAAGAGATCTGCTGGGATGTGTAAAGGTGAGCTTCAGGATCCCTGTACTCTTCCACCAAGTCATCGTTTCCAAGGAGCTGGTTCATCAAGAGGGTAACTCTGTCAGTTCACACCTCCAGAAAATTTTGCCAGAGCTGGAGTGATCCTGAAAGCATCACCTCTCCCTGCATAAGATATGCCAGGATGTCCCTGGTCTGAAGTATATGCTAGGCTCTGTTACATGTCTGGAGCCCTGACTAAAGACAAAAGGCACGTCCTTCCCTTATTTGTGTCTTCTCTCCCTACAACTTCTCACCCAGTGTCAGCAGAGAGCTGGTGGAGAGTGGAGAGCTTGTTTGCTCAAAGCTCTCTCTGAATGAGCTGAGAGTGCTGTTTCCATGCCAAACCCTGATGTGACGGGCAATTGGGCAACTCACATTAGGAGGGCTGGGACACTGCTTTGGTGTTGTGAACAGCTGGGGCAGGTAGAGCCTCTTCCATTAGAAATGTGTTGCAGGGTGCAGAAGGAGACAGAGAAAATGAGAGAAAGAGAAAAGAGAGAGATCTGGACTGATCCCTCTTGGAGTACCCAAAATAGTCTAGCTTCCTTTACTTTCAAACTAGCATAACACAAAACAGCAGTTCTCCAGGTCAGATGCTATGCTCAGCCTTGGGGCTTGAAATCAGAGTGGAGGTGCTTTCATTTCTGCTGGTGGGGCCAACAGCCCAATGGTAAACTCACCAGTCCAAAAAGAGCTTCAGCAAGCAGAAGATGGTGAATGGGGGAGTCAAAGCTGTGACGGCACTTTGTCACTGGGTGCCTTTCCCTCTTTTGTTTGCAAGGCACCTGCCCCTCATAAGTGAGAACCAGGTCCCTGGTGACTATTTCCCTGGTGTTGCAGCCATTAGCAGAACACAAGAAATTTTCCTGTACCTAATCTACTCTGTGGTTCTTCCCCTGAGGACCTTTCCCTAGAGGAGAAGAGCCACTAGCCACGCATTGAGCCGTGTTCCTGTGTATTCCTACATGCCCACTGTGCCTCCCAGGTCTGGATGAGATAAATATTGTCCCACATGTCCCAGTGGTTACCAGCATCCACAAACCCACCTCGACTTCCCACATCTGTCCACACTCACAGACCATTAATGTGGAGATTTTGTCTGTGGCTTGTTCAGCTGTCATATCCCCAGTGTAAATACCTTCATTCTTCTCCTCTCACCTCCAGGTTGCTAACTGATCCTGCAGGGAGACTGCCCCTCACCTTCTTCCCTGCCTCTGCTATGGACACTTCTGCTTTCAGCCTCCCCACACCAGCAGTATCAGAGGGGGGGAATGCCTCTGGTAGCTGGGCAGACTTCACCACCCAAAACGTCTCCACCACCGCCAGTCCCGGCGTGGTTGTCAGCAGTGTCCTCATCCCCCTGGTCTACCTCATCGTCTGTGTGGTGGGGCTGGTTGGGAATTCCCTGGTCATTTATGTGGTCTTGCGGCACTCTGTGAGTGAATCGGTGACCAACGTCTACATCTTGAACCTGGCCCTAGCTGATGAACTCTTCATGCTGGGTCTGCCATTCCTGGCTGCTCAAAATGCCCTGTCCTACTGGCCATTTGGGTCCTTCATGTGCCGCCTGGTGATGGCCGTGGATGCCATCAACCAGTTCACCAGCATCTTCTGCCTGACAGTGATGAGTGTTGATCGCTACCTGGCCGTGGTTCACCCAGGGAAGTCCTCCAAATGGCGGACAGCACGGGTAGCCAAAGCTGTGAGTGCAACTGTGTGGATGCTGTCATCCATAGTGGTGCTGCCCGTGGTGGTCTTCTCAGACGTCCCCTTAGGGATGAGCACATGCCACATCCAGTGGCCAGAACCTGCCTCGGTGTGGAGAGCTGGCTTCATTGTCTACACTGCCACCCTGGGCTTCTTTGGGCCACTGCTGGTGATTTGTCTCTGCTATCTTCTTATTGTCGTGAAGGTCCGTTCTTCTGGCAGGCGGGTGAGGGCTCTGTCCTCCAAGCACAAGCTTTCAGAGCGCAGAGTGACTCGCATGGTGGTGGCTGTTGTGGCTGTCTTCGTCCTCTGCTGGCTCCCCTTCTACGTCCTCAACATAATCAATGTCGTTTGCCCACTGCCAGAGGAGCCATCCCTCTTCGGTGTCTACTTCCTTGTGGTGGTGCTGCCATATGCCAACAGCTGTGCCAATCCTATCATCTATGGCTTCCTCTCCTACCGCTTCAAGCAGGGCTTCAGAAGGGCCATCTTCAGGCCATCCCGCCGAGTCCAGAGCCAGGAAGTGCCAGCGTGTCCTCCAGAGAAGACTGGTGATGAAGGGGAAGAGGGTGAGATCAGCAAGATTGCCCAGAATGGCAATGACAGGCAGGAATGCCCTCTAAGCAGTGAGGCAGGAGAAAACAATGAGCAAAAACCACTCCCTGAAGAGCCTGTGGACTGTGAGAAGAGCAACAAGTTGCATGTCAGTTATTTATGATGAAAGGGATGGTGCAGGGGAAAGAGACATTGGGCATGACATCCCCTTCACCCTCTGTGCTATTCCACCTCAAAAGCAATGGGAGAGGTTGATACAAGAGAATATTAAAGGCCAAGATTATGCTTAAAAATGAAGAGGGCTCCATGAGCCTGTGGAAAAGCAAAGCATTGTACTTGGTTTTGGAAGGGACACCTGGGGTCTGCGTGATACCAGGTAAAGGAAGGACTAGATCCAGGGAGAGCTGAAACAGTGATGGACACTGGCAGTACGGAGAGAGCAAGGTCAGCCCTACACTGCATGATCCAACCTTTGATCACCCAGCTGTGAAGGGCATCAGCTACCATGTGACTGGCACTTCAAGGAAGTCTTCAAATAGGTATATGTGACTTGTGCCTTTGAAGATCTAGAATAGGCATCCCAGTGCTTTGATTATCTTCCTTATGAACATGAGAAGCAGTTTACCCTGAAGGAAGAACAGGAAGGAAAATTCTCTGCAGCTAAGACACACCAGCCAGTTGCATGAATGGCTGACACTTCTCTAGCTCTCCAGTAAATCTTAGGGACAACTTACCCTCCTGCAATGGTCCTGGCTGGAGACCACTCTGACTACTCAAAACCTGCTCTTTCTTCCCACGGTTCTCATGGACTCTGGGCAGGCTGATGACAATTACATGAGAGCAAATGGAATATTTCTTTCCTGAACTTTGCAAACTTCAGGTTTTCCTGGTGACTCTGCACCCTGGTGGAAGGTGTAACAAGGGTAGAAAAGAAGCCAGTGAGGCATGGGTTGGAGGCAGGGTTTCTTACAAAATGAAATGCCCTTTCCCTTTTCCTCTCCCTTGGCCTGACTGTAAATAAACAAAAAGCCTTTGGACTTAAAGGCCAACTGAGCAGAACCATTCTGTGTGTTTAGGGGAGAGGGGATGCTGTAAGATTTGGTTCTCCTGAGAATACACAACATCTCTGATCTCTGTATGGAGGAATGTTTGGCTGGTAGAGGAGATCAAAGCATGTATCAGTAGAGAATGGGGGCAGGGAGTGGAGGGAGCTTGGGAGGGAGCTCCAATGTGTGAAACTTATGGTTGCAGGAGTCTGGGAAATACTAGGAACTGATTGTTCTTGTGGGAAATGGGAGGGTATTTGGTTCTGGATGGAGAAGAAATGATGTGTCTGCATGTGTACAAAGGTGGTTGTATGTGAAAGTCTGATCAGTGGACTCTACATGTGTGAGAAAGGCTGAACAGAGTCAGAGGTCAAAAAGTCAGCGCTGGAGGGGGATGCACATGGGTTGGGCACTGATGCTAACCTGTGTGTGGCTGTGAGGTGGGTACAGATATGTACAAACATACATAAGGGTTTACGTGTGTGTATAAATGCATTAAAATGCAGGTGAGGATGCAACTGTGGGATATTTAAGTGCAGATAAACCCGTGTGGGCATGCAAGTATGTATGGCAACGTGTGTGTGCATATGACTAGCTGTGAGAGGATGTGTGCTGCTGTGAGTGTTGGATGACTGCTTGCTTCTGTACATCACTTGCTGGAGGGAAGTTGTAGGTGGGCCTGTCTGAGTGCACAGGCTGGAGGAGCAGCAATGTACAAGGGCGGGAGGAATGAAGGTGTCTCCCTCCACTTTGGTTTCATTCCTGCAGGCTCTGCTAGATGTCTGCCCCACACCTTGAACTTCTCCATGAATCCTGTTGCTAAGCTACAGCCACCAAGAAGATTCTCATACCAGAGCCCTTGGCAGTATCTGGGCACTTTCCTCCACAAATAATTTAGAGAAATGGAAAGGAGGGAACCACCAGGAGGAGATATGCCTCCCTTAGTTCAGGAAATGTTGGAGGAGACAGTCCGTGGAGGATCAGTTGCAACAGCTGGCTAGGTGATAGAAAGGCATCTCATGGGTCACTTGAGAGAAGGTATGAGGCATGAAGGGAAGGCATGGGGCAGGTGTGCTGGGTCAGAGGACAAAAGCCCTGGACTGGGAAGCAGAACACGTTGCAGCAGCTGAGGATGAAGTGAACAGAATGACTTTATGAGGAAGCAAGAGACAAGGTCACCCAAAGGCTATGTGAGAAGAAGTGAAGGTCTGGCAGACTTCAAGGGAACTGGAGTACTGGACATGTAAGTTCAGGAAAGAATTGTAGCAGGGCTTTGGGTGAGGAGACATGCCCCAGCCAGGCCAGACAGCAGAGGAAGGGTGGGAAGGGATTGCAAACATGACCAAGATGAAGACATTCAGCTGTGCTCTCAGCCACTGGTACAGCCACTACTTCCCTGACCGAGAACTCTTGTCCCTGTGGCTCCTCCACCCTCTTGTTTCTTCTCTGAACCTGGAACTCTGCTCCCAAGCCATCCACGCCTGTAGGCTCAGCCTCAGGAGTCAACGCTGAGCTACCAGTGACACCACCCACTTTTTGCTTAGCTCCTCTTACAAAGTGCACTTGCTCCCCTTAGCGTGGGCAGTCATATACCGAGGAGGGTGGTTCAACTCACGGGGAAAAGAAAGTGCTTGGTAGCCAGTTTCTGTCCTCTGCTAGCTCTTCACGTCTCCTCCTCCTTCTATCCATGCACCAGCTCCCCACACTGTGGGCCCCAGCGAGAAAAGCAGCCAAATTATTCATGGCCGTGGGATACACAATCTGTTGCACTAAAAAGGCCTCTTTTTTTGGCTTGGGGAGCTCCCACAGCATTCACTGGATGAAGCGCAATGAATAAATCCTAGCAGAATGAAGATGAATTGCCAAGGCTCCTGCCTCTATAAGGGGCAACAAACAGTAGAGACAAAAAAATCTGGCTACCAAGTGGCCAGATACATGGACAATACAGTGCATTAAATGGGGGCCTGTGTTGTGCCTCTTGCAGCAAGGAGTAGGGCAAGGTGAATGTGGGGCACAACTGGCACAGAAACCTCTGTAGGACAGAGGAGAAGTGGTATCAGCTGGGGAGCATGGTCATGGTTGATGCCCAGGCACCGAGGAAGGTGTGGGACAGTGGGTGAGGACTTCACAGGAGGCATCTGAGAGGGGTGGGGGGCAGATATGGGACCGGTTTCCTTCTCCAGAGTGGCTGCACAGCTGTCCTGGGGAGATGGGGGAGTTCCCCGACTGCCAACAACACTTAGCAGAGACACTCTCCTTCCCCACCGAACTGAGCTGAGGCTTCATTTCGCACGCCTTTGCAGGTCCATCTGCTGCAAGTCACTACTCGAGAAACTCCGCCGACTGGTTGGCTTCTTAAAATACCTACATCTCTGAAGAGCCCAAGCACTGCAATGCCAGCACCGAGTGGGCATGCCAAGGAGATGGGGGGGTAGAGATAAACTAAAAGTAAGGTTGGGGGAAGGAAAAAAAAGGTATTTTTGCCTGAAATTCATGAGCAGATGAATGCTACAAAATTCTGCAAAGTATCACCACCAATTAAAAGGCTGTTGGGAATGACGACGGTTACCTCACTGTCTCCTGACACCGGCCTCTCTCCTCAGCTCCTTCTCCCTCCCGGTGAATCCCCAGCTTTCTCTGTGATGCTCTTGTGACCTCCTAAGGACAGCGTGGCTGGCTCTGGGCAACGCAGAGGCCACAGGGACTGTGTGCAGTGGCTGAGTGAAATTCTGGCTGTGTTCGGGGGGATTTGTTCCAGTCGGGTGTGGAAATGGATTTTTCTATTCTGGGTGCAGAGGCATGGAGATACGGGCTCCGTCCCCGTGCTGCACAAAGGGTTTTATTCTCATCACGTAGAGATTGGAGCTGCAAGACTAGGAAAGGCCGCAGTGATTTCGGCAGTGTTGTGCAATGTCTCTTCCCAGCAAACATTCAATCACGGGCAGGATGCGAGAGATGCAGGGAGCCCACCCTGCCGCCTGCTCAGAGTTCATATGCACAAGGCAGAGTGCAGAGGAGCAGATATAGAGAGGCATCTGCATGTGATGTGTACGTGTGCGTGCAAATGAGTGTTTACACAACTGCATGTGTGTATGTGTGACGTGTGAATGTGTGCATATATGTCTATTCATGTCTGTGGGTGCTTTTCATTCACGCAGGTCTATGAGTGCCCGAGACAATACATGGCCACCGCAAGGACGCACGCATGCCTAGACACGCGTGTAACTCCTGTACTCCTCAGCCCACGCATGTACACAAGAAGGCAGCACGTACACCCCCCACAGCCCAGGCATAGCCTAACGCTGGGAGCTGACAACGTGACCATGCGAATGACCCTCCCCACACACAGACCAGCCACACACGCACAACCCAAGCACGTTTCTGCCATCCCAACAGTGGCGCGGGGCAGCTTCGGACCCACTCAGTTTGACCCTTCTGCTCTGCTGTGGATTTTCTGGAGAGAAACTGGGAGGGCAGGGAACGGTGATGGCGGGGGGTGGGGGGGTCCTGTCCTGCAGCGAGGGGAGGGTTTTTTTTTCCAGGCTGTTACTAATGCAGCCCACACTTTAATGTAATTTGAAGCTGTTGTCAGGGACCCAGTGTATTTGTAATCAGCAGGATAATGCAGTGGCTCAGCACATGAAAACGCAAAACTGCCCAGGCCACTTTCTGCTTCAGTTGCTGGACAGGACCCTGGAAAACGGGGTGTGGGGAGGGGGCAGGAAGCAATTAACCAGTTGTTGAGATAGGGCAGCCAGTAGTTAAAAGAGGCAGGGAGATCAAGAAAGAGAAACACTCCTGAAAGGAAGATGCTCCTGGCTCTCCTGAGGATGCAACGGAGAACTGAAATGCTTTATCTGCTCGAACGAGTGGAAAATATGCAAATATTTGCTCATGAAACTTGGTGTTCTTTGCCTTCCCAAGCATAAAATATGCAAACGCCATGCAGCGCACAGCCAGCTCACTCAGATCTCACACTCAGCATGTCATGCACAAACACACACACACACACACACACACACACACAGCATGTCAATGCAGTCAGCTGTGGCACGTCCCCCTGTACATGACAAACAGGGACGTGTGGGAAGGAAATACATATGCCTTGACTCACGTACTGTGCACGCACAGCATGGACATCTCATCTTTCCACTGCCACTGTTTCCTTCAGTGGTCTCCAAGCTAAGCTGGCGGAGGGGACAGAGGGACGTGTACCAGCACCCAGCCCACTGCTGCCCACTGGGATGCATCCCCGGCCACCTCCTGCTGCTCGGGGACCCGCAGGGCCCTTGCACAGCCCCTGGCCCCATGCAGAGCCCTGGGCCAGCTGCAAGTGGCCCTGGGTGTGTGGTTTCTCCCGCAGGGAGGCTGCAAGCAGCCCTGGAGGCTGCATGGAGCCATGGCTGGTTGTCCCACATGTGCTCTGTTCCCACCTGAGCAGTTCTGTTTGCAGGGATGCTGCAAGGATGCCTGGTGCCAACACGCTCGCACAACCAGCGGTAAGTTGATTGCAGAGACAGGGGTTGTTACCAGGCCTTTCATCAGGAGCTTTCCCCCTTCTCCAACACCACTGTCCTCTTGGAAATCCCACTGTGCCGGTGCACGGGACTGGAGCTCCATGCAGAGCCATCTGTGAGGCCCTCACAAGCATTGTAGCCACTGCGAGGCATGGCATAGCTGCAGCAGAGATCTGTTACTGTGGAAAGCATGGTGCTTTGCTGCACAGGTATAGAACAACGCCTGTGCCCTTGCCCTCTGCCTGCAGGCCAGAGTGATGACCACACTCCTGGTGGATCAAATGCCCGAAGAACGTGGCAAGACTCTGTTGACTGGTTTAGGACCTGACTCAGGAAGGTGCTACTAAATGATGGTTGGACCTCTTTGTTTCAGACCCCCTGGTGTCAGGGTGTCTGAAAGCACCCATCACAAATCCAGGAGTTTCTGTGAGCTTTTAAACACCTCCTTCCCACTTCTTGCCACAGAGTGCTTGTTTCTTTGGTGAGAAAGCTCATGGGTACCTCTGGACAAAATCTTCTTGCCCTAACCACTGCCCACCTTTCACAGCACTCCTTGTGAGAGTAGAGATGCCCCCAGTAGTGATTTACTGTTAATAACTGCTCACAGTCCACAGGAGAGGGCTGGGAGTCTGCGTAGGACAGTTCAACACAAGGGTAGAAGCTCCTGGGTCTAAATCAGAGTGGATGGTGAAAGGAGGAGGCATAAGGTGGTAGGAGGGGCTCCAAGGAAGAGTCACAGAAGCAGAAGGGAGCAGGCTTGGCTGAAGATTATTTTTAAGAACTGGTTCAAACAGACTGTAATATCACTTGGTATCTCCCACCTAGCCGAGCTATGTGGTCTAGACGCTCACAAGGCTGTGAAGTCTCATTGCCTGCAGTAAGGTTAGCGCTTGTAGTCCTGTGCCAGAATTTGGGATGGAAACTGGCATCTTCTTTTCTCAGCGGACTCACGCGGGATCACAGAGTGGGGGCAGAGGATGGGAGACTCAAGCTGGAGAAGCTGCCTGTGGGGAGAGGGTAGCCTGGGTGATGCACCCTGAGCTGCAGCGCATCTCCAACTGACGCAGCGTGCCAGCAGGTCTCGGATGTCCCGTTCAGCTGTGCCTGGCAGACATGTGGTACTCGGATGAGCTATGGGGGCAGCAGGAGGTGGGAGACAAGCACATGCATTCGTGCTCAGCGCTGGAAACTGCAAGGTCCAGCAACAGCTTTGCTGTAGCTGTGAGTAGAGGTTAATGGCTCTTCCAGCTGCTCCACGTGGCATTCAAGCAATGCACAGCAAAAAAAAAAAAAAAAAAANAAAAAGTAGCAGCTTTGCCAGGCCTTGATCTCTGTGAGAGAAAGCCCAGGCCGCCACGCTGACAGAGCAGGCCACGGAAGAAATCACTGCTGGCAGAAGTGCCCTCAAACGCTGCGGCAGCCTGCGTGAAGCCAAGGAACGTGTCATTCCTTGCTGATCTGGGCCCCGCTTGGGCAGCAGCTATGAGCGCAATGTAGCCACGCAGCTGACTTCTAGCAAGCCTGCACATCCTCAGCTGTCCCCCCGCCAGGAGTTTGATGCAGCGTTGGTGCTCCTGGGTAGCAGGGATTGGCTGTTGCACAAGTCCACAGGCTGGAAAAGATTTGTCTTCCCACCCCTCTCAGCAATCTGGCCCAAGATGATCAGCGATCCCAAGAACACAGCCCAGTACGTGTCAGAGGGCCTGCTGCTGGTACGGGGTGACGTGGAGGCACCCCGAAGCGCTACAGCATGAAAACTCACTGCCACTTTCAGCACCCCAAGTGTCCTCCTCCCATCTGCAGGCACTGAGGAAGAGCAAGACGAAGGGCCCCAGCAAGGGACGGTCAGTGATGGAGAGGAGGAGAGCGCAGAGCCGTGCTGCCCGCTGCTCCCCAGCTCCAGGTCCCCGAAGCGCATGCGATCTCCCTTCCCAAGGGTAGCAAAGGCAGTAGCCGGGAGCATGAACTTTGCTTCCAGAAGGAATCAGCTGTTGAGCTGAGCAAACCGTGGGGCAGGTGGAAGGAGGGAGGGAGCGTGAGCCAAGCCTGGCATGGGGCAGCGCAGGGGGGAGTCACCCACCAAGGCCTCCGAGGCAGGACGGAAAGGACGGTAATTACATAAGAGCACTTGGCAAGCATCTGGCTGGAGTCAGCTGGGCCCCGCCAGCCCTCTCTGCCTCCCTCCCTCCCTCCCTCCCTCCATCCCTCCCTCCTTCCCTCCTTCCCCGCGCTGCTAACCAGGAGCAGCTGAGGATACACAAAACCCAGCGCGGGACCCCTCCAGCGGGGTTCGGAGGTAAGAGCTCCTCTGCTTCCCCTTCCTGCTTGCGCTGCTCTGGGAGAGTGGGGAAAGAGGGGTGGGGAAGCAGAAAGCCGCCCTGGTCTGGGAGAAGCAGCCAGGAAGGGGAAGGGAAGGGGTTGCTCCTCTGCCTCTTGGTGAGGACGGTGCCTTTGCTGTGGAGGGAGAGCCTAGGTTTTGCAGATGGAAGAGCCACACGGATGTATTTGTGGGTGGATATGTGCGCGGGTAGCAGGGCAGGAGGTCCACGTGGGCAGGAGGAGCTGAGCTGTACACAGGGAGTGGGAAGGGGGGGAAACACCAAGGAATTTCCTTCCTTGTGTGCCTGTGCTAGACAAGGTTAATAGGATGCGGGGAGTCTCTGGAGGGGAGCCAGGTTTTATCCCCTACTCTGTCCTTTGTGGGGAGGGTTGCAGGAGAAGGGAGGAAATGCAATAGGAGGAAGCAACTGCTTTTCAGCAGGGATTGCTGTTGTCCAATCTGTCCAGAGCTTCCCTGGGCTGCCTCCAAGGCAGAGTCTGTGAAGAGGGAGAGGGAAGTTGGTTGAGCACACAGGGTGCCTTCAGGCTTGGGTTACACTCAGAAGTGTGGCTGGCATGGGGACAGTGGATAGCACTCTCAAAACCCGTACATTTGAGCACTCAGCCATACGAGCCAAAACCTCCTGTAAAAGCAGCTGCACCAGCAAAATGATGCTGGTACAGCCCATTCCCTTCAGGCAGCACAGCAATATTACCCTGGCAAAAGTGTCTTTACTGGCATAAACTGCTGCCCAGCAGGGCAATGCCACCAGAGCAAGTCTTTGTCTCCTGGCTTCCCGAGTGTCCATGTTCAGCTTGGACAAGACGTTAGGTACAAAGTCCTGCGCATCACCCACTGCTGCTTGTCCAGTCAGATAAGAAAAAGGCAAAGGCCCAGCCCATGAGGTCCTCCGCAAAGAACGTTTCCTTAGTTGTTAGCAACTTGAGTGTGCAGATGGAGAGGTGGGAGGGAGATGAGGGCAACAGCTTTCCTGATGTCTGCTCCCTTGGAAAGGCGGCGGAGGAGGCCAGATATAAGGCAAAGAGCTGCAAAAAAGGGGGTAATGTCATGCTTGGAAATGAGACAGGCAGGGAAATCAGAGAGAGGCACTGCAATAGCTTTGATGGACAGAGAGGAAGTCTGCCTTCAGTGTCAGTCTCCAAGTTTTCTTGCACCCCAGAAAATGTATTGGCTAACAGCAATAGTACTGTAAGCTGCTGAAATCCCCACCAGAAGCGGGCAGAAAATACAATTCATCACAAAATAAATTGCTTCTGTAAGCTGGCAAGGCTCCATTAGCAAGAAGCGTTGCTCTAACCCTTCCCCTGTTCTCCATCTCATTTTCCAAAAGAGGAAATTGAGGCACAGGCAGAGATGGGAGACTCAGTGCAGAAGCCCAGCTGGGAGCTCATGAGCACGGCAGCGAATTTCTTGGGCCTCCTCCGGCCGTAGCTGGAGGCATGTTCGCTCCATGTTCATTGAGCTACAGGCTGACAGGCAGCCTGAGAATATCTCCAGCCCTCCCAGCGCCCTCCCTCCCTTCCCCCCGGCTTGCAGCACATATTTTCCCAGACTTTTCCGCTTGCTTCTCCAGTGGTGCTGGGGTCTTGCCAAGCGCCAGCCACTCTCTGGGAAGCAGGGCCTCCCATTCCCAAACTGAACAACTGGGAGAAGGAAAACAAAAACAAAAAAAAATCCAAGCACACGTAGACGTGCACAAAACCCTTTTCCCCTCAGAAACCTAGAAGACTTCTCCAGCTTCCCTTGGAAATTGTGCAGTGCTGACTTGGCGCTTCTGGTCCCCACAGAAAGAATTATTGCTCGTCCTCCCTTCTGCCTCCCACAGATGCATATGTGTACCCGCACAGGGTATAAGTTCCCAAATCCAGTTTTTCCACAGGACCCCTAAAACCTCCTTCCTCCCCCCAGCATGCCCTTCACCCCAACTCCCATTGCAGCCACGTAGTGCTCACCCCAAGAGCACAAGAGGATCAGCTTGGCGCTGGGGGGCAAAGACCACCGCCGCGGTTTGCTGCAGAGCCTCAGCTTTGGCGGGCGGCAGCGGGGCTGAGCTTCGGGCCGGCACACCCCTCCCGTGTGAACTGCTCTGCCCGGGACATGACCGGGGTTCGACACGCGCCTGAGTGCAAGGCTTGGGGCTCTGCCCAGGGAAGGAGGATGACCAGAGAGAGAAAAAGCTGGTGCCTCTCCCATTTGGCAAATAAGCCTGCTGGAAGTATCATGACTGGGGGGAGAGGCTGCAGTGACACACAAAAACAAACGATGCAGGAGAGAATGAAAGGTGAAGGAGAAGTTTCCGGATGATGAGTGGGAGAGAGCATGGGCAGCCAAGTGCAGGGCTGATGCGTGGGAAAAGGGGCTAACGCAGGGGACTGGCAGAAAGGGGAGAATCCTGCACCATCCCACCCCAAGATGCTCAGGATGAGACACCTCCCTGCTGCCTGCCTACCCTCTTCAGAGGGCATCATCCATTCTGCCTGCATTTTCTGACCAGGCTAGTCTGTTTGGAAGGAAAAAGGCAGAGAGAAGGGGGAAAAAAAAAAAGAAAAAAAAAGGAAAAGGAACTACCTAGGAAAGAGTTAAGAGGCACTGAAATCCAAGCTGGTTTGCAATGGAGAGCGCCCAAAGCCAGGGAGGGGAAGGGAGGGAGAGGAGATGGGAGGGAGCAGGGCCAAGCCCAGGCTATGCACCCTGCCAGTGCTGAGCAGAGCAGCAGCCAAGCCGGCGTTTGAAGCCATGGGCCTGGGGGCCAGCTCTGGAGGTGGAGGGGAGCCAGCGAGCAGGGACTGGGGAGCACAGAGGGGAGCCCTCAACCTCCAGGGTGAGCTGCTCTGGGGTGTTGGCAGAGGCAAGGGGCTGGGAGGGGGTGTTTCTGAGCATGTTTGCATGTCTGTCTTTTGCACATATACTTCTCTGCAGGCTGCCTGCTCCGCTTTTTGCTTCCTTCCCCCTCTCCAGCACGGCAGCTCCCCTCTGGACCTGCTGCAAAGGCCTGCTGCTCTGAGGAGTCAGCCACCCCTTTGGGCAAGGCGCTGGAGTTTGGCTCTCCTCCTGTGACAGAGGGGAAGCGGGGAGCCGAGACACAACTGAGCACTAGTGGGGGGCCTGAGGAACACAGAGGGATGGGATTTGGTGGTGGGGAAAGGGGGGGCTGGATTTAAGTTCCCAGCCCACAGGCGAAGGGGTCTCTCTGCAGGGAGATGTGGGTCTGACTCCAGCTGGGGTTTTAGGGTGTTGGGTTAACTCCTGTGAGTGGCTGATACGTACTGACTGGAGGTTTGGAGAGCTTTTTCACAGCCCTCCACACAGATTCAGCATGCTGCAGGAGCACAGTTTTGCTGAAGGAGCTGTGTGGTTTGCCATGTCTCCTTCCTCTATCCCAGCCTGGCAACTGAGTCTTTGAGTGGCTGCAGTGGTTTGCTTAGTGATAGGCTTTGAGGGTCAAGCTTTCTTCCAGGGCTAGCATCCAGTCTCCACTGGTCTGGGCTGAAGGGCGTGGGACATCCTCTTGGGCCATGTCGTTGCTACTCAGATTGCAGGCTTGAACCTCCAGGGACATCAAGCATGTAACTCCCTCCAAAGGACAAAGCCAATTTTTCCCACCGCTGGCTCCAGCCGACAAGATATTTTGTTTCTTGGTGATATCCACTCCGTCCTCCATGTCCTCCATTTCTTATGCCTCACTCCAGCACTTCCTCATATCTTCCCAGGTCACCATGGACATGATTTACCTGCGCACACCCCTGGCCTTCCTTCTTCTCCCTGTTGTTGTGCTTGGGGCACCCACTGATGAACCCAACCTCACAGAACCTGCCCCTGGTGCTTGCAGGCGCTGCTGTGACCCATTGGACTCTTCCACAGGTGCCCCACCACACCCTCCCAGTCACCGCCACCTGCCCTACCCAATGCCTGAGGTCCGTCCTTATATCAACATCACCATACTGAAGGGTAAGTGCCAAGGCCTGCTTGGGGACCGGCTTGTTCCACCCTGCTGTGGCTGGCTTGGCTAGTGGGAAAAGGCTGCCTATTTTAGACCAGCTCCTCCCTTCAGGGACCCCTTCTAGCCTTTGCTGTGGGCAAAAACCTGTTCCCAGCTGGATCCTGCCCAACCCACTTATTGTTGCTTTGTGGTTCCTCTGGACCAGCTAGGCAGATGTTCCCTCTTCCCTGCCCTGCCAGGAAATAGCTGCAGTCCATTGAAGCTCAGAAGTGCATCCAGGGGCAGATGGAGGTCTGGACTAGAGTGGGGTGCTGCAGGGAAAGCTGTGCACAACAAAACCACATGGGGAAGGGACAGCAGGAAGCGAACAAGGCACAGATTTGGGATGCTGGCACTTTTGCTGGAGGCTGCTCTAACCTCCGTCTTCTCTATACACACAAAGTAAGTTCTGGTGCTGTTCTCTCTATGTATTAACGCCTGCCAAGCTTGTGACAGGCAGTGCATGAACCCCAGGGTAGAACTGCAGTATTAATTACACAGGATGCTCAAATGTTGCTGGTATTCTAAAAGTATCGGTCCTCTAAACTTCACTGCACCACCCACCAAGTTCAGCTTGGATCTTTTCCCTCCAGCATCACTCTTTGCCCCTCTCTAGTCATATTCTCCCTCAGGCATTAGTGCTTCTCCGTTCTCCAGCCTGCAGCAAGAACAGTGTTCACACTACCTGGATAACCGGGTCCTGGGAGAGGTGTGTAGGAGGGCAGAGACTGTGGTGGGGGCAAAAGAATGTAGAGGACAAAGAAGAGGACAAGAGCACCAGCACTACTTTGCATTGCTGTGCTCCATCTTGGGCTGGAGTCTGCTAGGGTCAGATCCTAGTGCCTCCAGAAAGGCCAGAAATACCAGGTAGTGAGCAGAGGGTTAGTAAGAAAAGAGACCCTAGTCACACCCATAGCTGGCTCCTTTTGCATAAAGCACAATGATACTGTGACCCTCAGGAGCATTCCTTCTTCTGGCATTGCCCCATCCTTCAGCATTCCTGCCTCCTCCTTGGGTTTTCTCACCACCACTTCCACCTTTCCTTTGGTATCACACAGGGGTTGTGTTCTCTGCTTCCTCTTGTAGGAGAGAAAGGAGACCGGGGAGAGCCTGGGATGCCAGGGAAATGGGGCAAAGAAGGGCCGAGAGGTGAGCGGGGTGCCCAGGGCCAGAAAGGCAGCAAAGGACAGATGGGCACAGCGGGAGACTCCTGCAAGCACCAGTATGCTGCATTCTCCGTTGGTCGCAAGAAAGCACTGCACAGCAGTGAGGGCTTCCAGGTCTTGATCTTCGACACCGTCTTTGTCAACCTCTACAGCCATTTCGACATGTTCAATGGCAAGTTCTACTGCTCTGTAGGTGGTCTTTACTATTTCAGCCTCAATGTCCACACCTGGAACTTCAAGGAGACCTACATGCACATCATGCACAATGAAGAAGAGGCAGTCATCTTGTATGCCCAACCCAGCGACCGCAGCATCATGCAGAGCCAGAGCCTTATGCTGGAGCTTCAGGAAAACGATGAGGTCTGGGTGAGGCTCTACAAGCGGGAGCGGGAGAATGCCATTTACAGTGATGATGTCGATGTGTACATCACCTTTAATGGGTACCTGGTCAAGCCCAGCCTTGACTAATTGCCACTCCTCCTTCCCAAGGCCTCTCTGGCCTTCTTGTTCCTCTCTCTCTCTCTTTACTGCCCGCAACCACTGCAAACCACTTGGAAATGAGCCCGTCAAGTCTCAGGCATCAGTGTGAAACTGGCCACACTGGCTCCCACCTTACGCTCTCTCGCAGCCAGGCCTGTATCTGTGCATTTACAGCGTGACACTACCTTCTCTCACCCCTCACCTCGTGGCCCCAGCTAAAGTTATTGGCTTGTTCTAAATCCGCCAGTGGGATGTGGCTGGCATTTAGGGTTCTAGAGTAGGAGGAAAGCTAAGGGATTGCTCCTGGGGATATGTCCCTCCTTGGGACTTCCTGCACGAAGGACTCCCATAGAAAGGGCTAGAAAGTACCCACTGCCTAGGTGCAGCCTGGCTCCTTTCTGTCCTGGCTAGACATGCTAGTTTTGTGACTTGCAAGGTGGACCTAATGTCAGTGCTCACACCTGTAGTCTGGAGAGTGGACTGGGGTCTGCTGGTCTCCTGTAGCACAAGGAAGATGTAGGAGCGGTGAGAGAAGATACTGTCTTTCCAAAAAGTGGTCTGTTGGCCTTCCAAAATATGTCACTGACTTTCTGTAGACATCATTCTGGGTCACGGAACCTTCAGGTTATGGCCCAGGCTTCTGGGTCCTGTGGCCATTCACCAGTCTAGGCTGGCTGTAAAATGGTGGCCTAGTGAGAAGACCTCCGCAGTTGAAGAGATAAGGGGCCAGACACAGCCAGATGCTTCAGAGGCATCTGCCATTGAATCAGGAGAGCCCACCACTGTTCTCACTAAGGATCGTAAGCACAGAATGAGAGAGAGAACCCTGCCAAGCCTCCCTCCCAGACCTCTGCTGAGGTGCCGCTCGGTCTCAGTCCTCCAGCTGTGGGAAGCCAGCCCAGTCCAGGAGATTTCCCTTTCCCACGTGCAGACAGTGAACCTGATTCTGCTCAATTCTGTGGCAGAAGTGCGCCCATGCCCTCCCACAGATCAGCGGCAGGGCCCTGGCTCCCGCATGCCATTATGTCAGTCCTCCTGAAGGTGGTTCTCTCACATTGGTGTTGAGGGACTGCTGTTTCAGGACCTGAGCTGTAGGCTGCAAGGCCAATTGCAGTTAAACCACGGGTTCCAGACCTGAACGGGCTGGCATCTCTTCGCCTCTGTGATGGAAAAGAACTAGAGGCAAAACAGTGGCGTGAAAGGAGGCGATACTTCAGCAGCTCGCCCCAGTATTAAAAGCTTCCCTGCAACGTGTTCTGTGCCCTTTTCTGGCAATCTCATTAGAGCAACTGAGAAAAACATGTGGCTAAAACAAACCCTTGCTCTCCTTGTCAGGTTGGAGATGTTGCAGCGGGAAAGGGTGTCAGCAATAGGATTTTCCAGTACAATTTGTACTGGCCTCACACTGCTCTCACTCACATCCCTCTCGGGGTGCAATGGTCTTGGGGGGATTGGGTGAGGCTGACTCAGCACTTTGGGAAAATCACTTCCATGAGTTGTGATGCTGCCGCAAACAGCAGTGCCAAGAGTTGTCTCTTTTTTTGAGTCTCAGGACAGGACAAGCAGGAGAAACTGTATTTCTCCTCTGCCCATCACTGATAACAAAGTCTTCTGACTTATGCTTCCGTGGTCTTATGGTTAGCCATGGTCTCTGTGTATAGCACCTGTGTCTACCGGAGCTCTCCGTTAGGAGATACAAATCAAATTATTATATTAGGACTCGGTCAGGTACACTCAGCCCAGGATGGCAAAGGTACAAGGACACAGGCTAAATATTAAAAATGAACTTGAGAGAATTGCAGGACATTTTCTCTCTTTCCCTGCTTACTTACCGTCTCTGCTTTGCTAAGGAAGCTGTGCAGACTGGAATGAATTTCAGGCACTTTCTGCCCCTGATCCTTCCCACTGTTGTCACTGAGGCAATGTGTATAAAAACAAGGTTTCTCTGAGGCAAAGCCAAGTCTTTTCCAGGAACCATGTGATGATGGGATCATAGGAATAGAAGGAAATGGAGTTTCTTCCCCTCCCTTAGAAGGTCAAACGTGTGGAATTGCTCAGAGACAGGATTACAGGCAGTAGAGAGGAAGCAGCATGCTGGAGGTGATGCTCAGGACTGAATCCCTTTCTCTCTTCCTGAGCCACAGGCTACAAACCCAGATACTGTGTATTTACAGAGTATAGTTCCCATGTCTCCCCGAAGAGAATTAAGCCTCTCTAACACTGAATATCTCCAGAAACAAGCTTCTTTCTTCCTCCTTTTATGTTTGTTTTTTGTTTGTTTGTTTGTTTTTAATTACAGTGATAGTTCTCACATGCTACCCATGAGCATCCAGATGGAGCCTGATGCATGTGGTAGAGGAGGGCAGGGGGACCAAAGGGTATGTTTAACAGGTTTAACTTCTTGGTGCTAAAAAAGATGGCAATTCCTTGGTGCTAGGTTAGATTTCAGGAGTTTTGGGTGCTTTCTGGAGGGTGCAGTAGGCTGAATTGTAATGTACTGTGGAATTAATGGTGCTTTATGTTACAAAAACGAACTCCAAGAACATTTGTGTATATATATATATATGTATAGAAATGTCAGTGGTATTAAACTTTTTTCCCTGGTTGTTTTGCACTTAAATCTGCTTTTCCTTCTCAACCTATTCCTTCTAGCTCTGGTTATGGCTGAATAATGCAATGAAAAAGATACTGACCAGAAAGAAACAGGTACAAAGTCTAACTCAGCTCTGAAACTTCCCTGGGAAATCCTTGGTAATCCCTGTCTGTTTCCTGAAAGACATTTGCTACATGGATACTTTCAATTATGACACCTCTCTTCTCTCTCTTGAGAAAGCTTTAAGCAAATTCAGGGAAGAATGCTTTGGAAGTTACCAAAAAAGAGGGCAGCACAATGTAGGGTTAGTCTTCAAGTACTTCACTAATTCTATTGAGGAAGGCTGGACTAAGGCCGGACTTCTCCTAAGGGGGATCAGGCCCTTCATCTTGTGAAATTTTTGGCACACCTTCTATCAAGTACTTAGTAAGCATAAAAGTGTGTTTTCCCTGTGGTGTTTCTGTTTTCTCTGCCAAGAGGTAAAAGCCAGGAAGTGCAGGCATGAGGGACATTAAACTGTTGACTAGACACTTGTGCTTGCTAAAAATGGGGCAGGTGGCAGTTCCAGATTCAAGCTGGACACACTTTTTGGAAGGCATGTGTGGGATGGCAAAGGCTTGAGGTTGAGGTCAGAAGTGCAAAAACAAGTGACAATTGTACATAAACATGGGGAAAATGGTGAGACCTGAGGGTTGGTGGGAGTGAAGACTTCAAGGCTTGAGAGGAAGATCCAAGAGGGGTAGAGTCCTAAGGACAGGGAAGGTATTTATTGGAGGTCTCAGTGAAGGTGGAAGAGGTAAGTGGGATTTTGTTTAGGGTCTTTGGGATTTGGACTGAGGGGATGAGCACTCCTGGTCAGGTGGAGTAATGGACAAGAAAACAAGAGCAGATGCCCATATAGGAACTTCTGTTTTGAGTCTCATTCATCTTCTCCTGTCGTTTGACATGTACCAGATGGTTCATTTGTCAAGGGGTGGAAAAAATAGTCATATGCATCCTTACAGGCCTCTTTGGTCCAGTGTCAGGCCCAGAGCCAGGGCTATATATATCCTAGTAAAAGTGATACTCTGTCAGATCTGAGACCAGCCTTCTTCAGGTTTTTTATTTACTGTTGAGGAAGCAGCTAGAAATGTGTCCTCAGGAAGTGCCCGGGTTGTGTGCTTGTGCGTGTTCCTGGCCCCTTGAGGTGAGATGCTGGTAGATTGGAGCCTCTGTCACACTTACAAAAGGTGAGGAGTGAGGGAGGAGGGAGTTAACCCTTGGGGCTAAGACGCACGCATCAGTGGAGGGGTCTGTAGCCAGTGCCACCCATCGTATCATGAAAGTCTGGATGGGGAGCTGCCAGAGGTGAGGCTCCACTCAGGCAATGTGGACCCTGCAATGCTGTTGAGGAGACAGCTATGCTGCCCAGTCTGTGGGTACAGCCCAGTGTAGAGACCTCCAGTCAACTCATTCACCCCATTCCTGGTTCCTTCTCAATGCAATGGAGCTGCCTATGGTCTGTGAGCCTGGTGACAGCCAGTGCCTCTCTCTTGGGTGAAGCAAGAAGCATGCCATGAGGTAGGCACCTACATCACTATGCCTGAGGCTGTGCCTCTCTTTGCCCCTGAGGGAGAGGTCCAAACCCTGTTGCAAAGGGCTCCATGGCCTCACATGTTTTCTCAGGTTTCTTCAAAGTACAGAATAGAATCATAGAATCACAGAATGGTTTGGGTTGGAAGGGACCTTAAAAATGATCTAGTTCCAACCCCCCTGGCATGGGTAGGGCAATCTTCCCTGATCAGGTTTGATCGGGTTGCTCAAGTCCCATCCAGCCTGGCCTTGAACACTTCGAGGGCTGGGACATCCACAACTTCTCTGGGCAGCCTGTTCCAGTGCCTCAACACCCTCATAGTAAAGAATTTCTTCCATATACCCAACTTGAGATGTGGGCCCATGAGAATCTCATAAAAGTATCTGCCAAGGGGTTGGCCCTTTAAACTGGTTTCCTGTGGGTTTGTGGTCTTGCAGGTATGAAGGGGGAGAGAGGAGGTAAAGAGCAGGAGATGGTGCTATCTCTGGGAAAGGAAGCACGTGTCAGGGCCAGCTCAGGAGAAGCTGGAGGCCCTGCGATAGTTCCTTGCCCTGTGACAGCTGTGGGAAAAGGGAAGAGAGAAGCAGGGAAAGAAAAGAGATATGAAAGGCTGGAAGGGCGGTATAGGGTTAGTACTGGGGTGGGAGGACCAGGAGACCTTCAGCCTTGCAGTGGGTGCTCACACAGACACAAGTGTGCATGCCTGCACCCAAAGCACCACGGGGCAGCCATGGGAGAGGTCTCAGGCAGCCTCTCACGCCTCACCTCAGCTTCCAGACATGGCACAGGGTCTGTCCCATGTTGGGGATTTCTGCACCATTCAGGAGGCTCTGAACGTAGTGGGTTTCCCCGCCACTCCAGCCTGCTCTCCATCCCAAACCACCTAGACAACCTTCTTCATTCACATCTCAGCTTTGTGGGTGAATTTTCTGTGGTGGTAAAACGGGGATTCGCTGGGCCTTGCCAGGGTTCAGAGGCCAGCTCAGAGCTGCGCTATGCTGTCACACCCACACATGTATACATGCGCACGTACCAACCCCATATGGACATCTCTTGCCTTCCTGCCAACGGAAACTGTTGCCCTTTGCACGCCTGGCTCGCTCTGAAGATGCTATCAGAAGATGGGTACGGGGGGCTGAGGTGCCAGGTCTCTTCTGTACTAGCGCAGCTCCTTCACTTGATGACATGCCTTCCCCCACTCTCCCACAAGCCCTCTGTGATCTCTCTCCCCACAGTTATACCACGGTGAGTGGCAGGCAGAAGGTCCCAGTCAAAGACTTCTGATAGTTTTTCAACCCACAAACCAGTTCCATCTCTTGAGTTTGTGTCGCTTAACTCACAAATAACCAGGGAAATATTGCAGAAGCTCACACCTTTCCAAGTCCGCTTGCAATGGCTAAGAAGGGAGGGAGCAGGAAGCAGAGCTCTTGGGTCTGAGAATTTAAGGGGCAGGGGGCTCCTCATCTGCCCTGCAAGGCTGGAAATCCAGCTCCGGGTGAGCAGGAGGTGGGGGCTGTGCTGGGTCTTGATTCACACTAACCTACTTGCACCCATGCCTTCGAGAAGCAATGCTTATCTGCATCAGCCTTAAAGCTGTTGATGTGCCTCAGCCACCAGGGAGCCCAGACAACGCAAATTGCAGCTCACCTCTGAGGCATGACAAGTGTCCAAGTCTCACTGGTTGCCACTGAGGACGGCTGCAACGCTTCCAATAAGCTGGGGAAGGGAATGCCCAGCAAAAGGAAGGAGGACAACAGGTCTCCTGTCTCACTGACACTCATCCTGCAGGCATCATTTTCACTGACCTGGTCCCCTGCTCTGAAGTCCTGGCTACACTCCAGGTGTTTAACAGTAACCCTAGTGCAAGACTTGGGCAAAGCATCTCAGAAGGAATGAGATGAGAACTTTCTGTTGCTCTGTCCTTTTCCACCCTCCTTTACACATGGTCCAACATGGTGATGGGAGGGCAAAGAGAGTGCAAAGGAATCCATCTTTGGAGATACCTAGAAAAATGGGTGCATGTTTCAAGGGGTGCCTGATGCTCACTGCATTCTCCTGCTTGCCTCACATGTGCTTTTATGGGCTCATGGCATTCTTCCATTCCCCCCCCCCCCGCTTCCCCAACATACATTTTTTTCCATGTGTCCTTGATTCTTCCCCAGAAGTAGTGGAATGCAGCAGATCACTAGAAAGGACTTCCCAGGAAACCCAGCTCAGTCCCTCCCGCAATTCAGCATATCTTTTGGGTCAAGGACCCACAAGATTACCATTCCACACACAGTCCAACACACCTCCCAAACCCCTGCTTCACCCTGACGCCCACTTCTCTCCATCTGCTATGTTGGTGGTGGTGTTTGACTCTTTAGAACACTTATGCAGACTTTCACAGTTGTACCAAATTTTCAAGGTTATTCCTCTTTTTTCAGAATTTCCATTTGTTCATGATACTTCAGTCTGAAGCAGTCCCCTGACCCCAGGACAGGCTCGCTTCTCCTCCCCCATCCATAATGCTGCCAGCTGCAGAAGCAGAACCACTATGTCTCCATTGCAATGGCTACACCAGGCAGGGACAATGTTGTACCAGGTCAGCACACGATTGCCTTGACGTGCAGGGTGGCACCGTGAACTCTCGGGGAAATGAAGAGATGATCACTGCAAAGCCCTCTGTTTGCTGCAGGGTTTTTTTCCACTTTCCTCCCCCTCTTTCAGCTCCTGTGCCAGCTCTAATCATCATTGCGAAGAACTGTGCAGAGATATGTCTGAGTGCAAAGTGCGGGGGAAGCGGTGGGAGGGTCAGGTGAGGACTGAGAAGGGCAAGAGGAAAAGGTCAGTGACGCAAG
Organism: Chauna torquata; assembly: GCA_013399475.1. NCBI lineage: Eukaryota > Metazoa > Chordata > Aves > Anseriformes > Anhimidae > Chauna > Chauna torquata. The sequence goes on from VXAL01008000.1 coordinate 286,520, forward strand.
CCCGAAGCGATGGCTCTCCCTCAGCTGGGCTGCTCTGCTGTTTGTCCGTGGTTCGCTATTTCTTCTCGGCAGCGATTCACACATCTGGGGACCACAACTCCTTCCACCGCCCACGCTCTTCCTCCCCCCTCATGGGGGCTGAGGCAGGGGAGGGGGGAAGGAGGGAGAGCTGCTGCACCAGACTGCCAGCATCATTTCCAAGATGGAAAGGGAAAAACCTCAGAGCAATCCTTTTTGACAGCCAGCCTCCCTCCAGGCATTAAGAACCTCTGAAGAAGGAACCTGCTGCCTGCAAAGGGGAGCAGAAGAAAGAAAGGGGGAACCCTTTCTGTTGGGGTGCAAGGAAGGGAAGTCAGTGGTGGGGAAATGCACTGACACCCTTGTCCTTGAAACGTAGAAGCAATGGTGCAAACTTCCCTTAGAATTAAGGTCTCACCTGTGGAGACCATGACTAAGGGATGGGACCCTGGTGCCAGCGGACACGTGTTGTCCTTGGGCTGTTTCCAGGGTAAGCATTCAAGTGGAGCCAAACGCTTGACCATCTTTGTGTTTCCCACCTCGGTTGCAGCTGTGTACGTGCATTTGTGCGTGTGAATGTGTGCACAGGTGCACACAGAGGGCATTCCCCCCGAGACCTTCTCCACAGCCAGCTCCCAACAGTGCGGCACGGCACGGCACCCTGACTAAAACAGCCCTCCTAGCCCAGCGCTGGCTGCGAGGGCTGCAATTTCTCTTTTGAGCTGCAGGGAGGAGAAGAATGAAACTATAAACTGCTTCAATGCTCTGCGCCCTTTTCTTCTTCTTTTGCAAGAGGTACTGGAGCAATTTTCAAAAGGGCCTTTCCCTCCTGTCCATGCATGCCATTTTCAGCAACCAGAAGAGGAAGAAAATGACACCCTGATGTTATTTTTCTCTCAAGGAGTCAAGTTCCATTTCCTCTGAGGCCTCTACATCCCATTTCCAAATATAGGCACAGTCAGTGGGGTTAATGTGATGAGATCTTTTTTGGGCTTCATGTTTATAGCAATGAACCTGAAATCGCACACATAAAGTGCTCTGTGTTGCATTTTTCAAGGAACACCTCCAGGCTTCCCAGAGGCCACAGTGAGAAAAAGTCATTTCCACACTGCTTGTCTTTTCTCCAAGTGATGGTCCTGAAGTGTGGATTAGGTTAGTAGTCTCCGTAACAAGAAGACATTCCTACTGCAGCCCCCTCAGCTAGAAAATGGCCTCTCCAGTTGTGTGTCACCATACCCCAAAGCCTTGTCAAGCTGCAGAGCTGCTCTACTAAAGGTGGTTCATCTCAGAGGAGGATTCCTTGGGAGGAAAAGTCTTCAGAGAACCAGGGCCAGAGCTGAAAATGTGACAGAGGTGGGATCTCAAGAAGGATGAGGAGTCCTGTGGGCTGACCTATTCCACAGGGCAGAACATACCTTGGGAGAGTGAAATGCCCTGAAGTCCCTGGGTCATGTCATGGACCTGGACTTCACCTTGCCATTTCATTCCTTCCATCCAGGGACACTAGCTGTGGTAATTGCCTTTCTCATCACATCTTTTGCCTCCTGAGATAGAGAATAAAGAGGAGGGTGCTCAGGGGCAAGGAAGGTAGAAGGGCAAATAGGGGGCTGAACCTGGGAAGCCACAGAGCAGGGGGAAAAATGGCTCTCCTGATTAAGCCCAGAGGAGAGACAGGAATGCAATTCAGTGCGCAGAGCGCTGGGGAGGCAGGAAGCTGCCTCCGAACAAGTCATTTCTGTTCAGGCATGTTAATGACATGAAAAGTGATAATTTCCATAGTTACAAATCAGTAACCCCCAGAAGGGCTTAAGGAGGGTTGGGGGAGTTGGCCAGCATGACATCTTCAAGTCTATTTTAAAACATAATCACAAATCTAATAAATTCCTTTCTAACAACTTCCCAGACAGGGATGAAGAAAACAGAGAGGGAGCAAGGGGAGCTCTGAGCAGAATGGCGGTGGTTATTGTAACGCATTTTCCTCTAGAGAAGGAAGGGAAATGTGATTAAATTGGGAGGAGGCCTTGCTAATCAGAGCACCTGAGGGTTTATTCCCAAGAACCTCCTTGCAGTATCATGTCTTGCCTTCAAACAATTTTGAATGTACAATAGATCTTTAAATTCTTCTCAATTTATTAGGTCTGGAAGCCATTATCACTTCCTATTAAGCTTGTCAAGCATTTGCACGCAAATCCCTTAACTTTAAATAGAGAGAGATGTAACACCTTGACAAGCTGCAAAGAAAAGCAGGGCTTTATATTTCCAAGGCTGTCCACGTAACAAGGTAATAATCTCACCCAAAGACGAGAACAGTCACTGGTACTGAATAGCAAACTGGCCAGTTGAACGCTTGCTGATTATCTTGCTTGGGTACAGATTTGGTATAAGGCTAGTCTCTGAATCCACTGCTATCCTCCCACAGATCAAATAACTTGCACAGATATCCCTTCTTCAACACAGGTCTATGAGCCAGTTCACAAGGTGCTCTGGCCATGTGTTTTGAGCTTTCAATGCCAGGGGAACCTTCAGGGACTTTTATAGGCAAGTTTTAATACTAAAAGTAAATAATGTCCATACAAACCTGGTCAGTGGACATCTGTTTGTGATGCCGGATCTTGTCTTGGTCTGGGAGTCTCAGTTCTTGAAGAAGATAGGAAAATGTCCTTCACACACCTTTTTCTACTGTGGAAATTGAGACTCAGAGAGGATGTGAGAGCTGTATAAATACGTTGCTAGTCCCATGGGTATGCCACTTTCCTTCCAGTTCGCTCTGATGAGCTTTCCATCACAGATGTGCCAGGCTAAGACCATCTGCATATGCAGATACCACAATTCAGCTACAACTTGTCACACTGCTCTGCCTCAAACACATGCTCTGCTTCCCACAGTACGTCATTAAGCTCAGAGAAGGTAGTAGGTACTGGCGTTCTTTCAGGTTGCTGAGCCCAAGGGTTCTGAGAGATGCAGAGTGCCAGGCCCAGGGTGAGAACCCAGGTCTTCAGTGTGTCTCTCTCTAGGGAGTGACCCTGTGTCCAAGTGGCCTTTGTGGCACCACAGGCAATGGCTCTGCAAAAGGGACAGCTACGCCTGCTCCACAAGCACCCATCAGGGAGGCAGGCATCCACACCTAGGAGCTCTTTGAAGTCTGCTGCTTGGGTTCCAGCCCTTCAGACCACGGTCCTGACACTGTCTAGTTCCACACAACCATAGAGAGGAGTTGGGGCTCACGTCTTGAGTGAGAGCCTCTCATGACTGCCCCATGTTCATGTTCATGCTCATGAGTTCACAGCCATGTGTTGACAGCCAGGCAGGCTAAGAGCGAAACTGCCTGAAAGTAGCATGCTTCCCCTCCCACCCTTGTTTCTCCACTTCTCTGGGCCTGTGACCATCACTGGCAGGGAAGAAAAGTGAACACCTCTTCCATCCTCTCCCACCTACAGCCCCAGACTTCTTGTGGGTGAACATGCCTGCAAATATCTCAGCTTCCTACTACTTTTATCCATGTTCTTCCACAGCCTGCAGGGCAAGAGAATCACTGCTCTTGAACATTTTGTGCATTTCTGTATATATTTGACGTCTTCTGCTTTCTTCAGGCAGATCTATCAGGTGACTGTCAGTGGGACAGAATCTGAAAGGGAAGAAACTGGAATATCATCGGCTGTGTAGGTGGGCTTAACACTTGCTGCCCAGCGTGGTGACCCCATTGTGATACGTGATCCCAGAACTTATATTCCATTGCTTAAGTGCCTCTCTTCTTAAACACTGTTACAGAGATTAACCTGAGGGCAGCATTCAGCCTATAGCAACAGTATTGCTAGGGATGCTGGAGAAGGAGGAACAAAAACAGCTTGATGCTTTAACATCAGGCCAAGGTTGCCATTTTGATACAAAGCAAAGCCTCTTGTAGACTGGTAATGTGAACAAATTCAATAAAGAGATCACTGATACAATAAACAGTGGTTCCCCGCAGAGCCATTTTAACAGACGTTTTTCAGAGTAGAACCACAATTTAAGGGGAAGATAACAGCAGATGTAGTACAATGTTGTAGTTTTGAGAAGCACATGTATATGTATGGCAGGAAATTCAAAGTAAAGGTTATAGTTAAAAGAACATTATTTGGAAAGTACCAAAAATAACCTTAAAAGCGTCTAGAGATCTTCACAATGTATCCTGGCAGAAAGCTAACTTTGGCAGCCATCAGGGCCATCTCTGCCCTCATCCCCTCACCTCCTGCTGGCTCTGCACCTTCCCACTGCTCAACTCCAGAGGGCCATGGGGACCGGACACTGAGACGGATCTACTGAGCCCTCCACTGAGCTCATCCCTGCTGAGTCAGATGGTTTGTAAACCAGAGGCATGGCATCCCAGTTAGCCCAGGACTCCAGCCCCAGCTGTGAGCTAGCAAAGGGAAGGGATGTGTCTAGCCTAACCACAGCTAATGAGTTGGTGAATTGCAGGATAATTCAATGGCACATCACACTTTTGCCCTTCACACTTCACTCTCTCTGTACTTAGCAAAAGTGTTCCCGTTCACCTCTGGCATCCCAAAGAGACTCTCAGTGGACATGCAACTGAAAATGAGAAGTTTCAGCAGCACCAGTCTTCTCTAATGAAAGCGGAGGAGGAAAAAGATCAGCCTACCCCAGCCTTGAGGGCTGGAAAAACTTACATTGTCTCTGACCCACTGATCTGGCCCAAACAACACCTTTAACCAAACCCAGAACTCCGCACTTTTACCTGCTGCTTTAACGCTGCACAACAGAGCTCACGGGTGAGTTCACATGCCTCAGTCACCATTATGAGGACAGGAAGGTAATCACAAGAACACCTCGCATCTCTCACTGACAATGTGGTTTTGCTTGGTTTTTTTATGTTACAAGTGGCACCATTCCTAACAATGCTATGTAAAGGAGATAAAAAGTGCCAAATTCTCAGTAGCGCAGCGTCCTGGGCAGTCAGGTCTAAAAACAGTGCTGACAGCACGTTTATTTATGTGTATCAGATGGGGTCTGGACACAGCCATGGTATCTTACCCATACAAGAAACCCTTTCTTACTTACTCCACGCAGTATTTGTTTTAGTATATTCTCAACGTGTTTCTGACAGAAATTAAATGCACTAAGGCAGTCTGTGTGTTCATACATGGGTGTTTGACTGTCAGGTGATCTGTCAGACTATTCCTCCTCCCCCCACAATTCCGGAAAAATCAATCAATTCCAGTTGCACTTGACAAAGAGGTATATCTCCTACTACTGTCAGGGAAAGCTGGCTGGATAGAGGAGAGCTGGCTCTCTGTTAGGACCTTCACTGAGAAAATCTTCAATGTGTCATTACTCCTTACTAGATATCAAAAAATCTGCCTGAGAATCTACTGCAGAGACCCAGACCTAGAAAAAACAGCCTTCAGTGAATTGGCTGACCAGATCCATCCTTGTTTTCAACTGTAACAGCTGCCCATCTTCACTAGTGACCTGCCACGTGTTACTTTTTACTTTTGCACTATTTCAGGTACCACAGTGCACAACCAGCCTCATCTCATTCTTACACATTAAAACAGAAAACAAAAACAAAAACAAAAACAAAAACAAAGAAAAAAAAGTAAAAAAGGGAATCAGTGGGGTTTTCTTTTCTTGATTAGCTGAGCAACAAGTAGGTGCTTTGTGTTCTTTCTTTCCCAGAGTGATCCCTGATCTGAAGGAAGGTGCAGATTTCTTAGTCTGAAGGACTAATGGAAAAAATGGTGGTTAATATGAATACTGCATTGCAGCTGCAGAGCTGGTGATACCAAGTTACTCACAGAGCACTTCATTGCTTCAGCCTAGGACTTCTGCACCAGAGAAAGCTGCACTCGTTTTAAGAGTTCCTGGGAACTGCAAGCTGTGTCCTAATGATACATGCCAGGAGCTTCTTGTGCCTGGATTTGGTGTAGAAAAGCCCTCAAAGCCAGACTGGTTTCAGGACAAGATGAGAGCAAGTGCCACACTCAGAGTTATAATGCAGTCCTCCTATCAGTGCTCCTAGTGTCACCATCAACAGAGCTCGTCCTGTCCTCACGCACTACCTCCCTCTCCTACCTCCAGCCCAAGCCTCATGCACAGACCTCTGCAACAAATCCCCTTCACACAAGCTTCACAGCTCCTACCAAGAAGGTGTGCATGCCCATGGGGCCCAACAGCTGTCCCCAACACCCTGGGGACATGTAGGATCGTAGGCCATTTCTCTGGGACTGGCAGATATGATCCAAACAGGTGCTGGCAGAAATGCTAAGAGACGCTCAAGGCCCTAAGACCTTGAGATCCATTCGTTGGCCCTCCCTCAACTCATGGGCCATTACAGCTCCACCCTAGTGGGAACCTCCAAGGTGCAACTGGTGCAGTCTGTGATGACCAGGGCAGGCAAGCACACAGCCCACCCTCACCCATGCTCCTCTTCAACAGGGGCTGGCTGGTCAGATTCACCAGTTTCCCTCACAGAGGGTGGCTATAGCATGCTAATCTTCAGATAGCTAGCAAGAGCATCCAAATGACACCTCTGAGACCCCCTGGACCATGTCAAGCATGGTGAGGAGAGAGATATTGTGCTCCAGACAACTGCTTTTCTGAGTGCTTGTTGCTGGGTTGGAGTCTGAACTGCAGTGCTCTGTATCTTGAGGATCCAGCATTGCAACCTCCTTCAAAATGGCTCCAGCCATGCCTACAAATCGTTTTGCTTCAACACCCTCTCTTTTTGAGGTCTGATATCTTCTGAGATCCACTTTCTGGGCTGGACTGCCTGTGACTAAAAGCTCATCCTCCTCCCACACCCTTTTTCCACTACCTGAAACCAAGATCCCTTTGTTGCTACAAGAGGCCCCATCCTCCAGGTTTTTATAGTCCTCAAAAAGGAACTGCCTGGGGACCTGAGATTAGCCTTTTGCAACTTTTGGTCAACAAAACCTGCTGCTGGACCTGAGCTTTGGCCTCGAGCTGCTCTAGAAGAGAAAGATGAGCAGTGCAGAGCAAGGTGACCACAGTGTGTATAAAAGGAGATTCTCGTCTTCCTGCCCCACACCAGTGGCCATCTTCATGCAGCCCAGACCAGACAGGAAATGCGATGTGCTGCACTTTGGAGTATTCTATTTGTGCATGGAAAAAAAGAGAGGTGTGGGGGGACATGTGTGTGCAATGCTGTTTTTGAACCGGGCAACTGTCAGGCTATGGACTTGCGTTTGTGTGTCTGGGTTGGCTTGGGAGGGGAGGGTAAAAGGTGTTGGGGAAGATGCCTGCGGTGAAAGGATCTTCTAGTATTAAATGTTCCCTGGAGAACTGTGAGGGATTATGTGTCTGAGAAGGGGAGGGCACACTGAGCCTTAGAAGAAGGTGGCATATTTTTTGCGTCCCTTCTGGCCTGTTGAACAGACAAGCCATGTAAAGCAGGTGCTGCAGCTGCTGCAGGGCAGCATTGCCTGGCGAAACTGGCCAAGAGGCTCAGGTCAGAGGGAATGGTTCTTCTGTGGAGTGAGCAGGGTGTTTGGCCGGGTAGGCGCACCGCAGGACGGGTGTCTCTGTGGTGTCACACCATCTGCAAGTGTGAGGGCTGTGCCTCCAGCTTGTTCAGCCACAGCACTGCCCTCGTTCCTCTCCCAGGATGGATCCTCTGAAACTGGGGCACTGGTGGGGAGGCTGGTTTCATTCTGGTGTTGCTTAGGTTAATGACTCGAGCTATTTTTCAAAGTGGTCCTCGGTATTTCTACTGCGGAGTGACTCCTACCCCAGTTTCAAATTGATCTGTGCACATGTGCAGACCCTGAGAGTGAGCTTGCCTGTCTGGGTATCTGAAAGAGGAAGCTATGGGTCTCTTGACGGTGTCTGGAGTGGCCGGGTCCTTTCCTCTCTCTCTTTTGCTTCCAAGCAATAGTTACAAATTGGTCCCTTGTATATCTGAGCATTGCAAGCTAACACCTGATTCCTCCACCCTTGTTTCTGCACCTATTGCTTTACCAGCAGGAAGTAGGACGTGGTTTGGGGCTTTTTATTCTCGGCCTCGCTAGCCTTTTCGATACTTCGGGGCCTCGTCTCAGTCTGACAAGGCAAGCAAGCAGCAGCTTCCTGTGCAAAGGTGAGAGGGAGAAGACAGAGAGAGATCGAGCACACACGAGAGGAGCCGCTCCACAGCAGACCTGCCCCTCTCCTCTCATGCCAGCAGCGCTGGCTGGCAGGCAGACATGCACTGAGTGGAGATCACCCCCAGCCCCTCTCCCTTCTCCCTGTTCTCCTCCCGATTTGGCAGCCAGCATCTGCATCCATCCGTCCCCGCCACCCCGTCCCCGGGGACCCCTTCGCCTGGAGCGCCGGGTGCCTGGAGCTGGAAGGTAAAGGGGGTGATGCCAGCCCTGTCCCACACGGGGGTGGCTGATCTGAGAAGCGTCTTGGAAGGAGTTTCGGTCTGACAAACTGATTCTTGCCGTTGGGGAGGGCTGAGCACATATTTATCTCTGTGTCTTTCCACAGTCCTCTCAAATCATACCCCACATCTCACAACCACGTCGGCTGCTTTCTTTCTCTCTCTCTCTTTCTCTCCTCTTTTGTCTATGAATGTGTCGTCGTCCTGTTTTTCTTCCTCTGAACCTAATCTTATCACAACTGGAATCAATATCATGCCTCATGGCAACCCTTTAAAAACCCTCCGCTCCCACTCCCTGGGCAGTCCGCAGTAGGGTTCAGTGAGGCTCTGCCTTGGTCTGCCCAGCCCTGCCTGTGCTGCAGGCTTGCTGAGAGGTGAGGATGGTCCCTTCTCCTGCGGGCAGAGGTAGACCTCGAGGTACGGGTGTCCAGGTGGATGGGGAGAGGGGGAGGCTCGCTTGAGGAGCCCAGAAACGCTTGTGTGTAGTATGGAGCACAGCTGTACAGGCTTTGCAAAACAAGGAGTCTCCCTGGGTGCCATGGGGGAATGAGTGGTGCTGCGGAGTTACCTAATTGCGAAGCCTGAATTTTCTGCTATATCTGAAAGCACGCCTTCTTCCAAGGCAGTGCAGGGTCTGCTTGGCAAGAATGGTGCATGATTTGTGCATGATTGTGTAATATTTTGTGATATGGTAAAGCCTTACCTTTCCAGAACTTGGTAAACTTCCCCCTAATTTTATTCTTATTCCTAGTCCCAAACAAGCCCTTCAAAATCTACCTTCTAAGCTGACTTCTGTTACTTGCAGTCAGAGAGCCCTCTTACTCAGCAAGCACCTAGTGATTTCAGCCCTAGGGCTTACCAAAAAAAGCAGCTCTTCACAACGCCAGCGGCGTGCAACCACGACAGCATTCTCTACCTGAGTCAGCAAGCAGCCTGAAACAATACGTGTGGAGTGCTGTGCACTCACACACATTTCCAGAAGATATTACCTATGCAAACAGCCTGTCTGTGTTGCACTGTGGACGGTTTCAATGCTGAGCAAAGCACTCCAAGGCAGGAAAACAATGAGGTGCTGAAGGAAAAGCAGAGACCCTGGAGTGGAAGAGGTGTGAGCTTCTGAGCCTGGAAGATTGACACTGGTTTTGAGCCCTGGGACAGTGGATACCTCCTATGGGATGACAGCTTCTTAATTCACACTGCTGAGCTCATATTGCTGAGCAATATGGGGGGTCTTTTCTTTTTCAGCATGTCCTCAGCTCAGATGAAGCCCTCCTCACCGCTTCTGTGCCACCTCTGGCTGCTCAGCCTCACGCCTCTCTCGCTGGCATCAGACTCTACGCAAGGTAAGAAGTGATCCTCTTCACCCGTGCCAGCTGGATGAGCAGGGGGGTGTCAGATGGAGGAGTGCCTGTGCCATGGTGTGTTGTTGTACAATGCCCATGTTATAACATACAACCAGAGGGGGCTGCAATAATTAAAGGTCTTTTATGAGCACTGCAACCTCCAAGGACATAGGGCAGCCGGAGGAATGTCTCTGCCTTTCTTACTTGGAGACAGCTATCCAGCAGAGGAGTCTGTCTGTAGTTTGGAATGGGGCAGAATTGTCTGGGGTGATGGTTAATGACAAAAATCATTGCTAATTCAGCCATGTTGCTGTCCATCTCTTCTCTGCTAACAGGCACCTCCAGTCTCACTTGTTGGTATGACTCACGGGCAGCTCTCTTTTGCAACTGGAACCCAGGCAGGGACCTTGCTGATGCTTCGTGCCAGCTGGAGATTTTATCAAAGCTAGCATTTTGTGACAGGTGGGTGATTGGAAAGGCTGAGGAATGACAATGCTTTGAATGAAAAGTTTCCTGGAAGGTTTAGCAATTCACATCAGTGTAGGCTCCCCCTCCCCGGGCCAGGTGTGGTGGAGTCACACAGCTGAGGAGTTTGCCTTTGAAGTCTGTCTGTCTCTGACCCCACGTGGGCTGAGATGCTGGCCACTGCTCTGTGTTTGTCATCTGAGGGTCCCAAACCACCCAGCACTGCTTATCTTCCAGCTCTGTAGCTCTGCCTGTGCGTCATTTTCCAAAAATCCTTCTTCCCTGGTAGCTACCCTCTGGATTGAAGGACATTTTCAACTGAAAAGGAGGGTTTGTAGAGATGGGCGCAGAGGGAGGTGGAACTGAAGTTATACAGGGACCGTCTGCCCATTGCCAGGGTGGACTGGACATAACAGAAAAGTTACACAGTAAGCGACAGTAAGCGAAGGAATATATCGTTCCCCTTATCATAGTCTCCCCTGGTCCTTTCACCTCACCCAGTCTGTGATGTTTTCCTCTCCCAAGCATCTCCCAGAGGAGGGGTAGGTGTGTGGCTAGCACCGCAGTGGGGGCTGGCTGATTCTCCGTTGTCTCCAAGTGTGACATCTTCAGTCAGAGAGTTACTGTAGTCACAAGAGAGTTACTACAGTCAAGAGAGTCTACCTGGGGCTTCCGTGGGTGCCTGTCGTAAGAAGAGGCCCAGTGTGGTTCTGGCAGTGGGTCGGTTGCTCCTGACTCTCAGTAGAGACATCTCCAGTGGGGTGACATTAGCAGATACGTTCTGGGGCCTGGTACATGGACCTTGGCGGCCAAACTTTTCTTTACCCTATGGGATTGAATCAAAGGTTGGATCCGGAATTTGGGTTGGGTTTGGATCCGAGCCGTTGGTTGACCAGGGCTCTAGGACACCCAGGGTTTGTGCATATGGCTTATTTTGCATTGCAGCAAACTGCTTGCTGGGAGAACAAATTTTCTTGGTCCACCCAGAACTCTTCCAACTGCGCCCCAAAGAGGGGGAGGATATCAGCCATCTCCTCTAGGAAAGCTTGAGGCAAAGACTACCTCCTCCTCCCATCAGCAAGTCTCAGTCCTGATACAACCCTGTGGCTTTAGCAGCCAGCTCAATGTGATATTCCTTCAGCTGCAACCCCACAGACACTCTCCCATTCTGCCAACCCCGGCGCTATGTCTCAGCTTAGGCTGTCCAGGCTCACTTGTCAGAGCAGAAGAGGGGCCATGGTATAATGCTGCCAAGTGTGAGGCATGGTCTTGGCTGGCTGGGATGTGACCTGGTTCAGAAGATACATCTCACTTGGTATCTGAGATGCTACAGGCTGTCAGTGGCTTGAAAGTGATGTGTAAAACCCTAGAGGGGCTGAAACAGGCACCTGTCTCCCATATCAACAGGAAGCATAGAAGGTAGCCAGAGGTTTGGAAACCTCCTGTCATCTTCGGCTTGAAATATCTGGGATGCATTAACTCTCCATGTGCCAGCACACAAAACTTGTCTGAGTGATGCAGTGGGGAGGGAAAGTGGGACTGCATCCTAGTTGTAACCTGTTCAGCAAATATGGTAGGATGCAATGTGCTTTGAGAGGCCTTTAGTGTTAGATAAAATCTGACTAAATACAAAACAGACTCCCCAGCTCACTGGAGTTCTCCTGCTTAAAACCCAGGTCATTTTTCTTACCCGAAAAGTTCAAGGAGCATTGTGAATTATCCAAGGCAGAACACATGACAGGACTGAGGAGATGTATCAAGACCTTCAGCAAAAACAATAATGTGAGTAATTCATCTAGGATGTCTTGGCTAATGACAAGGTTGGTGTGTCAATTTGAGGCATATAAAGAGCGTGACACCCAAGAGCACTATAAAAAGCCCAAACCTAATCCTTGACTCCAGTTCTGGGCTTGGGCTTGTTGTGTGTTGCCCCGTGTGGGAATTGGATTCATTGCAACCTGGGACATGTTGTCCTGACACATGCAGAAGAGGTGCAGGATAGACATTATATGCAGTGTCCCATGTCACAATTATCTGGGTTTGGCCCTAATCCCTACCTCTGAGGAGGAATGGCCATGATCACCAACGCTGAGGGCACCTCTGGACCTCGTTTTTCCTTGAAGAGTTCAGTACCACTTTCCAAGTTATTAACTCCTGTGGAACCTGGTTAAATGTATCAAATGCAAGATGCAACAGCAGCACATCAATGGAGCCAATGGTGATGCAAATCCTTTACTTATTATACTTTATTTAAATCTTTTTTTTTTTTTTTTCAGGTTTATCGGGTACTTCCCTCATTCATATCCAGAAATCACTGTAGTTCTTGTATTTTCAGGAAAAAAGAAAAGAAAAAAGAAAAAAAAAAAAAAAAGCTAATTCTCCATATTGGTGAAGTCACAACCAGCTCTAACAACAGCCAAGCTTTCTTACTTTTGCACTTCATGTGCAAAGATAAATTGCAGGCTTGGTAAACAGCTCCAAAAATTATTCTTTCAAACTCTTTTCTTTCTAATCAAGCTAATTGACCTAATTCTTGTTTAATACTGTGTGATGTGCACAGCCTTTTAGTATCATTGTGGAACTACATCCTATCAGTTCATCATTAACTCCACTGCATTTTAAGAGTAATATTTAATCCCAATGTTATCTCAATCTTACCAAAGAACATAAAATATATAAGTCAAAATATATTGTCTCAAATGTCACTCACTGAAAGTAACTTTTTTCCTGCATAGTCAGCACATACAGCAATCCTATCAAAAAAGCATACCAAAATATTTTGTGCCGTGCTCTCCCATGAACAAAAAAAATCCAACCACATTAAGCATAAATCTTTGGTTACTCTATTCAACACTGAGGCTTGTGCCTTTCAACCACAAGTGTAATCCATATTTATAGTCAAGTATTCCTAAAACTCTTATGTGCACGCAATGCTTAGGAATATGGATGGTTGTTGATGAGGCATCAGAGTTACTAATGGTAAATTTTCCTTGCAGACTCAGTGCTTCACTACTGCAGACCGTCTTACCATGTCTGTACAATGCCAGATTGGAGAGAATATGTCCACACCTGCGCGATTGGAGGATTTCAGTCCACTTGAAAACAGTGAGTGCTCTTCCGCCTTGCAGTCTGTAAAGCTTCCCCACGAAGTGATACCCAATTACTCCTCCCCATCCACAACCATGCTACACCCATAGCAGATTTTAGTCTTACCTCTTTTTGTTGTCCCCTGCTACAACTAGCACAGATGGACCACGTTGACTCCAGCCCCGTGTGCATCTAATGTGCAGTGCCATGCCAGACACTTCCTATCCTGTCCTGTATCTGGGACACTGCTGAATGACAGTGCTTTGTGCTAGGAGTTCTGGCTTCAAACAAGCTATGACAGCTCAACTGACTTTCTGAAAAGTACATGCTGCAGGAAGGAGGGAAAGTCTTGCTGCTCTGTCCCTCCTACCAGATATGTGCTTGCACCCTCCTTTAAGCCACCTTTGACAAGCATCAGTGTGCTGAATTGATTCAACTCACTAATCCAGCAGAAAAACTTCTGCTTGGGTCATTTTTTTGCTGGATGTGTAAGTTTGCCTGGCTTGAGGAGAGCTGCTGAAATGTGAGGCATAAGAAGTCACGGCTGTAGTCAGGGGTTGAGAAGGTTCACCCCAGACAGTCTATGTAACTCCAACCCCTGTGGCTGTAGCTCTCTGAAAGAGCAGCTGGGAAGAAGCTGTCACGCCAACCATGCTCCTTTCCTGTCCATACAACCACCTTGTGAATCACCCCTACAAGATAAGATGCATGGCCACGTGGGATTGCACTGACTGCAATGGCCACTCTCACAGGCTTACTGGAGGAGCTGCCTTTAATGTAGTCCCAGGCCTTTTCCCACCAGTGGCAGTGGGTAAGAAGGAAGAACAGAGAGGGGGAACTCATTAAGCATACCACTCAGCCGTGAATGGCTGGAGTCTGTGAGCACAGCCAAGGCACCAACCCTATTGCCATGGGGTTGGCCAGTGGAGCCCTGTTACAGACAGACAGTGCATTGGTGTCATTCCTGATCTCTTTCTCTTCCCAGTAAAACTGAGGCCTCCAGGAAATCTTCAACTGGTTAACAAAGGTGAAAACGCCTACAACTTAACATGGAGCCTGAACATTTCTTCTCACTACTTGGATGGAGAGCGGGAATATGAAGTGCGGTACCGAACCACTAGTCAGTCCTGGGAGGTGAGTACGGAGTGGAGCACTGGGATTTGTCATCATAAGAATCCTGATCTTCCTTACATCATCCAGGAGTCTCCCCTCAGAATGAAACAAGTTTTAGTGAAACTAGAGAGGGCATTACCTCCTCACCCCTTTTGTATGTGTCACCTGCTGCCAGTGTTTGGAGATAACATGGAGGCAGACAGGAATCCTATTTTATTTAGTGCTGAAATCTGACAAAAGAAATCTAGACAGCTCCAGCGCAGACCTGAAAGGGATGAGAAGTGCAAAATGAAGACTTGTCCTCCAGTGTGAACAAACAATGCAGAAAGTGGAGGGATCTGAGACAGGTCCTCTCTGAGGGCCTTGCAAAGGATGGGTACATGAGGCTGTGAGCCATGGCAGGAAGTTGACAGTGCTCTAATTTTGCCCTTCTTCCAGGAGGCCAACACCTTCAGCATTCAGCAGGACCAGATGTGGATGGTATTTGAGAGCCTCTCCCGCAACCTGAAATATGAGGCAGCTGTCCGCGCAAAGCCAGGTGCCTCAAGTATATACAAAGGTGTGTGGAGCGACTGGAGCAAGACGATACTGTGGAGGACACATGCTGATGGTAAGGATCAGAGTCAGGCAGTCTGACATGGAAGGGAAAGAGGAGACTAAGAGAAAGCAAGGCAGAAGGCCCATAGCAGGCTGGGAAGCTGGAGGAAGATGGGTAGGGAGGATTGCATTAAACGAAGAGCAATAAAGAGATTGGAAACGATCTGTCCTTCCTAATCCTAATCTGTTAGGTTAGGCTGGCTCAACAGGGCTTAAGAACAAAGTAAATGTCCCCAACAAAGTAAATGGCAGCAGCCCCTCTGACTTCCAGAGGCCAGGCAAAATCCACAAGGTATAAATCAGGGCCAGTTCAGTGGAGCCACTGATCAGTGAAATGCAATGAAACCTGAGCCTAGGAAGCAAAGTCTTGTGGAGAATGAAAGAGACTTACGTGTGTAAGTCCCTTCCAAAAAGGTCTGCTGAGGCTTGCATCAGTCATTACCATGAACCACAGCATGGAGGACACCTGCAGCCTTGAAATGTAGTGCCTTGAGCAAGTCTTTTCAGTGAGTCATTGGCTGCGGCCTCTGTCACATCTTTTCCGGAAAATAAGCAGTTAGAGGTTATTCCTCTTCACGTCACCCCCACTCTGCCCCTGCCCAGTCCCTCCCTGTTGTGCCTGGTGTTGGCATAAACAGAGGAGCTATGTTTAGAAAGGGCACTGTGTTGCTGTGGCGATCAAATTTTGACAGTGTGTGATGTCAATGAACAGGATACAGCCGCAACCGGTTGTCATAGCAACCAAGACCCAAAGATAACCAGGGTACCAGAGGCAGAGAAGAAAAAGTGATCTCAGTAGCATCCCAAGGACAGGCAAAGACGAGGCTTTCTAAAACTGTCTCCTTTTATCTTTCTCTGCTCCCTCACAACTACTCCAAAGGAGCCCTACAGGCCCAGACCAAGGGGCAGTAGGGAAGGAAGGAGATGAGGGTGGCACGCAGAGGAGACAGGCACCAGAACAACAAGACCAAGCAAAGGTGCCTTGGGGAGATGTGTGAAAGAGACAGATTAACAAAAGTTTGACGTGATGCCAGAAAAGCTTGAGGAGTGCTGGCAGAGCTGGCAATGAGGAAATCCAGTCTTGATCAGTTTGAACAGCCATAGAAAAGCTGCAGCTCCTAACTCCAGGATCCTGGCTAAATTTTCATAGCAACTCCCTCTTTCTCTCTCAACTTGCAGAAACATCCAGGCCAGTTCTGCCAGCTCTTATAGTGAGCACGTGCATCTTCGTGATCATTGGGACTGCCTTCCTTATTAACATACGCACCCTGAAATGGTAAAGGAGAATCAAGTTTTCCTCTTTGTTGCTTTCCTGTGTATTGTGTGTCTTCTCATAACCTGGTTTATTTTTTATTTGGTATTACTCAGCATACAGAGGGCCTCATAAATACGGTTCATAACTCAAAATTTTTTGGCTGACATTTGGGTAGATATATCACCACCCAAAATGAAGTTGTGTTACCACAGTCGTCACATCATGCCACGCTCCTGTGACCTGGTGCCATGGCCTGGCTGAATTCAAAACAGCTGCCTCAGCACTTCTATTGCCCATGTGTTAGAGCAGTTTTCCCTGGCAGAGGTGCACATAAATCACCTCTAAAAAACAGGTCACTGTGTTGGGCACTCCCTCAGCAAACAGGATGAAGCAAGCCTAGGTACCGCGACCTTCTCACTTAAATGCTCCAGCAAGTGAGAATGTGTGATATTTGGTCTGTAGGCAACACTTCTGAGTGAGGAGTACAATTCTTCCTCTCCCTGGCCTATGCAGTCCTAAAGGGTCTCATCACATGCTGGTAAACATCTATGTGATGCTTTAAAGATCTCTTCTTTTGCCATCAGACACAGCTTCTAGTCAGGACTGAAAGTGTCTCACGAGGTTACCCAGTGCAATAATACAGAGAGTGACGTGTCAGCATGGTGAGGTTACAAATCGCTTCAGGTTTTCTCATCTCAGGACACAGAGAAGCAGGGCATTGATGTTGGCGGCAGAAATGTTCTCAGGGAAGAAGACAGCAGAGGCTGGAATGCCTTCTTTGTAAGGAGAGAAGAAGCAGCATATTAATAGAAGATGGATACTGAGAAAGTCACTGGTCACTGTGTTTTACCTTGAGTCATAATATAAAGGTGAGGAAGTGCTAGCTATATGGCATGCAGAGAGACAAAAAGGCCTCCTTTCTCCACAGAGTGTAATTAACCTGTGGGATTGAATGGAGGAGAATGCTGAGGTAAGATCCAAGGAAGGGTTAGACATGTATAAATAAAAATAGCATCTGCTGCGATGTAAAATAGTTTATATGTAAGAACTAGCAAATTCTCACACTTTAGAGAGTACGCTGATTGCCTCCAGAGGTCAGGAGGGCCTCTCCTCAGAACATCCCACAGCAAAGCTTCAGCAAAGAGCTAACAGGATCAGCCTACCTCTCTGAGGGACTAAGCAGCAGATGAGATCACTTCATGCTGCCTCAGGATGACAACACACTGGTTCCAGTAAAGTGGAGGTCACTGGGCTGGTGTGTGACATGCTCAGATGGATTTGCATGTCCAGTAAGTTCTAGCTGTACCACGCAGTATCCTGCTAATAGGACAGAGAGCTGTGACAGAGCTTTGCCAGTGATGGTCCTGCTCACTCCATGTGGTCGTCCGAGTCATTGTGGTGGCAGCAAAACAAAGAGGGGGCAGCTCACAGAAGCTGGACCTTGGAAACAAGGGAGACCCACCCAGGCCTATCAACAAGCAGGGGGAAATGGAGAAGCTAAGGTGACCACCAAAGCAGGGAAGGCTGTGAACTGTTGGTTGTGCTTCCCTAGGAAAAAGGCTGAGAGGAGTGCATTTTCCAAAGTCAGGTTTATCTGCCTCCTCTCTCTCTCTCATCTCTCAGCTACCGCATTTCTGGCCACTCAAGATCAAGAAGAGTCCTCAGGCTTGTTCTTACCTTACCTTTCCCCCATGCCAGGGTAGTACCCCTGAGCTATGATGCTCTCTCTTACCCCCACCACATTGCCAGAGAGGTCAGGATCAGGCCCTGCTTCATTTCTCAATCTCCTTCCCTCTTTTCAAGGTTTAAGAAGATTCTGAAGATTCACATTCCAGACCCTGAAAAGTTCTTTCCCCCGCTCGTCTCTGTTCATGGAGGTGACATTCAGGTACGGGACAAGGGAAGGAGCCAAGTGGTTATTAGGGAGAAATGAGGGAAAGGAGGGTCCAGCTGCACATGCCTGGGCAGACACCAGGTCCTCGGACCTACGTGTGCACATGCAACTCATGTGCCTGGGGCACCAGCTGCTGTGTTCTCCACTCAAGTTTTATTTTTTGACCTAAAACCTGACACCCGGCTGATGCATCTCTAATTTCAGAACCGAGAAACGGTAAACCACTCAAACCTCAGCACACTACTCCCCTGACAGGAGAGCCTGAGAGGATACAAAGGACCTGGGGGAGGGAGCTTGGCCTCTCAGATCCCCTTCCATCCTGCTTCTGTCCCTCCCCGCCTGCCCGAGACAGCCCAGCTGTTCCCCAGATTTCCAGCTGTGGTCCCCTTCTTCTGGCTGTGAGCCTTACCTCTGCTCCTATTGTTAATTACCATCACTCTGGATGGCTCTTAGCCATTTTCTACTTTCTTCTTTCTTTTTCCCTTCCTCCCCATCCCCTCTTTCTCCCTTCCCTAATCTCTCCTTGAATATGGGCAGCTGCAAGAAGACAATTACCATTCTGTGCAGTATTAAAGGGAGCATCAGATGCAAGACATGGGAGGTGATCCCAAGGGGCATCTTGCTCTAGGAAGGGTGGAGACAAACTGCAGACTGTCCAGAGGACAGCAGAGCTTTGGAAAAGCCTAAGTGCAAAAAGGTTTCGAAAGCTACAGGGGAAGAGTGCGGGGGAGGGAGGTGCAGTGGGCACCAGAGACATTTTCCTAGTGTAGAAAGAACTAGAAAAAATACTTTACTGGCCATAAATGAAGTTAAGTTGGATATTACCAAAACCAGTTTATTTTTAAGGATAATGACACACTGCAGGACGTAACTTGCAGTGAGTGTGGAAATCCAGGCACGAGGGACTTGGAAGAGCAGTTCAGACAAGAAAGCTGCATGCAGCTATGTGGGTGTATTAGAAACTGGTTCAGCACTGAGGAATAGATTGCATGAGACCCATCCAAGTATTGCTTTTCGTGTTTCCACCTTCACTCCTTTTTACAGTCTTTTCATTTTATCTTTTTTCACTCCATTTTTCTTTTATTTTTTTCTTCCTTTAACTCTAATCCTCCATCCTCCATTCCCCCCCAGAAATCTCAAAACATAGCTTTGCAAGATCTGCTCTTGCTTTTAAAGTCACAGAAAGATACAGTCCCTCTGAAACCCTGCAGATGGGACATCATGGATGTGGATTTCCCTCCCCCCACCTCCTGCAACTCTTGCTTGGCCAGAGAAATGGCACCTTAGTGGCTGTGGGCACTCAGGAAGAGAGGCCTTTGGTTCCTCACTGTGTTATACTTGGGGCATAACAGTCTCTCTCCTGTGTTTCATCTCCATCAGAAATGGCTCTCCTCCCCATTCTCCACATCCTCCTACTGCGTGAACAGCACAACCCCAGAGATCTCCATGCTGGAGGTGATGCAGAAGAATGACCAGGAATCCCAGCTTCTGCTTTCCAAGGGAACCCTGACACCTGATCCTCCCTTAGAAACCAGTGGACATTCTGTGTCCAGCTGCTTCACCAACCAAGGCTACTTCTTCTTCCACCTTCCCAACTCCTTTGAGATCGAGCCCTGTCAGGTCTACTTCACGTATGAGCCTTTCACCCAGGAGAGCACTGGCAACGAGGACAGCGAGTCTTACCATGCTCTCCCCTCCCCAGACCTCTGCACACTGGCAGAGGACACGCCTGTGTTGTCCCACAACTTCCTTCACTGTATCAAGCAGATCCAGGGCTTCCAAAACAGCTCCTTTGTGACAGAGACACAAGGTGAAGCCCAGGGGACCGTGGCTGTTTCAGGGGCTCTCCTGTCAAGCGAAAGTACCTCAACAACACCAGTTCTGAGGCAGGATGAGAAGGTGACTGATGAAGCAGCTTTACAACCTGCTGAGGCCCTGTGCCAGCTGCACACAGACTTTCCTGACCCACCAGACCTGCATGACAGCAATACTGTTGACATAACGGAGGGGAGTGGGAAGGCAGGCCCCCCGACTGATCCCACCACTCCAGTGGCACATGTTGCCTCTTCCTTTTCTCAACCTACACCTCTAAGGCAAACACAGGATGAGGATCCCTGCAGAATGGTCTTCTCCAACCAGGTCCCAAACACGGGTGCCTACCTTTCTCTGAGGGACCTCCAAAGCCAATACAGCCATTGCTCTGTCTAGGATCTGCCTGGGGGAAATCTACAGGTTGGAAAGGCCTTCTCTGCAGGGAAGGCTAGATGGACATTTTTCTACTCAGAGCATAAACATAGCCTTCAGTATCAAACCCATTGGGACTGTTCTTTAATGAGGCTGGAGAACAGAGTTACTCTAGAGGGATGCAAAACCAGAAAAGCAATAGGCTGGACAAGGTGTAAATTCATGGATGACTACCAGGGTAGCACTAGTCCCAAGGATAAAGCATCAGTGAAAGAGACCACTGGAAATGAGAGGACATTTTGCATGGAAAACGGTGCTAGTGATTAGCGAAGCAACGCATGGAGAATAATAAAGGCACATTAAAGTGTTCAGTGGCTACAACCTAACAAAGACAAAGAAACAGGATTCTTAGGCATACAGAACAACAGGGATTCACCCTCATTACTGAACTTGTTTCTCTGCTATTACTGGATCTGGTAGCATAGAAACCCTTTCCCACACTGCTCAGGTGCCATCCCAAATCTCACCAACTTGTTTTTTCCTCCCCAGCTCCCTCTAGGAGGCTGTGCCAGCACTTCCATGCTCTGCATCTTGGTGTGAAAATAGCACCCAGCTTTGAGGCTGAGCAGCCACATGTTCCATCTGTCTTGTTCCAGCCTACAGACCTCTAATGGGAGGGAAAAATGCCTGAAGAGGTGTATATGAGATTTTGTACAGGCAACAGTAACACTGCCAATGAGTGCTGAGGCTGATGATGAAATGCATGAAGATGTCTCCTCCTGACTAACCAAGGGTGTCATTTTTTTTTCTGTGATGTCCCCATTTTGGGTTTTAATCGCAGTACATTCTGAGCTACTCGGTCCAGCTTTAGACTCAGATCTCTAAGGTTAGCTCAGAGCAAGAACTGTGTCAGCTGCCTAAGCGGTGCAGAGTAAAAAGAAATCCCCATTATTGGGTTAAAAATACTGGGGAAATCCCCTCCCCCCCCACTTTTTCCCCCAAGTCTGATGATGGCAGTAAAAAGAATGCACACAATTTCCCATTCTTGCTGCAATATTTTTCATGAAATCGAAAGCCTCTCTGCCCTGCTGGCAAAATACAGTTATTTGACTGTGATAAGCTGATTGCAGAATAGTACTTCCCACATCCTGTATTAGTGGAAAACATTGCAATGGTGCTGCCCATTCCTTCCATTGCTCAAGGGAAACCACTGCCTATTTAGCTGCAAAGATGTGGTAAATGAGCCCAGAAAACTAACTCACAAATCAGCACCTTCACTTAAAAGAAAACCTCAATCCACTCACCAAAAATGAGGATTGCAAAGACTACTTTTTTTTTTCTTTTTCCTCCACATTGACTGATCTGGGTTGAGAAACAGCAGAACACCACAGAAGAAAAGTGATAAGGCAAAGCAAGATATGCTGCTCTGCTTCCATCCATCCCTGCACTCAACATCTGCACTGTCTGTCCGTTCTCTTGCCATATTTCTGGACTATTCAGAAGTGGGAAAATACCAACTTCGTGATAAAGATCTTTCTTCTAAGAGTTTTTGGATCAAAAGTTTCAAGGATATCAAACTTGTTGGTACTTTTTTCACCTCTTTGAGTATCACCCAGAGCTAATTCTTCCCTGTGTCTGTAGATATGTGGATCTTCTGCTTTGTCTCAGTCCCACGCTGTTATCTGACCTTGCATTATGCTGCCTGGATGTCATTAGGAATCCCAGCTATGGGAGCAGCTCGTGTGGGATTTCACCTCAAAATAGCTGCTCAAAGGACTCGAGCCTGCCTGCAGCTGAGAGGACTGGGGCAGCTATAATTCTGTTCTCATCAGCTTCTTCACCTGCCTTCAGATGTGTACTGCTCCACTGTCTCCAGGAGACAGCAGATGAAGAAAACCCCACAGCTTCCCAGATAAGCAAGCACAAGGCTTGCCCAGCTATTTGCTGTGCTTTGAGACTCTTTCTAGATGGACCTCAAAAAGGAGACACTGAATCCCTTGCCCCAATGGACAAATTGCTATCTTACATAGGCCAAGGATCCTAGTTGTACTGATGGCTCTCCTGTCCCTATGTAGATCTTCATAAGCTTCTCAATTATTCTTGCTGCTAAGATGAGTACCAAAAAAAAAAAAAAAAAAAAAAAAAAAAACACATACCCTTTTTTCCTATTGGTAAATAAAAGAAATACTAAAGAATCTACAGTGTTTTACTGTCCTTTGGGGTTGGGGGAAAGGCTTAACAGTTTTTCTAAATAGGGGACTAGGCAAAGGTTTTTTGGGACCAATATACCTTTAGCCCCTTCACTACTCCCTTCCCCAAGGCACTCAGCCACCTAAAGCAGGGGGTAGCTCACTTCCAAGGCAGTCTAGTGCCAGGCAGCAGCCCAGGACAGCCAGAGCACTGTGTGTGCAGGTGATATTGAGGCCAGGGACACAGAAAGGGGACATTTGTGAAAAAGATTTGAGTGAAGAACTCAACTGTGAGTACACCATCAGAAGCGCTTCACAGTGAACGACATATCCCCACTGACTTCAGCAGGTTTTGGTCAGCTCCGAAGTTCAGACAAAGAGGACTAGGGTCAAACTGCAGTTTCAGGGGGAGATGCACCACTCCACAGATGGCTGGGCACTTACACAAGCATGTCCAAGGTTAAGAAAGGAGGGAAGATGTGTTAGCTACAACAAGCGCAGCAGGCTTGGGGCAGGGGAGAGAAAGAAGGTTTAAAGAGGTGAGTCCTTCAGGTACTGCTGTAAGAAGAAGGCAGTTTTGCTGAGATGTGCCTCAGAAATGTCTTTAGCACTTTCTGTTCTGCCTGATCCCTAGACAGCAGAGCTGGAAGTGATCCTGCTGCAAGCCCCTGAGGACCATCTTACTGGTTCGGTATTTTTCCCTCTTGTGAAAATGCTGACAGCTTTCGAATTGGCAAGCTGTTAGCACTGCATTAGCAGCCACATGGGGTGTGAATGTGTGACACACAGCAGCAGGAAGTGCTCAACATAAGATCTGGTGATAACCGGACCTTTCTTCCAGGAAGACAAGGTCATGTGGTCTCGTATGTGAGTAACCCAGGTTGTGAGTACCAGAGGCGTAACACTGATATGGGGCCTTTTCTCTGCTGGGTACCCAAGAGCTCTTTGGAAATGAGGAGGAGTGTTCCCCTCCCCAGCTGACGTGAACACACACTGCCAGCTAAACCACAGAAAGATGACAGTGTCCGTCAGTACCAGAGTTACAGCTGAACTCCAGCGCTGTGTGGAAGATAGTTTAGCTAACAACCACAGACATGAGTCCTCTCTTTGTCTTAAGCCTGGAGATAGCAGATAGCTGTCACTTGTTACCCTCTTTCCAAGATACTTTATTTGCACATAGGCAACATCACTCTCAGCCCCCTCCCACATTCCTTCTTCTTTTTACTGTGGGGAAGCAGTAAGTAAAGGGTATTTGCAATAAAGGAATTCGTCTGAAGTCAGATCTGATTAAGGTTTTGGGTCCTTGGTTGATTCAAAAGGCTGCGGTGATAGATGTGGTATGCTTGCTTAGATAGATCAGATTGAAATTCTATATATTTTGTTCTGCTGAAAACACCAGAGAAGGAACATGCTTCTTTCCAGGAAAGATGGATACAAAAAACTAAGATCTCCAGCATTAGGAAATACTCTAGCTAGGTTCTGACCCACCGTGGCAAGCCCTCATAGTGTAAGTTTGGGAAAGCCATATTATAAGTATACATACGTGCCTAAAGATACAGCTAGTCCTCAGTTATCTAGGGAACTTCTGGCTCAAAGGTACTTCTGAAAATGAAATCTAGTCACTTAAATGTCTTAGGTAGCTCTGAAAGCATTTCTTATTGTCATTGCATTCCTCAGTTTCCTATATGTACAGCAATTAGTCAGGATAACCACATTGACACATTCCCAGTCAAACACTGCAGCTTTTCATTCATATTTAACATTTTTCTACTAGAATCCAACACAAGGCAACTACAGCAATGACTTTTCGTCTCCATACAGTCCCAGACTTAACCTGAACCAGTGACGGAGCTGAAAGCAGCTACCCCTGCCCTGCTGCCAAAATGAGCCCTGGCACAAATGAGCTCGTCCCCAGGTCAACCCCATTGGCTGAAGCTCATCCCCAGGTCAAGAGTAGTCCATGTGTCCTTCCCCCCACTCTATTTACAGAACAACTCTATTTACTTTGTTCTAGCCGGAGAGTGGTTGTTTTTTGTGAAGAACAAGGGGCACTTACAGAGCTGCGGGGCTGTAAGCAGAGGGTGGTGGAGCAAGGCAGGTGAGGAGGACCAGGGAACACAAAATAGCAGATGCTGCAGGAAGGAGCAAGCAGCGGCACAACTGAGCGTGGGGAGCCCCGCATCAGGAGACTGGGCAGCGAGGAGCCCAAGAAGACCAGAGGGAATGCTGCAGGTCAGGGCTGACAGACGCCGCGCTTTGCTTTCATCTGCATGACTACTGCTGTAACAGGACCCGTTGTCTATTGCCTTCTACCTTCCTTCAAGACGTCTACATCCATCAGCCAAGGTCTGTTCCATCCCTGTACCAGTGAGCTCTGCCTGTCCACACCCAATGGGACCAAAGAGGGTGGCTAAGGCATACAACAGTCGCTCAGCAACTCCCTGTCCCCTGAGGAGGACAACAAAAGCTGCCGGCAACAGCCTCTTGGGTTGTTCTTCTCAGTACAGCTGGAGGTGCTCCTAACCTGACTTTTTCCAGGCTCCTCCCTGCTCAGCCAGCAGATTTTCTCCCTCTGCAAGCCTTCAAAATCTCCATTTCAGGAAAAAAAGCCATTGTACAGGGTGCGCTGACCCATCACGGCAGGACGGTGTGGGACAAAGGCCAAGCTGAAGGGACATGGCATCAAATTATTGATCACTGAAGAGACCTTGAGCTCGGGTAAATAGATATCCTCCTCGCTCTCTCCCCATGCATGTGTGAGCTGGCTTGCGTGGGGGTTGTGGGCCCGGCCTCACAGGCGGCAGCAGGTCTCAAAGGTAGGTCTGCAGCTCTGGGGGAAACCCCAGTGCCTACAATTAAATCTTCAAACAAAGAGGTTTTTCTATTGTTGTTTCCTGCCCTCCTCCCCCCGCCCCTCGGTTTGCGGTTCTTTGCTTGTGCCTGCTGTTTCTGAAAGGATCCTATGGCAGTGGAGAGGTGCTCCTGCTCTCCTGGACCGCCCAGCCTGGTTCGGTGGGGAGGAGACACCCCTTAGGGGACCAACAGAAAGGTGACCTGGCAGGGAAGTCCATGCTAGGTCCATTTGTACCGCGTGCCTCTCTGGAAGGGTGCATCAGAGCAAGCAGATGTGCCACTGTTTGTCGGAGCGTCAATGTTTGATTTTCTGGAGTGAGTTGCTTGGTGCTTATGTTCTGTGAGCACATTTCTGTGCTGCAA
The DNA here is from genome assembly GCA_013399475.1 of Chauna torquata. Classification (NCBI taxonomy): domain Eukaryota; kingdom Metazoa; phylum Chordata; class Aves; order Anseriformes; family Anhimidae; genus Chauna; species Chauna torquata. The sequence continues at coordinate 312,261 of VXAL01008000.1, forward strand.
GCCAGCCTGGAGGGTTTAGGGCTCAGTAACGGCAGGGGGGAGAGCAAGGAGGCTGGGCAGCCCCTGTCCTGTGAATACCCCAGGGCATCCACGCAGGCTAAAAGGGTGTGAGACCAACCATCTCTTCCCATCTCTGCAGCAAGTCCCTACTGTGCCTTCATCTCAGCACACACAGGCACCACTGGGCAGGAGCACGACTCGCAGGCACGTAGGCAGGGCACAGGCATTCCCCAAGAGCTCCTTGCCCTTCCATGCAGACGTATTCACATCCCATTCCCCTCCAGCCACAGACACACACAAAGCCTGTGGGGGCAGCGGCGCGGTTAGGAGTCAGTAGGTGATGGCAGAAGAAAGGAGAAGGAAGCGGGTGAGTTAACCAGGATTAACATGGCTCTCTTGGGTGATGGTACTTCTTTCTTACCTTCAGCGTCTGAGGCTGACAGAAGGGGAGCAGTCAGTCAGGAGAAAGCAAAACAAGCAGCCTGAGGGAGAAGAGGGGTGAGGGAAGCCAGAAGATATCCCCTGGCACAGAAGGGAGCGGGGGGCTGGACGTTGTTTGAGTGCTCTCCCTGCACTAGCACAGCTACTGAGTCAGGGCCAGCATGGGCTTAGCCCTGGGACACACAGTCTGGCGGGAATGGCATGGTTTGTTTGCTTTTAGGGACTGAGAACAAAGTGGCACAGCAGGCAAAGTGCAACTGCAGGCTCCCAGGCTGGGGCTGCCGTGTGCAACTTCTGTGTGCACTTGAGGGCACAGATTTGCCTTTGCATTGATCTCTAGGTCAGTAAAATACTAGTTTTAAAACCATTGCCAGCCAGAGAGGACAACACTCTTGTCTATGGAGAATTTTATTGGTGTACTCACTTGTGTTTTGGGCAGAAGCAAAGGAAACCCAGGGACTGTCTTTGAAAATTGGGGGATGCCCAGGAGGCATAGACAGGACAGTGTCCTGAAAGCCTGTCTTCTACTGAAATAGGAGTTTAACTCACATTTGCACTGAGCAAAGTCTTTGATGGTTAGCCCACAGATCTCTTGGGACTGTAGATCTGGGGAGAGGATCATAGAGCTGACAGTGCACCTCCAGAGATGGATGTAAGAGGCTGCAGGAAACCCAGCCTGACCACGGTGTGCTATGTCACTAGATGCCCCTGATGGAGGCCGAGGAACAGGAGGAAGAGGCCAACTCCCTGTCAAAGGATGAACCAGACACTAACTCACGTGACTGCCGCCGCTATATGCCTCTTGGAATAATCTTTCTTTTGCTGGCTGGAGCTGCTGCAGCAACATGGTATTTCCTAGGTAAAAATTCAACATACTTTGTCCCCACATGGGAGGTGGATGGGGAATAGTAAAGGCAATGTCCAGTCCAAAGAGTATTTGTGACTTTGGGTGATCTTCACAGGTCACATCTGGGCAAATTACAGGGCAAATACCTCTCTCCTACATATCAGCAAGGTAATCCATTAGTGTCTTCTGTTGGCAGACTACAGACCGTGGCACATGGAACCATCCATACTGCAGTTTTACTCCGGCAGCCTCCAGGTCCTCAATCACCAATACTTTCCAGACCTTGGGCAGGTGGAGTCCAGAGCCTTCTGGTTGGAGTCAGCTAAGCTCCAGAATATGGTGAGGGCAATTCATGACCAGAGCTGGCCCTGAGGCAGTTCAGTGAGTAGGAAAGCAAGGAGTCAGGTACCTTCATCCAAGTGACAGACTTTGTGGGTCCGTACAGCAAGAGGGAGGAAACACGGGGCTGGCTGTAGGTCCTTTGTCACTGTAACACTGCATGATAGTTACCAGATTACACTCTCATTGCAGCTGAAGGATCTCATTCGTGCCACAGAGCTGGGTCGATATTACAACTCCAGCACAGTGTATGCCTTCGGGTGAGTAGCACCCACATCATTTTTACTTGTTCATATGTGAAAGTTTCCAGTCCATTGTACTTTGGTTTCACTGAAATCTGGCCGTGACAAAATGCTGCAGTCCCCACCACAAGCTCTAGGCTGGGCTGGGCAGTCCATGTCCAGAATGGCTCCAGCATGACAGAGCTGTGGATATTTTGATGTTCATATTCATCTGAGGTCAACATGAAAAGCCAAAACTGAGATTTTTTTTCACAGAGACAAAAGTTCAAGCAAGGAAAAAAAATGACTGGGAAGAACAGAGGGAAAAAAAAAAAAAGAAAGAAATCTGGGCTTGGCATTCTCAGTAGAAATTAAGCAGCTGGAAATTAATTTCTCTACTTCAAGAAAATCATTTTTATGGCCTGATTCTAGGCACCAGAAGGGAGAGGCCAGAATGCACCATGGATAAGGCATTCCAGCCAAGAAGCATGGTCCACCTGGGAATAGGGTAACAGTGAAAGGGGACAGATACGGGACTACAGTTTTGCAGGTCATCACAGTAGCTCAAGAAAGCAGGAATAACTTCCAACATTTGCTTCTGATTTTTTTCCATGGAAAACTACACCCCTAAATTTGACCTTTAGCTATGGAAAATTCCAATTTTGCTGTAACTCCATTTTCAACTGGGGAAAGAAAATTTTCACTTGCAATTCTTCCTCTAGCTTTTTACTGAACAAAAGTTTGCTTCTACTTCTCTTCCCCCTCCCCCAGCCAATTTTCTCTGTCAACTGGTTGAACAGAGCTTTCCCAGTCACAGTCTCCTGCAACTAGAGCCTGCCCAGCATTAATGGCTTGTGGTAAGGTACTGAGTCATAAATCATCCCCTCGTCACCACTGGAAGGTGATACATTGACGTCTTGAGTGTTTCATTTCAGACCCTGGTCAGTAGTAACCAAAGGTCATTTTCACCTGAAATGAGAATACTCATTAGACCAGTCTTGATTAATTATCACATTAATTTGACCACGTATGGTCATCTCTAAAGCCAGATGGCATAAAATGGCTTCCTCCTCCAAATGACTGAGCTTTAACTAGCACCATGGCCATAGCAGCTCTTCTGACACACTCAGAGTGGTTCCTCCAGGTCACAGCAATAAGCTGGATAGTCCACACAGGTACGCCTGATTTGTGGATAAACAGAGGGAGGTTAATTTGTGGGGTTTGCCACTCCAGTGATTCTGCAGAGGAAGGCAGAGGATATTTAACATGCTATTTCTCTGTTAGGGAGGGGGCTCTGACCTTCTTCTTCTGGTTTACCCTCCAAATCCCTGAGAGTCAGCAGCAGGAGGTGACTGCTGAGAGAGTAAACACAGTGCTCCACCAAGAGCTCTACACCAGCTTCAACAGCTCGGGCAGCCTGTCCTACCAGGCAGAGTACAGGGTCAACCCAGACTCACTGGTTCTGCTGGGTAAGTACCAGCTGCTCAGCTGTGGCCTGAGCAGTCAGAAGTGGTCCCAGGTTTACAAGGTGCTGAAGGGAGGTTATGAGAAGTGGCCAGAAGTCACTAATGAAGGGGATAGGAGAAATCTGAAAAGGATAGAAAAGAAATGAGGATCAAGACAAATAGTTACATGTGTTTCCTCCTCATGGAGGAGGACTGAAGTTTCACAAGGAGCATCCTTCCTTTGAAGGATTAAATATTCTTGGAGATACAGCTGACTATGACCAGCTAGATAACTTGTTTTTTAATCCCTCTCCCATCAGCCTTGGCTTGTGCGGGGTAAGATCTTACACAGGTCATGACTTTGATCAGCTCAGCTCAAAATTAGCAAGCAATTAGATTTCCTGCTTTCCTTTGGGAGATTGTTCCAGCCTATTTGAGAGAAGAACAGGGTCAACACTCCTAAGTCACTAGTCTTACTCTGAGATAAAGCATTGTTGCCACTTCAGTTCCTGACATATGATTTTAAGCATTATGTATCGGTTCCCAAAATGAAGATCACAGCCTGTTTACAAAGAAGCCCCTACAGAACTGCTCTAAAATGGGTGTCAGATAAAGGACTAGGGGATGTGTCTATATTCAGTGCATCGAAATCCAACGGAATTTGTATTAGTCTTTATAATGAAACTTAGTTTCTCAGCCTTATCTGATCCCTCCTACAGAACCCCAAACCACAGAGATTTTAAAATACATTGTGTTTCTTCTCTCCCCTGGGACTCTTGTTTCCAAATCTCTTCTTCCCATGAAATGCTACATCTCCAAGTTTTTTCCCCGGATGTGTTATCTTGCATTTTTGAGAGATTAATCTTATTTTAATATATCCCACCCATATTTTCTTTAGCTTTTCCCTCCACATCTCAAGTGTTTTGATTTGGGGATAATTTTTTGGTGTCTCCAAAGAAAATTTAATTTCTTTAAAATGATTTCACTCTCTCATCCAGATCTTTATGTTAAGATTCCATTCTGAACCTGCATTAGCATCCCATGAAGACCTCTCCTCCTACAGTTACCATTAGTCACTTACTTCTACTTATAATTTGTTTCTGGCATACCAGACCTTATGTTCAGCCAATTTAAATTAACTTTCTTAAGAAGGATGTCGTAAGACAATATGCTAAATCCTCCAAAGTCAGCCCATCTTGCATTTTCCATTTATTTACTCACTTCATAATGTAATTCATAAAAAATAAAAATTACGTTGTCATTCTTTTAGATGTTCTCAGTTCCCTCTTGTTCCCTTTGCATCTATTTCACTGTTTTATTCGTTTCAGGTAGATTTGCGTGAGCAGAATACACTGCTTTCTATTCTGGAGTTAACATGCCAGTTGTAGTTTCTCTGGCTCCTTCTGCTTTCCCTCATCCTTCCTGCCTCCTTCTCCAGTCAGAAGCACAGTCTAGCAGCTGTGGCAAAAGCCAGAAAACCCCTACACTGCTGGGCCAGGGTGAACTCATGCCGGTGGCTTAACCTCTGGCTTCATGTTCTCTGTAAAAACAGAGAGAAAAAACAGACAGCTAATAGCAAGTCATTAGCCCTTCATTACCTTCTGACAAATTCACTGGCTGACCTGCTTAGCTCTAAATAAGAATTCTCTCTGCAATCTGCTGTAATATACAAAGCAGCAGGCCACTGACTTACGCAGGAACATTTTCCAGCCCTCCAATGCCTTATTTTTACTAACAGCTACAGTCACCCCAGGGCACTAGCTTCCCCTTTCCCCCTCGAAGACTTTCAGGACTTCCTTCCTTCTCCTCACAGGAACTCAGTTTTATTACCTTCAGATGAAAGAGCACATAACGTCAGCTCAGCATACCCCTATGTCCTTCCCTACAGCATATGAGCTTCTCCAGGAGCCTGCCTTGTGCCTGCAGGATCATTCTTTCCACATCATCTGTTTTTACCACGACAAAGCTACAGAGCTCTCCCTGCAGAATTGCACACTCTGCTTAGGAGCCACAAAGACCAAAGGCCTGACCTAGGCAAGCCCCCAAGAGCAATTCTCACACCCAGCTGACCTCACGGTGCCTTTTGTTTTGGCAATTATTCCCAGTAGCACCTGATCTCTGGCCGCTCCCAGTTCAGCTGGGAGGCTGGAGCAAGGCCCAGCTCCTAAAAGCATCGTCCACGCTGTGGCTTTGTTTTGTGAGGATTTGTAGCCCTTGCTGGTGGCTTTCTCTGCATCTGCCTTCCCCAGAGGTGGACTCTGTAGGCTGTTTAGTAGCTATCAACCAGTCATCATCAAAACAGACCTCCTTTCCCACCCTCTGTAATTCCCATGCTTTTCAGTGAGGGTTATCTGAACTCAGAGAGCAGGGCAAAGGCTCTGGGAAGGCAGACTGTGCCCTCTGGTGTGGCTGCCAGAGAAGGGGAATGGCAGCCTGACACAATGTGGGGATGTGAGGCCCTGGTGGGAAGGGGAAGAAGCCCTGGAGTAAGACCAGGGAATGGGCAAGGGAGAAAACGCAGAGAAGCCTGTGGTGGGCTGGAAAGAATGGATTAGGCCTGTTGGACTAGGGACACAAGCCAGAGAGATCTCCCACAGTGGGATGGGATGAGGAAGACATGACTGAAACAGGGCCCAGAGAGCAGACAGAGAAGTGCCCGGAGAGTGCCCCGTGCCAAAGTTTTAAGAGGGTCATGTACATAGCAAAGGAGGCGTCACCTGTCATGCTAGCATTCAGATACCACCATTTTTTCTTTTTGTTTATCTTCCTCCATATATTTCCTTTCTAACAGAATCCAGTGTGAAAGACATAGTAGTGCTGAAATCCACTCTGGGTAGGCCATCTTTTCCTTTCCTTTTGAGTTTGTTACTTTGTGGGAGGGGTTTTCACAGGGGACAGAAGGTTTGGTGGCTTCCTGGAGCCATAAATCCTGGGAAGGGGAGAAGACAGCAGTAGCAAGGGAACACCAGTGCCACTGCCTGGCAAAAGTGCCCATGGCCCGTCCAAACTATGTGAAGCAACTACATGGTGGAGTGCTCTGAGCAGCTCTGGTAGCACACAACCATGCAGAGATACCAGCTCCCAGGGGCACTGCAGACACCTTAGTAAAGTCTTGACCCTGTCCTGATGAGTGCTGTCAAATAGCTCGGTGTACTGATGCCACAGTGTTAATTCCAGGCCTCAAGAAAACCTATTGAGAGGAGCTGGGGGTTTCCCTCCATGGCTCTGCACTGGACATGGTGTAAGCCATTTAAGAGCCTACTATCCTAGTGATGTTTGAAGGTGCTTTCAATAATTTCAGGCTGTGCTGTAACTGCTGTGGTTGGTAACTTGCATTAGATATGCTATTAGAAAGTCACTTTTAAGCTGACTTTTACTCAAAAATCCTGGGCTGGAAGGCTGCTGAAGCCTGGAAAGCAGACAAGGAGGATGTAAAGCTGGGAAGAATATTGGGGTGAGAGGAGAAAGAGAAGAAAAAGAAAATTTAGCCAGTGGAACATAACAGTGTTGTGCTGATATTTAAAGCCTGAGGCAGTATGAGCTTAACCAAGGGAGAGGGGACAGTTATTCCAGTGAGAAAGTGGGGCACCAGTAAGAGGAGACTGGTGTCACTGAGACATATGTGAAAGCAAACTGAGATCACTGGGATGATTCAGCCTAACCTTGAAACAGGGCTCACACTGATATCCCAAGTGACAATCCCTTATCTTAATTTCCCTTACAACCACCCCTAAGCCCCTCTTCCCTCAGTTTACATCACCCTGAAATTTAAATCCCTCTAACTTTCCCCTGCATTCAGGTTGCTACAGATACAGCTATGTCCAGGAGGATGACATCCTAAGGCTGGAGGGCCCCGACTACCTGGCCTCCAGTTGTCTTTGGCACCTTCATGGCCTCAAGGGCTACATGATCAAGCTACACTTGGAGTGGACTCTTCCGGACTGCAGGGACCGCCTGGCTATGTATGACGCAGCTGGGCCCCTGGAGAAACACCTCATCACCTCGTAGGTAGCTCCTGAGCAGGGTGAGCACAGTGGGGAAGCCAGGCAGGATGGCACACCACCACAGCAGGGGAAGGTGTTAGACTACATCAGAGGAAACTCTCTTTGATGCAAAACCTGCCTCTCACTGATGAGCTGAAGTCACTGATGTGGGATATCACACAGCCAGCCCTGCAGTCTGATAGATTACAGCAGTACGAGCTGTATCTCTGCTGGCTCTTTGTTTGATTCATTTAGCGTCTCACAACGAGCATGTTCTTTGGATAACACAGACCTCCACTCTATCTCTTTCTCGTTCTTCTCTTTCATTTGTTTGTGGCTTGCTTCACTCCCATCCTTTTTTCCCACTCCATTTTCTCTCTTTCCCCCCTCAGGATCTACGGCTGCAGCCGGCAGGAGCCCATTGTGGAAGTCCTTTCATCAGGCCCTGTCATGTCCATTGTGTGGAAGAAAGCCATGTACAGCTACTATGACCCCTTCATCCTCTCAGCACAGGTGGTACCCCTCAAAGGTGAGGAAGGCTGGAGGAGGGCAGTTATAAATACAGGAAGGACACAATATCACTGCTCCTAGAGGTGCTCCATCCCCGTTAGGGGCCAAATTCACTCAAGATTGCAAGGACAGAGGTGGTCATCAAAAAGCAGGTTAGATTCTGCTCACCTGCCTGGGTTCACACATTAGTATCTGGCTTGAGACTTTACAGCCCAGGCTCTGACAAGCAGAGCCAGAGTGGTAATGATACTTACGGAGCAAACCCAAGCTCTAGTGAAAGGACAGACCAGATGTGACCTGGACAACGTATCCAGCTGCACTCGGATAAATGTCAATTCAGTGTAACAGACTAAAGCACCGGAATACATTACCAGTGCCCTTCTCTGGACAAGAGGAGGAAGCTAAAAGTCTTGTCAGGTAGAAGTGGCCCCTTGAAGGGCGATTGTGGAACATCTCAGTGACAGTGTTAGGTCTTAGAGCCTCTTTTCTCCCCTGCTACAATGGAATAAGAACGTGGTATCCCCAGGCTGAGGTTGAGCTGACAGGTAGCAGGGCTTTGAATGTCTGTATTTACAGCCTGCGAAGTGAATATAACCCTGCGGGAAGGCCTGGAGCTGCAGGGGAAGATCAGCACCCCACACTACCCCAGTTACTACTCACCCAACACGCAGTGCACCTGGTACATGACGGTAAGAACCAGCTCCTGCAAGAGCCTCCTCCTCCTCCCTGAATCCCGTGCGGCTCTCCCTGCACTAAGGTGGGGTACAGTGCTCGGCCAGAGCTCTCAGTCAGATCATCGTGAGAAGCAATCAGAGGGTGGCAGCCTGCCTAACCTCCACTTAATGTGTGTTTCTGAAGCCGAAGGAAACTAATATTGCATGCCAGAGCAGAGATGCCATAGATGAGGAGAAATCTGAAGTCTTGGCTCCAGAGGAGTTCCTCAAGGCAGAACCAGATTACTAGAAATTACTGTACTTTGAGACCAGCAGCAGAGCCACCCTGGGCTATGGCATGTCCCCAATTTAGATGATCCTTCCTTCTGGCCTGCAACATGTGAATTGGCACCTCTCCCTTCACATCTACCCTGCTCATTTTTGTCACATGGGGTGGGCTGCAGCACTCATAGGAGCCATCTCCACTCTGCTCTGGACCCCCTCGCCTGCAGGTCCCGTCCCTTGACTATGGGGTCACCCTGTGGTTCGACGCCTACGCGCTCAGCAGACAGAAGCATGACCTGCCCTGTACCCAAGGCCAATGGATAATTCAGAACAGAAGGTGTGTGCTGGGGTCCTGGTTTCTGTCTCTATTTCTGCCCCTGAACTGGGATTAAACCTCTGTAGGTTCCCTGCTCACTTCAGCCACCAGGTCTGTGGAGGGAGATCCCATCACCCTGCTCAGTGGTTGCTGTCTGGGCTGGTTCCTCTTGCTTGTCTACTTCTTTTTCAGCCTCTCTCATTCATAGGCTCCCTAGTGAGCACATTTCTTACAGATTTGCTCCAAGCTACCAGACTGCCTTCTCTGTCTTGCTGTTTGCATCAGGCTTCCTAGTTTTCTCCTGTGTGTGTAACCTTGGCGTCCTCCCACGTCTCCTGTGTTTGCAAATCTGCCTGTCAGCACCTCTGCAATATTATCTGCGTGTGCCGTTGCCTTGCATCCACCTCCCCACAGATCCTCTGCCAAGCTGCAGATCCTGCTGCTTTGACTAGAGCCGCTTCCTCCTGCAAGACTTTCCAAAATCAGCCTCCATACCTAGGTGGGGCTGCAACCCACCACTATCTAGGTGCAAAGGAGACAGAGCTGCCACATTCCTATCTCCTCAAAGCAGGCTCTGAGCCAGATGGACCCTTTTTTTTCTTCAGAGTCACTGCAAAATTGCCCACTTCCCCCCAAAACCTCCCCCAGCACATCTCATTAACTTCCTCCTGCAGTGATAACTTCTTTTCTTCTGAAGGGTCTGATCCAGAAGCTACTGAACATTACATTCCCCTGGCTTAGGATTTTCACTTTTTCTCTCCTTACCTTCCTCTCTTGAACTGTCAGAACCACAGTTTCTAGCATATAACTTCCTAGGGGAGATAAATATAAGAACTGAATTGCTTTGTGTGGCCTGAATTCAACACTTGCCCAAAAAATGGGAAATGTCCAAGCGTAGTAGAGTCACTCTGCACTCGTGTGTGGCCTGAGGGTAGAACTGGGTGACAATATGTATAGACTATTTTCATCCTGTTCATCAGGCCTAATTATGCCCTGTTGTTCCCAGTTATTTGGTGCTGAATTTCACGTCCATTCTAGTTGTTTCCCCTCTCTCTGTATCAGTTTCATCATAGCATTCATGTGCGGTGGTTTTTTCATTCCTGTTTATCTCTGGGGTTTCCTCACCCAGCTTCTTCAGTCATTTTGGGGCAGGCTCTAGCTTAGTTATGCTGCCTTGTGCCTAGAGAGGACCTCTTGTTTCTCCAGGGTTATTCTTTCCTCTCCTGGTCTTGCCCAGTCACTAAGGTGTGGCTGGGCAGAACAAGATCCACTGTCAGCTCTCCCACATGTTGACCGGGCATGGGTTAAAATCACGGCCTTTTCCTATTGCTCCTTCATAATCTTATGCCACATCAAAGGCATTTTGCCTTCCTGGCTTCCCCCCATACCCAGTCCATATGGTCCCCTTCCCACCTTCACCAGCCCCACAGAATCCCCTAGCCCCACTTTGCAGTCTTCTTCTCCCTCACCACTCAGGACATCCCACCTGTGTTTGCTCCCCAGGTTGTGTGGCCTGCGGACACTGCAAGCCTATGCTGAGAGGATCCCAGTCACGTCCTCTGCTGACATCACCATCACCTTCATCTCGCAGATCTCCTTAACCGGCCCCGGCGTGCAGGCAGCTTACAGCCTGTACAACCAATCTGACCGTAAGTTCAGGCCTCCTCCCTGCTCCTTAATGGGGTGGGGGTGGTCCCAGATGCCTACCTCCAGCCCCTTGTGTGCTAGGATTGTATTAGGAGAAACACAAGGCACACCCCATGAGCCCTAGGTGCCATCTGCCCTTCAGGCACACGCTCACAAACACAGTGACACACACACACCACTGATCTCCCAAAAAGAAGAGGTATTTACATCCAAAGCTGCTTCTGTACGTGTCCCTACCTCATGTTTCCAGACCATCTTTGTGCCAAGGCCCAGCTTCAGAAAATTGCCTACAGGCTCACCCCTGCGCCTACATCACAGAATGGCCTTGGGATTTCAATGGGAGACAGTTTCTGACTTGAAATGACTTCTGTTTCGATCGTAAAAGCTCTTAGAGAGAACTGTTTCCTGCTCACCTTGGAATCTGTGCAAGTGAGAGACAAATGAAGCCATACACAAATACGCATATGCACATATGCAAATGCACACCCACGGTCCCTCTTTCCGAAGTTTCTCCAGCTCCCTCCTAAAGGGTGCCTGTAACCCACACTGGTCCCTCAATACATGCACCTGGCAACACATGTCTAACAACAGCCCCTTCATGGCCCTGACCAAGTTTTAATCACAGCTCCAAAGAATCTATTTCAGTTTTGCCGCAGTGCGCAGGAGTCACGGAACAGTGCTAGAACAGAGGTTGAGTATGCCAGGCAGGTGGATGCTGTGGCAGAATCTGGGGACTTTTGTGAGTGCTGCCTGCAAGCTGCTGCAGCTCGTGTGTGGTCAGGAAGGTGTGCAGCTTCGTGCTCCACTTTCAAGACATGGTGCTCTGCTGCAAGGAGGTTTCCAGTCACTGGGGACTAACTACTCTGTGGTGGTTTCACAGCCTGTCCTGGGGAGTTCCTGTGTTTGGTGAACGGCTTGTGTGTCCCAGCTTGTGATGGGATCAAAGATTGCCCCAATGGGCTGGATGAAAGAAATTGTGGTGAGTGACCTCTTCTCCCCCTCAGTCCCTGGTCCCAGCAGGACACAGCTTCTTGCTCTCCCAAAGGTAGGGAGAGATGGGGAGGATCTAAGTGGCCGATGCCTCCCCCTCCGGGAGATTAAACCTCTGCATCCTCAAAAGCCTCATCCCACTGCCAAGTGGCTTCAGCTTGCACTCGAAGGAGCAGCAGCGCTTATTCCTCTTGTGCACAGTGCAGTCTTCCATGGCAAACCCCCTGATATCCCCATACCAAGAGCTGCAGATAGCCTGACCACCCCCCCTGCCCAGGCTGTCCACCACCTTGTCCTGCTTTCCCACCACCCTGCCCTGACAATCCACCTCAGCCCTGGCCTACAGCCCCCTCTGCTGTCATAGCACTCAGTGTCCCCCTCCCAATCCTCCCACTCTGCCCATGCCTCCCCAAAACCACCAGCTGCCCTGCTAGCTCACCTTTCCCCTAGGCCATTTGTGATGCATGAACTATAAAATCGTGAACCATATGTTGCCACCCAGTTGGGGAGCAGTTCAGTCTTCAATGAGCCATCAGTGCTTCATGCCAGCACCAGTTAGTGCAGACTCAGACACTGTCTTGGGCATCGCAGGATTCCTGCAAAACCCCATTCTTGTGGGAAGAGCTACTCAGGCTCAGAAAAGACACCTAATTCATCTGGTCTCCCATCCCTGGTGTGAGTGGGGGCTCAACACATTGCTGCCACCAATAATGTTTCATTAGTTGTCCCCTATATCTGGTTTTTCACAGACAGAAAGATCGCTGAACCACTGGAGACAGTGGCCAATTCTGAAAGATTCAGAGGAAAGTATAGAAAAGTCTAAAATAAACAGAAGGAGAAATCTTTCTCAAAGAAGTTTTCGTTCACTGCTGGAAGTGTGAGAGTCTTCACAGGATTGCTGAGGTTGGGAGGCAGCTGTGGGGATCATCTAGTCTCTGCCTGAAGTGAGGTCACCTAGGTTGTTCATGGGCATGTGCAGTCAGGTTTTGAGTACTGGGGAGCCCAGAAATGGACACGGCACTCTCTCACAGGTGCTGAATAGAGGGGAAGGACCACCTTCCTACCTGCTGGCACTGATCTGCTTAACGCAGCCCCGGAGACACATCACTGGCTCCTCTTGTTCAATATACATCCCCCAGGACCTCCAGGCCTCTTTCTGTAAAGCTGCATCCCAGCTGGGCAGCCCCCAAGCCTGTTCTTGTGCATGGGGTTGTTCCTTGCCAGGTGCAGAACTTTGCACCTCCCTTTGTTGAACTTCCCAAAGTTCCTGCCAGTCTGTTTCCCCAGCCTGTCCAAGTCCCTGTGAATGGCAGCACAAGTATCAGGCATATCAGCCAGTCCTCTCAGTCTTGTATTGTCTGCAGATTTGCTGAGGGTGCGCTCTGTCCCATCATCCAGGTCTCTGACATCAGGGCTTGTATACTTCCCTCTTGCAGGCATTCTTACACTCTTGTCACTGTTTCAATCCCTGATTATTCACCCTCTGTCTGTTTGGAACAGTCTCTATCTCTGTCTTTAAAATCATTTTTTGCATTGCCTCAGACCTTCATGTGCCTTTAATCATCTGGAAGCCTCATGCTAATTACTGAAGCAATTACAGTCTTTGCAGTAAGAAAATGCCTAGGAGGTACTGGTCCATCACCTTTGGTGTTGCATATAGATTCACAGAAACACTGAGCAAGGGGACAGTTCCTGCTGTGAAAATTTATAATCGGAAGTCAAACTGTGATGGGTAGGCACCTTAGACCTGTCTCCATCTTGGGCAACTACCAGTGATCGTGGACATCAAGGAGTCCATCAGGGTTCACAACACACCTATCAAGGAGCAGCTGCTCTGTAGGGGAAGGTGATCCATGAGCTGAGGGTGAGAGCAAGGCAGGAGGAACACTAGCCAGGATGCAGTCCCATAGGATCTGAGCAAGGTAAGTAAAGCAGGTCTGGTGATGGTAACCAAGGTCAACCCAGAGTCCAAGGACCACAAAGCAAGTCCATAGTGTTGAGGCAGGTTTGAGGTGAAGCCAAGAAGTCAAGGCAAGGCAAGGCAAGGCAGTATCAGCAAGGTATACGATGTGTTGCAGGCATACCTACAGAGTAGCTCGGGCAAAGAGCAATAGCAAGGACCTGAGCTTAAATGCAACTGCTGAGCAAAAGGGGACCAGGCTCCTCTTCCTCATGGCAGTCTGTTCCAAGACTACACAGCTGCACCGTACCAAAGCTGGCCTTGTGCACAGGCTGCCCCATCCTCATGAGGCAGGGGAAGAGGTTGTGAAGCCTATCAGTAACATTGCACCTGACATTGTATCTTGTGTGTCTAATTGCTGGGTGCTTCCCTCCTGTGCAGTGTGCCCTGCAAAGTTCCAGTGCCGAGAGGACAGCACCTGCATTGAGTTCAGCAGGGTCTGCAATCAGCAGCAGGACTGTGTCAACGGGAGCGATGAGGAGCAGTGCAGTGAAGGTAGGGAGGGGACAGGGAAGGGCTGACAAATGCCTTGCCCTACTCTCAGACCAAGGCTGTTGGTAGCGTACCTCCCTCCGGACAGATAAGGGCACCAGATGGGGGCTGGCATTCCCGACCTGCTCACAATGTTCACTCTCTTTGTAGCTGGCCAACCTTGCTCAGGAAATTCCCTGTCATGGTTTATGGAGTTCCTCCAAGCTCCATGTTGCTTATTTTCCCCCACTTAAAGGACTTCAGGCTGCATCTAGCACCTACCACCTTCCCTCAGCCCCAGCTCCCCTTCATCTTCACAGGGGTCCCCTGTGGTCCTTTCACCTATCGCTGTGATGATGGGACCTGTGTGAAGAAACCCAACCCCCTGTGTGACACCACCACAGACTGCAAGGACCTGTCCGACGAGGAGCGCTGCGGTGAGGAAATGCTCAGTCACACGTCAGCCAGGCAGGTTCAGGACGCCACATAGCTCCAAGTTGTTCCCTCTTCCCCCTGCCACCCAGCATAAACATCCCCCCTTCCGTGCTCCACCTTCTCCTCCCTCGCCCAGCCCCCCGGCGGCAGTGCCATTGCCCCATGCTGCAGCAGCAAGGAGCCAGCTCTCGTGGCTGAGCTGTGAGGAGGAACTGCCTGCTCTTTGAACAGCTGCTCCCCACCTCCTTTGGGCAGAGGCATCAGGCCAGGTAGACACGTCTTATAGGCCAGGTCATACCCACAGGCTGCCCTTTGGACCACTGTGCTGGCTTATGTGAAGTGATGCCATCCTACAAGGCTCCAGCCAGGGAAATCACCCGTGATACTGGCAGGCAGACAGCTTATGTTTTGCTTGCCCTGCTTGCTATTTCTGGAGTTTCCATGGGCAGCAAAAGGGCTTCGAGGCTTCCCCTGGCTGAAGGGTAGCTGGCACAGACAGGGTGCTGCCCCGAAGGCATCCCCAGGCTGGAGCTGCTGCTGGCACCGGGAGGAAGGGTACAGCTGTGCAGGCATCCACTGGGGAACATGCGGTTGGAGGGGTGCTCCCTAGACCTGTCCTGGACAGCACATACAGCAACTGCTGGCCGGGTAGGGCAAGGGTCCGAGGGAGTAGAGGTCACACTCTCCAGTGTAGCAGAAAAGGAAGGGCAGGCACAATATATCACGTTCCCTTCCTCCACTGAAGCACCTGCTGTTTCCTCCTCCTCAGACTGCGGGCTACAAGCCCCTCTTGGCAGGATCGTTGGTGGTGCTAACTCTGTGGAAGGGGAATGGCCGTGGCAGGCCAGCCTGCAAGTTCGGGGACGCCACATCTGCGGGGGAACGCTCATTGCTGACCGCTGGGTGGTCTCAGCCGCACACTGCTTCCAGGATGAGAGGTAAATGGAGAGCGGAGGGTGGTGGACAGGAGAAGGATGCTGGGATTCACAGTGAGGCTTTGGGATAGCAGTGGTAGTGGAACACACCTCACAGGTCCGCCTTTGCTTTGGCTCTGGCTTGTCCCCATGCTGTCACTGCCATGGAGACATCATCGGGTGCTAGGATGGGACCAGGATACCATTATCTCCTGAAGATGCTGTTTGGGTCCCACACTGCCCATCCCCAGGGCCATTTCAGCAAGAAGTGTGGACTCTCTCCCACTTCCTACCACCCAGTGTGTCTACCACAAAAGCAGCAGTAAAAATACAGATGGGGGGGTGGAAGGGGGTGTTCACTTCATTTTTTCAAACTGGGAAGAAGTGAGCAGGAGGAAGATCCA
Source organism: Chauna torquata (assembly GCA_013399475.1). Classification (NCBI taxonomy): domain Eukaryota; kingdom Metazoa; phylum Chordata; class Aves; order Anseriformes; family Anhimidae; genus Chauna; species Chauna torquata. The sequence goes on from VXAL01008000.1 coordinate 328,122, forward strand.
CAGCTGTGTTGGGCAACAGGGCTGGGTGAGGGAAGGATTGTGGTCCCTCAGACCCCCTGAACTGCCCTTTCCCTCTTTGAGTGAGCCGGTGGGGATCTCCCACCTCCCCAGCTACTGCTGCTAGATTTTCTGGGTGCCCTTCCCTCCTGATGCCATGTGAGCATTGGGAGGTGGAGCTGCCGGTCATTCTCAGGATGGTGCAATTGGCCCTGGTAGGACTGTGGCTGCTTTGCAGCTCTACTTCTCACCTCACCTGGCTCCTGCCACTCTCCAGCTGGATCCCACATCCCTGTGAGGAAGCCCGTCAGCACTGGGGGCAGGCCTTTCGATTGGTCTGTGCGGGCTGAGTTTGGCTGTCTTGGAGAGTCCTGACGCAGGATGGATAGAGCTAGCATGACCCTGTTAGTGTGTGTGCAAGCATGTGCACATCAGGGAGAGAATTTAAGTGGGGTGAGAGATGAGAAGTACGGGAGGAAAGAGGAACAGAAGAACGGTGGCAGCCTGGGATGGACCATGCTATGGGCAGCAGTCTGTACAGACAATAGCCTGGAGGTGGATCCTGAAGGGTAGTTTGGATCAAGAGAGACGGCCAAACCAAACCAGGGAGCTTTTTGCACCCAGAGAGGCAGTGTGGGAGAAAACATTGTGTGTAAGGCAAAAGGTGGTCAGGACTCTGAGTCTAAAACCATCCCTCTTCTTGCTTCGTCCTGTTCTGGTCCAGGGAGAGTTCCCTTCTGCTCCTCACCCTCCTGCTGGAGACAGGGTCTACCTTGGCTGTTCTGTTCTCAGATGTGTCACCTCATTAGGCTGTCTCCAGCTTTAGCCCCTGCTTCTGTAAAGGGCTGTCATGCCTTTTAGTGCCCTCACTTCTGCGGTGCTTTTCTCACTTCACTCCCTCTTAGAAGTTTCTCAGATCTTGCTACGCTTCTCCAAGTCTCCTCCCTGCAGCTCTGCTTCCCCAGCTCAGTCGTTGCTTTCTACCCTGTCGTAGTCATTTGCACATGACCAGCCCCACTTATCTGTCTAACCTACACACACCTTTTAGCCTGCTTTGCTAAGCAAAATAAAGAAACAAGATCAAGTTGCCTGTGTGTATGAATGCCTGTCCAAAGTTGGTCCCACTGTAAAAGCATGTCAAGGCATCAAAGAGATGTCCCAAGTAGTTTCTTGAAATCAGTAGCCAAAAAAAGAGGCCCCTCTGAGGGAGATGATTGTCCATCATGACACTCCTCAAATGAGCATGACAGGAGCAGCAAGGCTCTTCCAATCCTTCTTTGTGTGATGAGTTATCTTCTCTGCTGCATCCTACAGACTGGCTTCTCCCTCCATCTGGACCGTTTACTTGGGCAAATATTTCCAAAACACCAGCAGCCACACAGAGGTGTCCTTCAAGGTGATCCGTCTCTTCCTCCACCCTTATTACGAGGAGGACAGCCATGATTATGATGTGGCCCTGCTCCAGCTGGACCATCCTGTGATCACCTCGCCCTTCATCCAGCCCATCTGCTTGCCTGCCCCTTCCCACCTCTTCGAGCCTGGCCTTCGCTGCTGGATCACTGGCTGGGGAGCCCTCAAGGAAGGCGGTAGGTGCAATGTCTTTGCTGGTGGCCCACAGTAGCAGGACCGAGGTGGAAAGAGAGGCTCAAATGTTGGGTAGGTAGAATAGGCTTCTGCTCACAACAAAGCATTATGCCTCCTTCACCCCCTTTGCTTTTGGGTCACAAGTTGGCCAAAGTTACCTGTGTAGTGCCTTGAAAACTCTTTCAAAGAGTCAGGCATGAGAGTCTGGTAAGGTATATGGGGACAGCATGTGCCCCTGCATCCAAGGACTAGAAGAGTCCTGCAGGACTTATGGGTCTGACCAGGGGCTATTCACTCATGGCCACAGCATGGAGCAGTCCCCGTCCCAAAGCCCAGCCTTGAGCTATACAGGCATGTTGGATCCTGTCATGCTGTCAGTGAGTGTTGAGATGAAAGACTGCTCTTCATCAAAGCAGCACTGGATCTTCTGGGGACACCTGTCTGGGGGTCCTACAGCAACATTTTCCCCATATCAAAGACCCTATCACCTGGATCCCCCCAAGCACCATCTGTACTAGTAAATTCAGTGCAGGGTCTGGGTGATGTCCTGAGGATCACACTAATCGTTAGCATGCTCCCTGGTACCATTTTGGCCACGCAATGCCCACACACTACTGGGAGACAGAATGGGCCAAGACTTGTTCCCATGGATGAGCCCACTCTGTTTTGTGAGGAAAAGAGAGTTTAGCTGTATGGACATGACCCTTTCATGTTTCCTCCCATGTGGGCCAGCAAACAGGCCCAGGCTGTTCTCTGAGTACTGCGTGGCACAGCAATACGGATCTGCTCACCTAGCTCAGCTTAGTGCCTTCAGTCACATTCAGACACTTGTTCCAGTTGCTTCCTAAATGGAAATACTCAAGAGGTCTGTCCTGAATTGGACACTCCAGGGTTTGCACACTTTGCCAGAAGAGCTTAACCTCCACTTCAACAAGAAGCAAACCCAAATGCTGACATTCCAGAGGCTGGAGAGTCCTCCTCTTCCCAAAAGTTGAAGTGCCCACAACATAACCCTGTAGGGAAAGGGACTGCAGGGGAATGTTACTCCTGTCATGCAGGTGAAGCACTTCACTGAAAGTCAGACACTGTGACGCCAGTGGACAGCAGAATAGAAATTCAGATATAGCAGCTTTCAGCATGCAGTGAGATGGGCATGGGCTGGGGGATCACGATAAACAGTGGGAAGCCCCACCACTGCTCAGCTGCACTGCTCTTGGTGCTTTATTCCCCCCAGGACACATCAGCAATATCCTGCAGAAGGTGGACGTGCAGATCATCCAGCAGGACATCTGCAGCGAGGCCTATCACTACATGATTTCTCCCAGGATGCTCTGTGCTGGGTACCACAAGGGCAGGAAAGATGCCTGTCAGGTGACAAAGGGGCTGTGGGAGCAGGGTGGGCTACCAAGGGTGTCCTGTGTCCCAGACCTTCCAAATGCACTCCTTAGCCTGAAATGAGAGTGAAAAGACCATGAAATGCCTGACTCCTCAACCCTTCCTCTGATTTAAATACCAAGAAACCATCTCCCAGGTCACATTCTTCCCAATATCTTTGCCTTAGACAGGATCCAAATACACATAAACTTCTCCTTTTCTCATTCCAGCCCATTCTCCCCTCTTTACCTTCCCCTTCCAAGTCACATCTACATCCGTCCCTTCCCCCCTCATTCTCATTAGCACCTGTCAAACACAGTAACCAGTCTGTTCCTTCATTACAGTCAATCAATCTCAAGCAATTCCTCTCTCTCCCATCCCTCAGGATATCCATTTAAATTCCACCAGCTTCCTTGCTCTCCATGTATTTGCAAATGCTTCATGGAGCAGAAGGAAATAGACCTGTCAGCTTCCTGGGAGCTGACTAAGGGAGAGGAATTTACATGATGAAAGAATGGGTCAGGTGTTTGCACAGGAGACAGTTTCTGATATCTGTCTAAGGTACAAGCGATGTGGGTGTCCCAGGCATGAGCTGAGGGGTTACAGGAATATGCATACAGAAGGACTCCAAAGCCAATGAAAGCACCCAGAAAGAGAAGCTGGTGGATCACCATCACTCCATTTTTTTCCCCTTTCTCTAGGGTGATTCTGGAGGTCCGCTGGCCTGCGAGGAGCCCAGTGGCAGGTGGTTTCTGGCTGGTTTGGTCAGCTGGGGAATGGGGTGCGCACGTCCAAATTACTACGGAGTGTACACCAGGATTACTCAAGTGCTGGGCTGGATGAACCAAACCATGAGCTGAGAAAAGTTCGTCTCTGTCTTCTCCCCATCAGACCTACGCTCACAATGGCACTCATTCCTGACCTTGCTCACTTGCCTCGCAGAGAGAGTTTCTGTGTGGGATGTTGTCAGACCCAGAATGCTCTTCTGAGCAGGGTGTAAAAAAAAAAAAAAAAAAAACCTACAGTGGGAATTGTAGAGGAAAGTAGGCAGACCCTCTTCCCCTTCAGTGCTTCCCAGGGAGCATCCCAAGGTGTTTTTAGGCCAGCCATCCAAAAGGGTTGGAGGAGGGTCCCAAGCTGATGGCTTCTAAGTACAGGAATGAGGGGAGTTGAACTTTCCATGAACCATGTGATTCAGCCACAGTCTTATGCTGGAACGTTTGCTGAAAGAAAATGTGACTGATGTAGTTAGAGATTCCAGTAACTGTGAAATCAATCTGCCTCCCTCTTCCCTCCTACTGTTCGTCCTTCTTCCCCCTTCCCCTCCTATCACTCCTCCTCTTCCATCTCCCTAATTGCTTCTTTTCTTAGCTGGCCTGTGCTGTTCAGCTCAGCTAGGCAACTCTTCACGTCTCACTGACTCCCAGGCACGAGTCCAGCATCACGCCCCGAGGCGCGTGTCTCTGCCTCCCTGCTGGAGCAGCACCCAGGCTCTGCTGCTGCTCTTGGACCCCCTCAGGAGAAGACCCTGGCCCCTAGTAAAACCATTAGAGCAGCCTCCTACCCCCTTCCCTCAGCCCTTCTGAATACCTTTAACATGAGTGACTCTCAACTGTTTCCATCTCCTAAAATAATACAAGAGATGAAGGAGAAGGCTTAAGGGCACAGTGCTTTAGACAGTGACTGCTATGGGTATGTTTTTTTACTAAAGATATGCATATATATATGTGCATAAGTATGTATACGTATGTATATATATATAATGGGCCACCCTGGAATTAGAAATACAATTAATGTGGAATTTTTTTGGCTCTAGTTTGCCTTATTCTGTTACAAATTCTTTGGGGGTTTGGATCTTTTCGACCAAATGCCAATCCTGGCACTGGCAACTGGTGAAAGTTCCCACAGCCCTGCCAACCCTCTCAGCTACATCCCAGGCACAGTAGGGACAACACACCAGCTAGATAGGTGGTCCTCACTCGTTGCAATTTAGGGGTGCAGATACAAATAACCAAACCTGCTCTGTAGCCCCATCTGCATGCACAGGGGATGCAGCACAGATGCAGCAGGAAATACCTCCAACGCCCAGAAGGGAGGCCCAGCACAAGCAGCTTCTGGTGGCTCCAGGTGATGAATCCAAGCTCCTCTTCTCCAGCCCCTACCCCCTTCTACCAGCACCAAATTTCTACCACTTGAAATGAAAGGCAGCAAGGACGAAGAAATTGTGAATTTTATTTAGGAGCTACAACCCAGTGTCCTCAGACACAGCGGTGAAGCGAATGCCCTGCTCCCTGAGGCAGGGATGTCCTCGTTCTAGAAGACCCTACATCAGGTGCCAGCGTGTCCCTCACAGGTACCTAGGCAGCATGCCTTCTCCTCAGCCCTCTGACACAGGGCTTCTTTGGGGGAAGGAGGAAGGCACCAGTGAGGTGACACCCAGCACAGGATCACCCCATGAGCAGTGCAGGTGGCCCAGAAAAAGGCAGTGGCTCTGCATCTGCCCTCTGGGCACAAGCCCAGACCATCTGCGCGCAACAGTGAACGGGCAAGGAGTGGTCCTGCTGCAGATGACACCACATCTGGGCACCAGTCCCGTCCTGAGTGCTTGGGAAGGGACCAAAGTTCTGCAGTGGCTGATCACCGATGTCCCCAGCAGGGGCCACTGTGACATTAAGGAAAGCCCGTCTGCCAGGCATGGGAGGGGGCCCCAGCCCCTACAGCGGCACAGGCTCTCCTTGGAGCATCTGCCCTCCTCCAGGCAGAGGTGAGTTTGTAAAAATCAATGGCTGCGTGTGGGGAGTGAAGGAGGGCTGGGGGTGTCACTGCGGTGCAAGGGGCAGCTGTACTCTGCAGTACAAAAATAAAGTTATAAACTAGAAATTAAAAGGTTGAGGTGGAGTGTCGGGATCACATTCTCAGGCATCTGGCTTGTAACAGCTAGAGAATGAGAGAGAAAGAGAGAAACCAAATCAAAGGCAGGGAAAAGAGCACTTGAGCACAAAGGGGAGAGCAAGAAACAGGAAAATGGAAAGGGCACATGACAGAGGAAATGAGAACAAAGAAAAAAAAAAGAAATGAAAGAGGAGTGAGGGTGAGGGAAAAGAGAAAAAGGAGGGAAAAGTCTGTGTGATTAACATACACTGACTTTTAAGAGAACAACACTCAGGTCCCACAGCCATGGACGAGGAGGCTCTTGAACAGAAGGAGTGAGAAATGTCATCCAGCTAACAAGTGCCCTCCATCAGGATGGAAAGTGGCACCGAGCACCGACAGTTCAACACGAGAGCACGGTTTTCCAGCAAGAGAGAGGACTCCTCCTTTGAAAGCTTTCTCTCCTTCCAAACACAGCTGCAGGAACATCTGGAGCGGGGACCCACAGCTCCCGCTCTGCCTTCACCACCCTCTGCCACTGAGCTGTCACCCTGGCAGAGGCAGTGGGGGAAAAGCCCAGGGAAGCACAAGCCGGGAGGGGAACATCACAGGCTGCCTCCTGCAAACTGCTCTCTGGCTGGCAAAGGAGCTGTGGGACGGCAGTCGGGAGAAGCGATCTGGCACGCATGGCAGGCAGCCACGTGGCAGGCGTCCCCCAGTGCCACCCCTGCCTGCTTTGCATTCGTTCCCAGCCCTCTTTATTTCTCCCAGTTGCGCTCTCCCTTCTGCTGCCAGAGCCTCCAGGTCAGAGCTGTAAGGTCTGCTTGGTGGGTGAAGGCACAATGCGATCAGAATCAGAAAAGCCACCTCAGGAATGACTCAACCTCCCCAAAGCCACCTCAGGAATGACTCAACCTCCCCCTGCTCCCTCCCCTCAGGCTCTACAAACCGGGGCCATATCCACAAGAGGGGAGGATGTGAGACACTCATGCAGAGCTCAGACTGGCAGGATCTGAGAGAGCAGATAGGTAACATACCTGCAGAGGAGGAAAAGTGAGGAGTGGAGAGAGACGGGCCCTGAGCAGGGAGCACACAGGACCTCGAGCTTGGGAGGCAGGAACCTGGGCTGCTGGGGAGAGGCTGTGAGGGGCAAAGAGAGCAGAGGGAAGGACGCTAGAGGCTGGGGAGTGGGGTAGGGTTGTGTCCCGGGCAGGTGACAGTGCAGAGATGGACACAGAGGGGAGCAGGAGGGAGGGTCCAGAAGAAGAAAGAGTTTAGTGGACTCCCAAACACATGGACAGTCTGCAAATAAAAATATAACCATAAATAAACCAAACAGTTTAAACCATAAAGCAGCAGCCAAGGTAACAGCTCTCTCCTGTGAGCTTTATCTCCAGAGAGACTCCTGCTCCCTGGGAGGACTTCCCCGCCACCCCACACCTGCCCTAGTCCTTCCCTGCTGCTAGCTGTGAGTTCTCACCAGAAAGGTGGACGGTCTATGCCTGGGGTGTAATTTCTATCATTTTCCTCAAGGATTTGCTGCACCTTTCTCCTCTGCTTCTGCTTCTGCCTCTGCCTCCTCCTCCACTTCCTGCTCTTCCTCTTCCAGGTTCTGCTCTGTGCCCTGCAGCCCAGCATGCAGGACAAAGGGAAGAAAGAGTGGAGACACTAGCAAGATGAGCCATGGCAGTTCTTGCTGATGCACAAGGGCATAAAGCAATGATCATGACACTGGATTAAAAAGGGACCATTCCCCACAGCCAAGATAGCTCTGTGACAGGGAGCAAAGAGACTTGTCTTCCTCTGGAGCATCATGTCAGGGCTATCTAACACCCTCACAAGTGCTGTGATCCCAGTGCCCAACAGCTGCCATCAGTCACTAGTGCTCCTTCCTGTATCCTAGGTGTCTACAGGATGTCATGCACTGCCACACGTTCCTGTCCTTCCCTCAAAAGAGGAGCAGGTGACCTCTGCCTCTTAGGCTGGGACTCAGCAAGGAAAGAGAACACTGCAAAGCCTTTTGGGAAATCACAGCCTAATGGCAGAGTGACACACACAGCATGGTCATGAGGAGGCATAAGGGGTATGTTAGAGTAGCGTGAGAAGTACCAGGGTCACTTGGTAAAGCCATTTGCCACACACAACTAGGCATCACCACTCACAACACATGCATTCCTCGTTTTGGGCCACGGGTGTAATGCCATGGTGCTGAACACCAGGAGAAGCCCCTATATTTCACCACTGAGGTGCTCCACAGTCACAGTGGAGAGAGGAAAGGAAGAGGGAGTGAACGAGAGCAAATGGCCTCATAGGCAAGAGGAGCAAGGCCATAGCGAAGTTAGTCTCACCTTGGCTTTGTGACTGGGCTCAGAGCTCAGGCCACTGGGAGAGTTGTACAGCTCCTTGGAGACCACACACAGGAACTCTGTCTGATCCTCATTCCCATAGTTGTAGGATGATCCAATGTTCACAAGCTAGAGAAGACAAGAACAATGATAGCAAGCACATGTTACTGCAAACTTCCAAGCTAGAGAAGACAAGAACAATGATAGCAAGCACATGTTACTGCAAACTTCCACTTCACCTGGGGAGCAAGGGAGAAAGCCCACCGTGCAGCACGGACTCTAATCCATACCCCCAACAGAAAGGCCTCATAACTGGGCTGAGACAGCACAGAGAACAAGGAGGGGAGTCAGGATGCAAAACAGCTTAACCTCACACAGTATCCTCTAAGCTTGTAGAGAAGAGGCAAGAGACAGCAAGTGTGACAGCACCATCAACAACCGACCCAATATTCTCAGATAGAACAGGTGCCCTGCCTGCAGACTGTATGGTATCCACGATCTTTACTCCAAAAGTCGACAGCTCACCCCGCCCCTCTACCCTCTTCCATACCTGCTCAAAGCACCATCCATCTGACATAGTGGAAACCATCTGAGTGAGCTCCTCTTCCTGGCACTGTAGCACACGGTAGACATGCTTAGGAGGCACCTGACAGCAAAATTGCAGACAAGGATGTTGACAGAGGTCAAATGCTAAAGGCTGTTGCCCTCCTGCAGGAGGAAGTGGTAGCAACCCTCTTTTACAGACTTGTTGTCCTCCCCATGTCCCAGGTTAAAGAGGGAATGGAAACCACAACCAAGCTTTGTACTATGCTGTTTGGGGGAGCAAGAATAATGGTATCACTTTTGGAAAGGAGGAACTGAGCTGAGAGTTTCCTGCAATGTCCTCAGAAGATATTGGGTTCCTTCCGACAGGGAGTTTGCATTTGTCATTCCAAAATCATTTATGCAAATGCCACAGATGCTGATGGGGCTTTGCAAGAGCAAAGTGATTGTGTTGCTGGAGGCTTACAACCTGAGGCAGACATGATGAAAAGTAAGATCTCAGTAAACACTCCCAGAAGACAGTTTTGTAAAGGTTACTGGCCAAGACAAGGTGTGATTGTGCCACAGAACGGATTTCTTGTGCCTCATTTTCTGCATTTAACTCTTCCACAGACATCCGTTCACCGGTTCCCTCCAGGTTTCTCTGTAAGTATTCCCATACTCTTCACTGCAATTACACTCCAAGGACTCCCCACACCAGAGTCCTCCTCCCCACAACACCTCCTGTCTCATCACAAACTTCCTTCCATATCCCTGAGCAGCTAGCTGGCCTCTTCCAGAAGCTAGAGGAGCCAATTTAGTTTCTGGGGTTACACCCAGTTCTACCTCTGGAGCTGCAAAACAAGCCTGTAACTTGTTTATTGTGACTAACTTGGTGTTAGCCTGTCCCAAAGCAAGATTTTGCTATGCAGAGATTAGCATATAAACTATAATTAGTTGCTTCTTTCCATTCCTCGATGCCTCTCCCAAGTCTGCTCTCCCATTAGACTTGCTTTATCCTTTCCTCCTTCCCCCACTATCTTTGCTTGCCATTTCCCGCCATACCTGAGTCACTGTGTAGTCCTTCTCCTCCAGTCGATCCTTAATTATTCGGATTAAAGGCCCGATGTTATAGAACTCTGCTTCTTCTAAGACCCCTAAGAAAGAATGATAGAGAAACCACGAAGAAAGTTAACAGCCAGTCTTTGGTTTTTGGCATGCGAAATATCAACTCTTGGGACACTTCCCAAGGTCATGTCCCTTGGAAGAACTGACACTCCATCCTCACTCAGGAGTTCAACAAGCTTCTGTTGCTTGAAACTTTTACTACAGAGAATTGAGCACTGGCTCTCTGTGTTGAGTTCCTGCTGCTCACCCCAATTTCTTTGCAGTGTCTGCTTCTACAAAAACAAGCATTGCCAGAGAAGGTTGGTGCCAAGGCCAGCTAATACATTTCCAGGGAAGGAAAGGCTTTTCGGGGAGTCTGAAATCCACTCCCAGATTACTGGCCAAGGAGAATAAATATAGGCTCCAACTTCTCTCATTGACCACCAGTTATCACCTTGTTTAGGCCCTCTTTGGAAGGCAGAGAACCACAACTTGTTCTGACCTTATCAGCAAAAGACCCAAAAAAATCCCAGCTTTCCTCCCAGGCCAGTTAAAGTTGCACCCATTTTGCAGCTACATATGACTTCAGACAATATTTTGCTCTCTCACTTGTGCTTCATCTCAAAGCAGGTAAACAGAGAATTGTTTTGTTTTTTTCTGCATGGTGTGTGCATCCGTCACCTCTCCCGAGACTCTCCAGTTTGCTAACAAGCCGTCAGGGAAAGGGAGGTGGGTTCCCAGTGGTCAGTGAGGGGAAGGAGGCTAGGAACCAACATTTACATTTCTCCAGGCCAGTACACAGGCAGTGCAGCTGGGGGGATTGATCCTTCTCTACCTGAGCACTCAGACCCCTGCAGAGTCCCTCATTCAGCCATGAACTCTCTAATGGGTTAGTTTTAGGCCAGTCTGCCTGTGGCAGGAACAAAAAGCAATGTTAAGCAATGAACTAGACTTATGTTTACACTTCAGATCTGGTGTTAAAAGGTTTGGCTGAACTCTGTCTGACCTGAGGATTACAAGGAATGACAAGCAGGGAATGTCTCTGAATCACGTTTCTTACAATTCTGTACCATTGCTTAGATATATTTTTTGAAATTATAACTCATAAAACAGTTCTGAAGAAAAACACTCATTCGGAAAAGTATGTAAGAGAGAGGCAAGAAGGCTAATGAACCTGCAGAAGCTGTGGCTGGCAAGGGTTGGACAGCACAGCCTGTCTTTGAAATTGGCTGCTTGTTAGACCCTAGCATCCAAAAAATAATGAGGCATTGGGGATCACTGGCTCATAACACCATGATGATGTTACTGAGTTATCCTGTTGGACTCCCTGTCAACGTCGAATGAGGGATCGGTTTGTCTGGCTTGCTCCACTGGAATTGCTGCAGTCCACAATCCATCAGAGCATTAGTAGCATACATTACATATCACTGATGAATGATGGTTTTTGTTACAGTCAGTAGAGGAGACGAGCTTGGTCTGTTTGATCTTCTGGGTTTTCACTCCTAATTAGAAACACTCAGTCATGAACAGAAAGCTCAGTCACAAAGTCTGATCAGGAAAGTCTATCAGGAACAGGTAATACAACAGTTTCTTGATGCTGATATACCTTGCCTACTTCTGTCTCAGTGACATCTCTCCTGAACTAACAGTCACGAAGCCGCAACACCTGCAGGATGCCTTCTCCACTTGCTCCAAATCTCGCTAGTCAAGGAAACATCAGTATGCTTTCCAAAAGCTGCAGTGATGGCCTTCTCAAATCCCTTGCACCAACCTTCAGAAGGACAATGAGAGACAAGAGGCCAGCTACTGTGCCCTGGCTCCATCACTGATGTTAAGTGGGAAGTTTCTCAGCTCCAAGACTCACCCTCTTCAGCCATATCTTTATCCAGGACCAGCTTCCCATGACGGAGGAAATTCAGGATGGGTCCAAAGTAAGTGGGGTCCCGGTCTATTAGGTATGCACCAGTCTCATCCTAGCAACAGAGATAGACCATGAGGAGAAAAAATGCATCGGAAACATTTTACCAACCCTCAAATGCTCCAGACTAGAATTAATACAAATCCAAGCACAAATGTCCACTATTTCTAAAACTCCTTGGAAACCATGGGCCCTTGGTTTAGCTCCTCTACGGTACCATCACTTACACAGTTCACATAGCAAAGTTCTCCACGGGAAGAAGCTGCCACTCCTTTGTGAGATGATCCAAAGCTGATCCAAAACGTAAGGATCCCAAAGCACATGCACGCACAGGCATTTACACAGGACAACAGCCAGCTACCGTAAAAGGCCACAGCCAGGCAGGGGGACATCTTAACCTGCACTCACAGGTGAGGTAGACAGCAGGCCTTTTTGCAAAGTTCAACCCAGCACCACAGGGCTTGGGGGAGCAAGCCACAGGTTTTTAAGTTTTGGTAGAATTCTGACTTTCTAAAGGTTTCATCCCCGTGGTATATAGCACCAAGATCTGCAATTCACTCTCCTGAGGTACACTATAGAGAGACCACAGCCAAGTCAGCACTGCTTGGATTTTAACTCCTGCATTATTATGCTCAGCAAACCCATTTCAGCACGGACCAACCCAGCTGAGAAAGCCAAAAAAACCAGACCTGAGGCTCCTTCTGCAACTGTGTGTCCAGGCCTGGTGTGAAGGAGCAGAGCTGAGTCAGGCAGGTACAGCTGGGAGGTAAACCCAGGGGATCTGGGGTGATAGAGCATCAGGGGTGGAGGGGACGAGGGGAGTTTGCCTTTTTTTTCCCCAGGTGAGGAAATTAGGTGCTGGGCTACAACATAGCCAAGTGGCATTTGGCAAGAGAAAATTCTCCCTGGGAGAAGAGGGAGAAAGAGGAGCTATTCTTCACCGGGTTACTCCTCCAGCTGTTGGAGTCTGGCTCCATCCCTGCATCCGTCCAGCCCTCCAGCCCTCCCCATGCTCAGTGCTGGGGCACGGTGCGGGAGGCAACCCAGCTGCCTTACCCGGTCTGACTGCAGCTCCTCGCCTTGGCACAAGCGACACAGGAAAGATTTCTGCTCCCGGCACAGGGTCTGCCTGGTGGTGAGGAAGACGGTGCCCCCCACATTGAGCCTCACCCACTTGGCCTGGGTGCCAGCGGGGGGTGGGATGTCCCAGCTGCAGCGTAGCCCCACAGCACCCTGCATCTCTTCCCTGCCCTCCATCCTCATCCTCACCCTCATCCCCCCCTCAGCGTGCAGGGACTGCCGCAGGTACCGCCTGCCGGGGGATGCCGGGATCTGTAGTTTGTCTGCCTCCCCTTCCGCTGCAGCCGTGTTTCCCCAGGGGCCAGGATCCTCCCTGTGACTGCCAAGGGGGTCCAGAGGGGAGGAATGATCCTCTGTTCTAGAGGATATCGCTGCAGCTATTAGGGGTGGGGAAAACCACAGCTTCGATGCTCCTTTGCTTTTCCTCTGTTCCTGTTTTCACTAAACAAGGGCTGGCCAGCACTTCAGAGTCACGGGGTGTTATGCAGAATTCCTCGGTATTTATTTCCATGTACTCCCTCTCTGGCTCATTAAAAGGTTCTGGGACCTGTAGTTTGCAAGGACATGCACAAAAGGGTGCTGGGAACTGTAGTTTTCCCAGCCTGCTGTCCCTGCAAAAGAAGATGCTGTAATGAAGGGGGCTGCAACACACAACCTCAGCCCTGCAGCTAGTAGTTTGCCTCCCTCCAGCCCTGGGTCTTGCAGGGAAGCTTCCCTGGAGCCAGGAAAAAGAACCTGCTCTCTGGCAGTAGCAGATTAAGCCCGTCAGCACTGTACTCCACAGCTTTTTCTTCAGGAGATGTATTACCCCAGGCTCACAGCTCAGTGCTGCATCAGTTGCCACGCTGTTCTTGCTGCAAAATGCGCAGACAGCTGCCTTCTTGCTAACATATGTAGCAATGCTTCTGGGAACTCTGTCTTGGATCTGCATGAAGTGCTGGCAGGGGGCAGGAATAATTTTTCTTCTGGCTCGGAAGAGTCGCTGATTCAGCAAATGTCCCCCCATGCTGTCCTACCAGCATAAACCATGCCAGACAGAGACCCTTGCCTCCTTTCCCTGTGCTCCTGTCACCCACGATGCTGTCTGGGCAGCAGAAATCTCAGATTTTAACTCAGTTCTGCATGGAGTTTTACCTCCACCCCAGGCACGTATCACCTGCTGACGCCAACATGCCAGTCACACCTTGCTGAATCCAGCCCTGCCTCTGCCAGCCCTCCTGCCAGGCCAGCCCTGGAGCTTGGCAGCTCATACCCGTGGGACTCTGTTCAAATGTAATCCTTGGCATGGACAACCTGAACAAGTTCTCTCTTCAGCAGCTCTGCTTTTCCCACTCCTACCTAAATACAGCAGCGCTTGCCAGCAGCTCAAGCATATTGGGGATGGAAAAGAAAGGTTGATGTTTCACCCGAATGTGCCCAAATGTGTTCCTTCACCTAAAGCAACTCTGTGGCTCTTCCTTGCCAGGGCAATGCAGCACTGCAGAGACACTGGTGCCTTACAGACACTGTTCTTACACCTACATCTGAGGTCTTTTGAGGTCGGGGGAAGAGGGTGGGAAAAAGAAGAGAAAGATCACATTTTACTCACATTTCTTGTCTTTTCTTCCTTCCCTCTTTTCTTTTCCTTAAAAATCACTCATTTTTATCATCATGGTACATGAAGGCAGCATCACCCTTCCCCCAGATCACACAGGACTTCCTTGACGAAGACAGTAATCTGTGTACTTTGCTTCTTCCGTGGAGGAGTGCAAAGGGGAGGAGGGGAGGAGAAGGCAACGTGGAAAAGGTTTTGAGATTGCTGGCCTCCAGCTAATTTAAGCACAGGAACAATTCAGCTGCTGCAGGTTGTAAATTCAAGTAACTCTGTATCTCCTTTAATTTATACCAGGAGCTTGCCAGCACTATAGTGACCATTAACAGGGAGAAGATGAAAAACTATTTTGTCCTATCTGTATGAAGCAAGTCCATTATTAAATTAGTCTCTGGCCCTTGGACCACTCTCCACTGAGCAGCAGAGGACATCAAGGATGCTCAGACTAACACTAACCTGAGCTGAAGCATCACACAGTGCAACACAATGTGGGACTGTTGCCTTTCTACTTCTGGTTCTGAGTCAAGCCATGACACATCCAAGAGCTCTGTCCCGCACTCTGGTGTGTAAGGGACGCAGGACCCTGTCAGTGCTGGCCGCAGCTCCAGCAGAGACAGAGAGGGAGGAGTGTGGCTCCCTGATATGAATGCGGCAGTTGAAGGTGGCAGCCTACAGCCCCTTATCTTCCCCTCCAAGAGATCTGCCCTGCCTTTGTTTTCTCCCTTCTTCTATTGAGGATTCAACTTGCCTCCCTTCCCTCCAAGCCTGCTTCACAGCCCCTCAGTCTCTCTCTCCATTTTAGGTCCAATCTCTTGTTTTTGATGCCTTCTTCCCCAACCTCTTCCATGCCAATACTGCTCACAGTTCAGAGATGGCCTGTATTCAGAGCACACCTTCTTCCATCAACACCAACCTCCACCTGTGCCCATCACTTCAAGTCTCGCTCACCCCAGGGCAATGGGGTGAAAGGTGAGTTGGTAAATCTGAAGAAGTATCCTGTAAGTAAGAAAAGAGGTCAAAGTACATCACTCCCATCCCCACAGCCTTGTTTTGTGCAACATACAGCATGAGCTTTACTGGAAACTCCCCAGGCCAGGGAGTTTCCCATAGTAAGTGAAAATCTTCTTTAGGAAGAAGCCAGTCCAGGGTGAGTTACCACCCTGCTTAGTTGGTGTGGGCTAAATAAGAGCCTGATTTCCACATCATCACCAGACATAGCTCTGGTTAAGGACCATTAAAATTAAGCAATAGAACAGAGGAGAAATAAATTTAAATAATAAACGGCTGTTCTTCCTGCTTTGATGATAACTATGTATAAAACACACACAGAAACCAAGAGAGAGCAGCGAGCAAGAGCTTACACGGGACGGCATGACTGTGTATTGCCATACAGCCCCACTGAGTACCCAGCTGATTACAGGGACTGGGCCAGTCACACAGACAGACCTGTCGGTCTGCAGGGAAAGCTAGACAGCCACCAAGTAGATAGGTGGTGGGGCTGAACAAGGACAGAAGAGAAATGGGGAGGGGTAAACTGAGAGTTCTTTGTTTAGCAGGGTTTAAACCTGTATGATCATTTAGGTAATGAACACACTGTGGCATGAGGCACTGGAGAAGAATGTCTCCTCTTTCTTCCCAACATGGAAGCGGAGGACAAGTAATGCTCTGATATTTGCCATTAAGCCCACAGTGAACTGGGCAAAGAAAACTCCCTGCATGGGACATGGTGTTGTGAGGAAGACGGTTCCCTTGTAGCCAGCAGAGCCCAGTTTGACTGGCAGCTGAGCCAGGCATGTCGGAGCAGGAAGAGAAAAGTCTCATAGCATGCAGGTGTGCTGATCTTTCTCCAGCTCCTTGTGCTCCATGTGGTCTGTGAGCAATGCACCTGCATTCAGAATAGTGTGTAAAGTCTGCACGTATACGTGCATCACTTAGCACCGCAGCTGGAAGAGTGCTGGGAGGAGAATCACATAGCAGCTGGTAGTGTGCTGGGACCAAGAGAGATGGGAGGAACAAGACAAGCCTCTGTAGGTAACAGTGATTACCATTGCTCATGCAGTGGTCATTAGTGGGAAGGGACAGCGGTGCTGGCAGAAGAAGGGCTGCTTTGGGATTTGGGAAAGTTTGCAGGGGAACAAAAGGTCCACTGGGAATTTGAGTGTGAAATACTGCAGTGGGACCGCACAGCAGCAGCGATGGAAGAAAAAGATGGGGGATGAAGAAGACAGGTGAGGAACAAGGGACTGTAGGGTTGCTCTTGGAGAGCTGTCCGTGCTTATGCCCTGTAAAGGTGGAGCTGTGTTGCACATGCACGGTGAAAAGGAAGAAGTGCATGTGAGAGACACAGCCACGTCCCTGAAAGTGATCAGAGCTTCCATATATGACAGAATGCCTGGCATGAGCTAGAAAAAGGGACTGAGACGGAGCTGCAGGAACGGCCTGAAACCCCACTAACATAAACCTTGTGACAACAGACATGGAGAGCAGGAGTGAGTAGCAGTGACAGTATGAAAAGGCCACAGCTACCTGCTCTGAATCTCTGCTTCTTCTGGAGATAGGTATGT
The DNA here is from genome assembly GCA_013399475.1 of Chauna torquata. NCBI lineage: Eukaryota > Metazoa > Chordata > Aves > Anseriformes > Anhimidae > Chauna > Chauna torquata. The sequence goes on from VXAL01008000.1 coordinate 345,075, forward strand.
GTTATATGGTAAATACGTTTGCAAGTTCTGCCTCCCCACAACCTCTTCTGACAGGAGAAGCATTTTCTCCTCTTTCATCACAGCCCAGGCCCAGAGAGTCTTGTATGGCCAGGCCTGTGGTCAAAACAGGAGCTGCAAATTGATGGGGAGTTTTAAGGGGAGAGCACTGCCCATCCTTCAGCATTTTCCTTTCACACTGCATTCAGCTCCACGTGTGGACTTACCAGGCAGCTGCAGTCCTTCTTCTTTCTCTCCATTACTACTACCTGTCCACACAGTGTACACACTCCTGTGTCACTAGACACAGAGCAGATCCACTGCCATCACCACTGTGGCTTCATCCCTGCAGGCTCAGGGATGCTCAAACTCTCAAAGCTGAGCTCTGCTCTAAAAGAGGCACAGAGTTATCTACTGACTAGACCGTTTTCACAAAGTCCAAAACTGCTTTTACTATCTGTAAAAGCATTACAGATAGTAAAATACACCAATAAACCAACAGAGAGTTTACATGTTGACCCGGGATTCTCAGATTTATACAGGGCTGGAAAAGCTCCAGTCTCAATTCAGCCACAGGTCAATATGACCTTCTTTCCATATCAGGGCTGGTTTTTAGGCTGCTTCTCATCCACCATGAGCCCTATCCCACTCAAGATATGCTATTTCCCTTTCCCAGTGGCAAATTTCCCACAGGAGAGTCATGAACATTAGTGATTTGCATTCATATCTACTTCTCCCCTTCCCCGTTACCAGTTCCCATAGGAAACCCACCCACTGAGTCACAGACATGAAGATCTGCAGAACATTTATAGTCCTGGTGCAAGTCCCCTCAGCTGTTCCATATGTCCAGTAGCATCTGTTACGGCTCAAAATAGGCTTTTGCAGTCTTCAGTCTTTGAAAACATCGTCTCAGTCCCCACAGTGTTCCCAGTGCTTTGCCTGCAGCGTGAAAACAGGTCTCTGCTAAAGGGAAATATAACATCAGAAGACTCTCTTGCACAGATTTTTGATATGTGATGTAACAGGGCATACACCACAAAGACAAAATATCTTGGCGTGGGGAGGAAGTTCTCTGTTTCTTCTCTGCGGGGAAATCAAGGCAAAGCTAAGTGCCTAGTAAAAGATTTGCTGAAAGCTGGGAAACTGAAGAACTGCTGAGAAGATTCTGTGATTCAAAAGGCAGCAGAGAAAAGGGCAGTTGAGTACTGCCAGTCTTGGCACGCATAGCAGGGTCGGGAAGGGCCCTGCTGGATGCCATCGAGTCACACAGTCAAAACATATAGCAAGGGGAGAAGGAAATCTTTTACTTTGCTATCCCCAGGTGGCTCGCTGGGCTGCACCAGACACCTCCCCCTGACACATGTTACAGAGAAAAGCAGCTCAGGCTGAAGAGGAAGCAGAGAAATTCCCACTAACCCCAAGGACTGCTCTGTCCTAAAAAGAAGCAGTGCTCAGGCAGCACTGCAGTGTGCCAGATACCCTGGAAGGACAAGAGCCAAAGCCAGCACCCCTGCATCCACTGGAAATGATGAACAAAATCTGAAAGAATATGTCCTTTTTCACTAATAACTAAATTTTCCTGGAGAAACAGTGAAGGCACAGCTTCTCTGTTTGTCCGTTTGTACATATTGACAAAATCTGCCTCACCTCCCCACAACATCCAGGGTGTTAATGACCTACTACATGTAAGCCTCTTAGCTTGGCTGATGGTGGGAGAAGCTAGAAATCCTCAACTGAATAGCTGTCACAGGCCAGATCCTGTTATAGGATCCCATACCAGACAACATTGTCTGTACAAATACCTTGAAAGTGTCTTAAAAAGCAGGGTCCTTGTTGCTCACATTGGAAGGCCCCTCCACGGAGAGTTTAGAACCACCTGCTGATTCCCACCAGTGCTTATCCTTTTGGTTCATGTCAACACCATACTTCAGCTTAAGAAGCATTTTTTTTAGTGCCTTCAGTTATAGATCGCAAACAGATGTCCTATGTGAAATGTTGGCCAGTTCCTCCCTTTCTACTGCAGGAAATGCTGGAAAACCACCCCACTTGGAATAAAGCAAAGTGTTGCTACCATCCTTTAGAAACAGGGATTAGATGGGTGGGGAAATTCATAAAGCATTAATTCATAAACCTTACCCTAGCTGGAAGAATGAAATTAATTAAACAGCCAATTAGATCAGAAGCTGATCTAGAATGGAAAGCCTTCACAATTTGCAGGGTATGATGTAACCTGCAAAAAGAAGCCCTTTGGGGAAGTTTAATCCCAAAGAGCCAAATGGAAGCTGGCAAAGATAAAGCTTTGTTATTTTATCCAGATCTGTGTCTTGCGCTGCCTACTTAAAGGGTCACTCATTTCAGATCCCTGTGCACTCTGTATACTCAGCACTTGCTGTAATGCCAGCCCCAAGTGCCTGAAAAGCTAGGTTGCTAGACAAAACGTACGGAAACTGAATGTTTTCAACCACTGGAAATGGAGGAAAATGGGCCAGGACACATGTGTGGGTGGGGAGGACAGAGGAAGAAATCATCTGGACAGCAGAACTCCAGCTTAACAGGAGGACTGCAGAAATGGAGCCTGTGTCCATGCAAGCCGAGCCCAGAAAGAAGACAGGGCTGCAGTCAGCATAGGCCAAAGGAGATGCAGAGAATAAATCCTCTCCAACGGAATAGGATCCAGCCCTCATAATCAGTGGCTTGGAGGTGACCCTACAAATCTGTCACAATAAGGATCCCCTAGAAAGGATGACTTCATCATCCTCTAACATCCACAGCTACGTGTTGCTGCACGTCCAAGAGTAAAACCTGTCTCATTAACTTTCTAAGTTACCAGTGAGCCAAAATAGGTGCAGGCTTTCTTTTTTCAAAGGAGAAAATCCTAGAGAAAACAAACTGTTGAACATTGGATGATGGTCTTTAGGAAAAATTCTTGCTATTTTGGGCTATTCCTCTGTAGGTCCCAGTTCTCTTTTTTAAGGTTACATGGTAAGTCTCATGGACAGAATGGGATCATCCATGCAGTCCAATTTTCACCATGTTAATTGACATCCAGTCTTTAAAGAACAGAGCTAAGACTGCCTAACATGGAGTTTTAAACCAAAAAGCAAATGGGCAAGGACTGAAAGGTGGAAGATGTAAAAAGTCCCAAGAGAGGCATGCCACTGTCTTTCCTGGCTCAAAGAGCTTGTTCAGGGTAAGAGAAGTAGTTCTACTCCTGGAAGAGGGAAACATCTCATTTGAGTCGTCTGGACAAATTGACCCCATATAAATCAATTTCCTGGAAAGGACTCACCCAAGCAACACTCACAAAAGATCCATTCAGCAGAAAGACCTTGAAACAAATGTTTATTTACTTTTTTTTTTTTTTAAAACTTTCAGAATTTTTATTTGTTTGTTTTAAGGGGAGATTTTGGACCATGAGGGTACAAAATTGGCTAAGCATACATTGCAGTTAGAGTCCAAGTGCAAGAAGAAATGCAAACTAAATCTCTAACCCCACAAAGTGCCAACCTGGAAGCCGTATTTCCTCCTTTAAGGGCTATGTTTTTTCCCTAGGCTTTGCACCCAAAATGGCCCTAACGTGCATGGCCAGCTTCCAGGACAGAGGCAGAGAATAAGACCATGAGGCACAGTTATACAAGTATGACCATCCTGTGACTAAACATGGTGGAATGTCCTGAGTCATAAGCTTGGCTTGACACAATTACTTCTCCACACTGCCACCAGTACTCTCTCCCTTCCATCTGATACTGTAACAAGGTCACAGAATCACAGAATGGTTGAAGTTACAAGGGAACTCTTGAGGTCATCTGTTCCAACCCACCTGCTCATGCATGGTCACCTACAGCAGGCCGCCCAGGTCATTTTTATGCTCCTAAGCAGCAGGGGTTGGTGAGGGAGAAGGTGCCAAAGCACCATTTGCCCGTACTTGCTTCCCAACACCTTCACCTCATGACACTTACCCAGGAACGTTAAACTCATCTTTTCCAAATCCTGTTTCAAGGTAAATTATGGCTGGGAGATGAAGCAGCTCATTACATAGTCTTCCCCTTTCCCTCAGAAATAATATTTTCAGGCTCTGCCCGCATGTACCATTCCACCCAGGCCCCATCATACACGGCGACATCTGGTTTGCCACAGAGGTATGCCCCCAGGGCCACATGGCAGGCAGTGACCCCAGAGCCACATGTAGCTACCAGCGGCTTTGAGAGGTCCACCTTCTTCTCATGGAACAGACTTCTGATCTGCTCAGGAGTCTTCTCTAAGCCAGACTCTGTGAGGAAACTGGTGAAAGGGATGTTCAGGGAGCCAGGGATATGACCAGGCTCAATTCCTGAAAGAAAAGCAGTACAGATAGGAATTAACCTCTACTGCCCAGAAGGAATTCATCGCAAAACTCATTCTCTATTTCACTAGGAGGGATATTTACTGTTTAAAGTATTTTGTTAAAACAAATACATTTATTTCTGTTAAAGTTTGCTTTACTAGATTAGTGATTAGTCAGGAAGGATGGCTCTAGCCTTCAGGTTGTTACATGGACACAAAACCCGGTCATGAAGTTCTGCTCTTCCTCCCAATTCCCTCCACATCTTCTCTCCATCAGCGCAACCCACTCTGCAGAGTCACTCATTGAAGCACCTCCACAGGCTCTTCTAATGCAAGAGTAGCACCCATACATGGAGAGATTAATACACATCTTTCAGGTGTATGAAAGCTACTTTCCTCACCCCAGCCCTTCATAAGAAAAAAATACAGAGCTTCCCCACTCCTTAGTTTTCAAACAAGAGTGCTAGCCAGTCAAAGGGTGAGGAGAACAGGTGAATATATTGTCTTAAGTCCCATCCCATAAAGGATAACCATATTTCCCGTCACTACCTCTACAGGACACCTTAAATGAAGGCCCTGCTTACTGTGCCAATATCTCAGCAGGCATATTACCATCTCGGGGCTCTGGCTCTGTTCCCTGGAACCGTCCTGCAGAGCGTGCATCCACTAGTTGGAAGCGGTGGGAATCCAAGTTATCTAAGATGTCCTCATACGTTTTCACCATGCTTTTGTCCAAGGAGGCGTGGAACTCAGAGGGAGCTACCTGGCTTTTCCCAGAGTTCAGCGGAAACCCCTCTTGCAGCCAGTTCTTCAGGCCACCATCTAGAAGGGAAACTGCTTCATGTCCAAAGGCCCTGAACATCCACCACACCCGGGGTGCTGAGAAGAGACCTTGGTCACTGCCATCATACACCACGACATGGGAATCATTCCCCACACCCAGCTTCCCCACATACTCAGCAAAGTCATCAGCCTTAGGCAGCATATGATCGTAAGGTGAAGTACGGTCGCTGCACTGGTCAATGTCAAAGAAAACAGCACCGGGGATATGGCGTTCCTCATATTCCTGCTTCGGGTCACGCTTCATCTTCGGCAAATACCAGGATGCATCCACGACTTTCAAGGCCTGTCCAGCTTGCTTTGACGTGATGGCTTCTGAAAGCCATTTTGCTGACACCAAAGCACGGTAGAAGAGTTGTTGCGACATCACTCTCGAGTTCTGGCTGAGATTACCTGATCTCTGGCGTTTGCTTCAATCCACCTGCCTGCAAAAACAAGAAAGCCACAAATTAGAAACCAGCCTTACAGAAAGCGACTGGACAAAGATGTATTTTGGGACTAAAGCCCTGTGCCTGCACTGAGATTCTGGCTAAGCCAGTGAGGTGTTTGAAATGCTCCAGCCCTGGGAATAAAGAATTTCACAGAGCTCAGCCTAAACCCTGCGACGAGAGGGGCAGCTACGGCAGAGGCAAGCCCTGTACCCAGCCGCCATAGCCCACCGGCCCCTCCGCACCCAGCACCCATCAGCCAGCACTGACAGCAGCACGAAGGGAGCAGGGCAGCCCCGGGACCCTGAGCAGAGGGGCCTGAGCGTCCTGCTGGTCCGGCGACGAGGGGGGCTCTGCCTGCAGCACCCCACTGCCCTGGAGCCCACCTCCAGCCGAGGCCTCGCCCGGGCCAGGGCACCCCTGGAGCACGCTGGACCCCGGTGGTAGCAGCCGCAGGCCCTGCCACCCCGGCCCCCGAGCAGCGGAGAGGGAAGACGCAGGGCCCCATACCTCCGTGCCGGGCCTCTGCCGAGCAGCACCAGCCCTCAGACCCCTCCAACCGCGGCCTACACCGCCTGGTGAGGCGGGAGCCGGGACACTCCCAGCGGGCCGGTCCCGGGCGGTGCCGCCCGGCCCGGCGCCGCCCCCTCATGCCGCGCCTGACAGCCCGGACCCCCCCGCCGCGGCGCGGGGCCGCCGCCATTTTGTGTGTGTGTGATGGGGGGCGGCCCCGGGACAGCCAGGCGGAGGCCGCCGTCCTGCAGCAACGGGGTTGCGCGGCTTGGAGCCCTCCTCCTGGGCTGCTCAGGGAGCCGCACCGCCCAGCTTGGCAGCCGAGGGGACGGTGCCGGCCCGCCCCGCCCGTACGGGCTGATTGGCCGGGCCCCGGCCGCGGCCCTGCCCCGCCGCCGCTTCGGCCTTGGCCTCTGTCCTCCGAGATGGCGGCGCAGGTGCTCGGCAGGGCGCTGGTGACCGCCAAATGGCTGTCGGAAGCCGTGCGAGCCGGCCGGGTCGGGGCCGGCCTGCGGGTGCTGGATGCCTCCTGGTACCCGCCACAGGAGCGAAACGCCCGGCAGGAGTTCAGGGAGAGGCACATCCCCGGGGCATCCTTTTTCGACATCGAGGAGTGCCGGGACCAGTCCTCCCCCTACGACTTCATGCTGCCCAGCGAGGCCCACTTTGCCAACTACGTGGGACGCCTGGGGATCAGCAACGACACGCATGTGGTGGTGTACGATGGGGACAAGCTGGGCACCTTCTACGCCCCCCGTGCCTGGTGGATGTTTCGGGCCTTTGGGCACCGGGACGTCTCTGTGCTGAATGGTGGCTTCAAGAACTGGGTGAAGGAGGGCCACCCGGTGACGGCAGAGGTCAGCCAGCCCACGCCGGCGGTCTTTAAGGCCAAGCTGGACAAGGCCCTCCTGAAGACCTTCGAGGAGATGATGGAGAATGTGGGGTCCAGGCAGTTCCAGGTAGTGGATTCCCGCCCCGAGGGCCGGTTTCGGGGAACCGAGCTGGACCAAGGTAAAGGGGGGAACAGCACTGGAGCAGGATGAGTGTCGATGCTAGTCAGGGCATAACAAGTCCTCGCAGCCGGCAGGCATGCCTCAGCCTAACTTGTGGATTTACCTCAAGGGATGTGTAGTTGAGCATTCAGATTCCAGTGTCCTCACAGGATACTTTTCTTGTAATTTGTTATAAAGCTGCAGGAGAAAATAGCAGAAAAGGAAGTGGAAACACCTGGAGGTCTGCAGTCGGTTGGCTCCAGGATCCCCTATCCCATACCCTGCAGAAGTTAGTCAGACAGGGTGCAAACATGGGACATGAAAGTTTCCAGGGGGTTCTTTAGGGCCTGGTCTGACACTTAACAGACACACACAAACTGTAAGTATTAATACAGGCACCTCTCACATTAATGAATGCACCAGCAAAAGCCCAGGTTGTTTTAGGCAGTGCATAGCCAAGAGACATTTTCCTTTTTGCTCTGATTCCCAACAAACAGAGAGCTTGCAGGTCCTGATCATTGGCCTTTTGCTCTCTGCCATAAATCTAACAAGCTTAAGTAAGGAAAACCTCAAACCTTTTGCAAACGTTTATGCTGTCACCTTGTCTCTTTTGGATGCAGGTAACAGGAATAAAAATTAATTTTGTTACCTCAATCAAACACTGGACATCCAAGCAACAGAGACACGAGAAATACTGTGCAGTGGAGACAACTGGTACAGCAGTGTGCCTGGAATGAAGTTCAAGTTGGTTGCTAAAGGAGGCCTGTACTGTGTAATTTAAGCCTTGGTATATTGCAGAATAACTTCTCCACATCAGAATCACAGAAATGGTTTTTAAAATGTGGAGTTTTAACAGCAAAATGAAAAACTCAACAGCAGTTTTTTGCTCTATGATCCACTCCATAGGAGTGGATGTGCAGCAGGGTTCTGTGGTCTTGTGGCTGTGCTGTGCCTCTGCATTGCAGGTGGGCTGTTACTCTGTCCTGAGTGTTTCATTTTGTGTGTTCTGCTTTACAGCCATCGAGTAGGACACTGTGTCCCAAACTCTGAGGCCCTAATCCTGAAATAAATTCCCACAGCCAAACTTCAGGACTGTTTGGCTGTAATGGCTCTGTACACGTAGCTTGCCTAAGTGTCTGTGGTGAACCCCAAACACTCTTGACCTGTGCTTGATGCTGCAGAAGGTAGGAGGTAATGGGAGTGACAGAGGATACTGTTGCAGGGACAGAGGGGAGTTGGGCTTATGGCTCATTCTGTTTCTTCGCCTACTGGAGCCCATCAAAGTGAAGGTGGAATTTTAACCTCAGGACATGAATAAAGCACTCCTTGCTGATAGAACTTACATATTTCACATTCTCTTTTCCAAAGTGGGAGTTGTCACCAGGTGACAAATACCACAGCCCCTGACATCATCTTGAAAACAGATTTTTCCTTTTAAATGAGTCAGCATGGAAAAGTCTATTTGTGGTGGTCCAGTTTTGCTTCCCACAGCAGATCCAGCCGGGTAAGCACTCCGGCTGCAGCTGCTCATTGTGCAAGAGCTCAACAACTTTCTGAGCCAGGCTAGCCAATAGCTGTGCTACAACCAGTGGTGGGTAAAAGGCAGTGCTTACACCTAAAAGAGTAATTTGAAATCAATGCTGATTAATTACAGGGGTCATTCCATCAGGGAGGAGAAACATAGCCTGCAATTTAGAAAAGAAGAATGGTCTTGAGGTTAAGGAACTTAATGTGTTCTCAGGTGATTTCAGTTTAATTATTGCCTCAGCTCTTGACTTCCTAATTAAGTCCATTAATCTCTCCAGTTCCATGAACTCCATTACCAGAAGAGGCTAATTTCAGCTGTCTTTTTTTCTGCTTAGTTTTTCAGCTCCTCGTGGGGTAGCTGCCCCTGCTTTATTTTTATGCAGCAGTTACCTTGCTGGGGACTTAGATCTTTGTAATGTTTAATATAAGCCACAATACATGCCTCATTTTTAGTTGCTGGTAGACATTTACACAGGTTGCCAGGGTGGAGAAAGATAGATGTTGTGTCTTTAAGCTGGGTCTCATAGGTCTTTAGACCTCTAATAGAGGCATTGCAATGGATGAAAAAGAAGCTCTGATGCTTGTGCGTGGTGTGCAGCATCAGCCCATCAGATGCGCAGCCCTGACTGGTGTGCAGAGTGGTTAAAGGTGTCCCTACACGGTGCTGTGTTCCTGGAGGAGCTGGCAAGTCAGGCCTAGCTCAGCTCAGTAGTCAAACCAGCTTCTGCAAGGGCCTGCTCATGCAGGTGCTGTAGGGTGCAGGTCCAGGGAACCAGCCTGAACTGAGGCCATCCAGGGACAGGTGATAAAAAATAATTACCAGGTGGTTACCAGTGCTGACTGAGTATTTTTCACAGAAAACTGAGGAACAAGAACTGTGGCTGAACAGAAGTACATAGTACATAGAAAGAGGAGAAAGTTACCAGACACAAAGTCTGTCATCTAAAACAGAATGTGAACCCTAAGTTGCTTAATGAACTTCCAGCTATTTTTATTTCTCATTCTCAGCCTTTGGGTAGTCCCTGTCTCCCTTGCACATACACTACTTTTCAGGTTCTGCCCATTTTCCAAGCTCTCATTTCTCCCTGCCCCAAACATAAAGCTTTTGCTAAGCTTGAATGTTCAGTGGCAGTAGAAGGGAGAATGAAATGTTGCTGCTCCTTCTCTCTCTTCTCTCAGTGGAGTCTGCAGCTTGAAGCAGACTGACTCTACTTTGTCCATGAAGCACAACATGGAGAGTGTGACTTTCAAAGTCTGTTTCATCCCACAGGAGCTTACAGTCAAAGCTGTCCGTCTTTGTGACAAGGTTGACAAACATCAGATGCCAAGATCAACGTCGTGCAGGTTCTTAGAGTTGACTCTTCTGGCCGTATACACGCACAGTATTTTGACATTGGTGGCAAAGGCTTATTGATCTGACTGTGACAACATATCAGGCCAGGACTGAGCTTCAAGTGTTGCTTCCAATGTGTTCACGGTAGGTCAGATGAGATCATTAATGGTCCACTCGAAGACATACCGTTTGAATGAAAGAGAGAGAGAGAAAAAAAAGGAGGCAACAGAGGAGGATTTTGGAGGGAACACCTATTTGCAGTCAGCTGACTCTAAGACCACAGGGAGTTAAATGTGAAGAAGGCACATCTTTTATCTTTTTGCCCTTGAGAAATTCCATTTGGAGCTTCTGTCACAAAGGGAAGGTCTGGAGAGAAGGAACTGTAGTCTTAGCTAGATAAATAGCCAATGAAAAAGGAGATGTTTAAGCAGAGAACCTAACAGATGTGGAAAAGGGGCTTAAACAGAGAAGATAACATATTACAGGTTACAAAGTGTGAGGGAGGATTGCCAGAAGCCAAGCTGAGTGAGACTTGGCAAAGGAAATTAAAACAAATAACAAAAACTGCTGGAGCAAAGTGAATAAAAAGAGAACAAGGAGAGAAAGAGTAAATAAGGTTGCTAGGCAGTTAGCAGGGGTTCTGGATGAAAGATAGTGTACAGCCTCAGAATTACAGAGAGTCTGTGCTGCTGTTTTTTTGTTTTTCCTGAGGATAAAGTCTATAATAGAGTAGAGTGAGAGGTAGCAACAGGAAGGAGAAAGAGGTGGAAATGACCATTTCTGAACAGGGAGTATAATGAAAAGATAACCATGTGCTCAAATCTGTGAGGCAGATGATCTCTATCCCAAATATGTGTCAAAAATCAGTCACGTGACATTGCAACTCCATGAAGCAAGACATTTAATAAGTAGATCACATCAGAGCATGGTTCTGTAGGACAGAAACACTAGCAAAGCTTGTATTTTTATGTAGGATAAGAGGTACTGTGCAGCTGTAGATCTATTAGCATAACAATGATAGACTGGAAGGCTTTCAAAAAACTTTTCAAGAAAAAGTATTTGAAATGAAGGCAGAATTGAATAAAATACCTTGGTAAACTTACACTGCAACTGAGGACTCTATTTCTTTGACAACAGAATTGATTTGCCAGGTAAGAGAAAAGGGAACATGCATGCCTGGATGTTATGTCTGATCCTTTCTTCCAGCTATTGGAAGCAGCCACGAAGTAGATGATCCATTTGAACTTCATTGGTACTTCAGACATAATGTTAAAGGGGCAATTATCAGCTCAACTTGAGAAGAGGGCAAATAGCACAAGTACTGATAGATGCCCAAGAGAGATAAGAATAGCCTGTGCTGAAGGCAGATCTATGGGGCTGGAAGCTGCCAGCACAATCCCATCATTATACTTCCATGTTTCATTTAATATTTTTATGAATCATTGGGGAACTGAAAATAGGGAGTTGCTACTGAAATGCGCTGCTGGCACAGCCTTGGGAAGGCTTAAATGATCACATGGGGACTGTTAAGTGAAGTGCTAGCTGAAGTGATGGGGAGTGTAACACTTCACAGGGAGCAAGGTTGCATACTTAGTTGCACTCAACATTGAATTGCTTGTGTTTCTGTTACAAGCAAAAGACCCGCACTTGGAAGCAACAGAAGAGGGTAAGGCTTGGATGAATTAGTGGATTGCAAGAACCTCAGATGTAATTTGGCCTTGACAACAGCAGTTATTAACCTCCTGTTTATTAGTTGAGATGCTAGGAAATGCCACTTTCTTATCCAGGAGACTGGTGGTTACCTGGAACTGTTTGAAGGGTGGCCAAGGCAGCGAGAAGCGCATCTAACCAGACCTTACTGGGTTTAGGCTGATGGCGTGAGGCAGATAGGAGTGCTGACCACTTGCCCAGCACGTTGGAGCAAAAACAGAAAGGGAGAAAAAGTGTTTCAGCCGCAGGACAATGTTAGCTGAAGGATAAATGGTGTATGTCCTGGCCGTGATGTTCTTAACGTTGGAAATGAGTATTCCCCCTCATCTGAGCAAGGAGGTGCCTCCGTGGGAAGTTTCATGGCAGCAGTCCAAACTGCTGCGATGGATGGTTTTGTGAGAGGGAGCCTGTAAAGTGATTCCTCTAGTGGCTGGGAGTCAGGCTCTGTAATCCTAGGGTCTCTTCCTGGAGTTTACAAGGGTGACTGCATGGCTGGTGCGGAGTATGGCTGTGTGTCGTCTGAGGCAGGAGCAGATGTATCCTCTCCTCTACTCACGTCCCTGCTGCATCCGGCCTTGTCTTCCAGTCCTGTGTTTCTCTGCTCTTGTCCTAGAAGAGAGGGAGCTGATAAAACTTCCTCAGCCACTCGAGAGCTCTTCTTAGGCCGTCCAAGGAGCTGTGGTTGTGCAGTGTCAGCTAGTTCTTTCAGCTGAACACCCACAAACATGAGTAAATGCTGTTTCTACAGAATTCCCCATCTTTCACTCGCAGAGCACAAGCACTGGTCTCTCTGACTCTGGCAAACTTTTGAATCTCAGGAGCAAGGAAATCTCCCTATAGATGAAAGTGAAAATACTCTAAAGTGAGACTGTTCTTTTCAGATCTGCTCAGCTCCTATCTAAAGATTTAAGGGTGGTGAGTGTAGGACACAGCAGTCTCCAGTAAGAGAGGGGTACAAACCTATGTATTGTGGACAGTCATGACCATGGGGCCTGGAACAGCTAAGAACTGAATCAGTGACCCAGCAAGCTTCTTTGAGCAAGAGCTCGCCCTTCTAGTTTGGCTCCCAGGGCTTCTTGACCTCAGTAGCCTTCCCTGGTGCCCTAGGATGGTGCGAGACAGCTGCTCTCTGGTTCGCAGACTTGTCTGTGTTGGGGTGGTCACCAGTGCTGCAGCAGAGCCTGGCACAAATCACTCGCCAAAGCACAAGGTCAGGACCATTGACTCTGTGAGAAAATGATAGCCAAACCCAGGCGTGTAACTTTCCAGTAAGCTCTGCAGTTTCAGAACAACAAATGAGGTTTTCTCAGACTTGTTCTATTATTTTTTTGGCTCCCTCTGTCACACAGACACTGTATTAATGAGAGTGGGCTTTGCAGTTCTTCGTACTGCAAAGTTGGGAAGTGATGAGCCATTGTTTTTTTGGAACTGGAAAAAATACAGTGAAAGCATCAGTCCAAAACCATTTTTTTTTTAATGTAAGCCCCTCCAAAAGTCAGAGCAGTTTTTCTCCCAACTTCTCCCTGTAATACTAAACACTTCTGCGGAATGCATGAGATGGCTGATGGACAACAGTGCCAGATTTCTAAGGCACTCAGGATGAATCAAGAGACAAAGAGGGTCCGTGTTGAACAGGGAGAAATTTTGTGAAGTTGACTAGGGGCAACTTTGGGACTCTAGGCTCTCATTTTTGCCCAGCTGAGCAAAAATTCCCTCCTCAACACCGCCTAAAATCCTGTTTTCTCCTTATGGCATGTCTCATTGTGTCATGACATCACTGCGCGAGTGATGAAACTGCAGTATCGTCATGATGATGCCAATCTCTGACCAAGTGCTACTTTAGTGATAAGTCTGTGACAAAGGTTCCTTGCCCCAATCTCTCCCCATCTCCTGAGATCAGCTACTGTAATGACTTAGGGAAGTGGAAAGCTATAAATGAAACGTTACAATTTCTGTGACTTTCCCAGGGCTGTCTTGTTAGAAATTCAAACCTAGCAAGGAGCCATTCCCTGAAATGCATTTTCAATGTAATAGTTAATGTTTCCTCCTCCAACAGGGCTTGATCTACAGCCTCTCAAAGTCAGTGGAAAAACTTCAGTTGAATGTAAGGGACTTCGATTAAGCCTATAGTGACAGAGTCTGAATTTCAAGGATGTGATGAAAATCTCATCCATGGTATTTTTATATCTACTTCTCTCTAGAGACCTTGTTCTTGCAATGTAACTTTCAACTTACCTGAAGTGGTCAGCTATACCAGTAGAAAAACAGAACCCATGCTGATTTCATCCATGGGAGTGGATAAGAAGTGTTACAAAATATAAATTCTCACTCCTCTGACCTTATTGCCCCAGTATAGCTGCCTCAGCAGTATTGTGGATGACTTCAAGGTTGTTTTACTTTTCTGAAGTATGATTTTAATGTGACATAAACTGTGAACAGAAAACTACTTTCACACGTTTCACATACAAGCCACATTTCTTGCTTCTGAAAGCCGTGTCACTACACCGTGCTGGCATACTTGGGTAAGGTCAGAAATACACTGCTGCATTTCTCTTTACGCAGATTCCCTTAATGCCTTCGTTAGGACCTTTCTTGTGGTGGCTCTTTGATTCTTGTCGCATCTAGGTCTGCCGAGGCCTTCAGATTCCTATTGCTTTCAGGAGGGGTAGTAGTTTGCTGAATATCCTGGAAGTTTTGACTTTAGCAATGTTGAATAATCTTTGTCCTCCTCTTTTTAGCCCCATACTGCTTTGCATCTTCATCATCACCTGAAGCAAACAAGTATCTTGGAGAGACCAGGAGTTCTGCAGTGATGTGTTTTCAGTGTCTCTTTTGTAGCTGTCATTCATCAACTGTATCAATATCTCCCAGCTCATATTTTCTCTTCTTGTTTCCTCTTTCAGGGCTGGAATCTGGTCACATCCCTGGTGCTGTGAACATACCCTTTCAATCATTCCTAACAGAAAGTGGCCATGAGAAGAGCATTGAGGAGATTCAACAGATGTTCCGCGAGAATAAAGTGGATCTCTCAAAGCCACTGACTGCCACGTGCCGTAAAGGTGTCACAGCATGTCACATTGCCTTGGCAGCCTACCTGTGTGGCAAGCCTGATGTGTCTGTTTATGATGGTTCGTGGTCCGAATGGTTCCATCGTGCCCCACCTCAGTACAAGGTCTCTGAGATGAAGCGCAACAAGGCCTAGAGGGAGAGTTGTTTCTTGGGCAATGAGATCTAGCAGTTCTCTCCAGCCCAGGCTACAGGGAAAGGGAGATGGAAATAAAGAAAAAACGTTCTGATTTATATTTTGCCAATTTTTCTAAGAATGATCAGTAGCTTTTTATCACACCCCACAGTTTCTCACAATGAAATAAAATTTACTTCAAAGATGGTGCATTCATGAACATCTCTAATTGTTCTCTGTTGCCTGTGACCTCTTTGTACTGGGTGGGAAAAGCAGCTTTGCAGCATGAGGGAGGGTTGCACCCTTCCCTTGGTGAGAGTGTAGTGCAACAGGTGAAAAGTCTGGAGCTAAGATATAGCTCTGGGTGCTGAACACAGGAGGGCCAGGCTTTGGTTCTGTCATTGACTCAGTGTGAGACCTTTTGCCAGCCAGCCATCTCCCTTTTCCGATGTGGAAAAAGGAGGCACCTTCCCCTGCCTCTCTGATGGGGGTCAACAAGGTCACATGAAGCATTTGGAGATGGTGGAAGATCCAGTTCTGCCAAAATACAGTCTTGTTGATTATCATTGCATTACAAACCTCCAAGAAGTCCTACGCATGTGATGAGGACCTGTGGGCATATGCACTTCAGGAGACATGAGCCTTTTACTCTCTTGCCTGTTTTTTTGTTTTTTTGATCAGCAATGATGACCCTGATCTCTGCCATGGTTCTTCTGGTTCCCATGGTGACTACAGCTCATAGATAGAGGGAGAGTTGCTCCCTAGCAACTGTCTCTGCTGTTCATCCTTCATACCACCTCCATACCTGGACTTCAGCAGGAGCCATCTGCTTGTAAAAATCACTGTGGAATCACATCAGGGACCATGGACCAGGTGAGAGAGGTAGTTATGGAAGAGGCTTTGCCCCTTGTTAAATCCTGGATCTTTTCTGGAGAGAGAGAGAGAGAGAGAGAGAGAGAGAGAGAGAAGATCCAATTTCATTTTAACACCCATGGGCTTCTCAGGTCTGGAAAGTCTGAAATGCTCTCATATTGTGGAGGCCTGGCCAGATGTGGAAGGCATATGAGACCATTCTTGATCACATCTGATGACTGGTGACAATGGCATACAAATTTGTACAATTATACATACAATTTTGTACAATCTGTCTTTCTTCCGTGGCTGGTTGTCAGAAAAGTCAGAGTGTTATTCTACAGAAACACTTTGTTGTTGTTTTTCAGAAAGAAGTATCAAGGTTAATCATTTTTAGCTCTTTGATCAAGATACATCTGTTCTGGTATGGCATGTGTTGTCCCTCACAGAATTGGCTTAGCAAAGGAATAAGTAGACATAGTTCTGTGATGTCTGTTATCCCGGAGGATGGTGAAATGGTCTTTGAGTCCTTCTTCATATTAAGATTTAGGAGTCTCAGAATGGTATTTTGACTTTGGATCTTCTGGCTCAAAAGTAAAATGAACAATAAGCAATAGCAGTAACAGCAAATCCAATTACAAAGTAGAAAGTAGGGACAGTAGCAGGACTTCAGCGCTATTTTGTCCAGCGTGAACTGGGGAAATGAAAGTTATTGATGAATAGGATTTGGGAAATTAGCACATTGCCTCTGTACACAGAAATTCTGCTTCATTCTGCTTCCTGCCCCCTCAGCTGGCGTCTGTATTCCAATAACCAGCCTTAAGAGCAGAAGCTAAGCATTGGCGTCATACCCTGAGCTAATTTGACAAATGTGGACATACATTCCTACGTGGTCCAGATCACATCTGTATTGCTGCTAGTGCCAGCAGGCTCACAGATAACCTGTTCACCATCACAGGTCACGGCTTCAGTTCTAACTTGTCACAGGTTTCACTTGGGCTAAGCCTGCGGGTTCGCGCTGGGCTGAGGAACACAGACCGGCAGCAGGGCACTGCTGAGGGTTACGCAGACATTCCCTCTGCAGGAAAGGCATGAGCTTCCTCCTAGGGGAGGAGGCAGGTTGCAAAGGCGGAGTGTTGGATCGCCACATCAGCAGGACTAGCAAAGCAAACCAGGGAAGAGTCTGTGCCAGAATCAGGGAAGAAACCCCATCTTCAGCCTGTCTGCCTTCCTCTGCGTAGCCAGCACTGCACAAGTATTTTCTGGCCTTACTTTAATGCACTGAAGGAAGGAACTGTTGTAATTGCACAGCACATGACAGACCTGACATCTCTAAATGCTTCAGGATAAATAATGATGTTTTCACTGTGGGGTTGTTGGCTTTTTTTTTTTTTTCTCCCATTTTGGCTTGTGTCTGCAGCACTGCCTGTGAACTCTTGCATCTCAGTATTCTCCAGGAGGCACTGGCTGACCATGTCCTAGGCAGGCTGTCCCATGTGAGCAGTTAATGTGAATTCTTGCAGGACTTCTGTGCTTTTTTAATCTGAGAAGATCATGGGTTGTAGGACCAACCATCCAGTCAGACATGGAAAGCTCTATCTTGATCTGAGGAGACATATAATAAATTTGCTTGAGAATAGTCTATGTCACAGAGAGATGACCAAATGAGCAAGGCCACCGCCCCCTTCATTTCCTTTTCTGGGCCTGACACAGCATTTGTTTCTCTTCCAAGGGGGTGCTTGAAGTCCCAACATCCCCTACACTTGATGTGGCAGAAAGTGACTCTGTGCTCGCCAACAATACATCAGGTAAGCAAGATGACAGAGAAGCTGTCCCTCCTTCGGAGCTTTCTTTGCAATACAGCTTGTGATGCAGTGTGTCATTCCCTCCCTCCCTCCTGAGGGGGCTGATGGGTTAAAATCCCCCTGAGTGTTTTCTCCCCCACTGGTGGACTTGTCTCGCTACCTCCCTGCACAAGCGCAATAAGCCACTGCCGTTCTGTAAACTCATCAGCAAATACCAATGAGCCACAGAGACTGTAAGTGCACGTTCATGAGTGTGACGATGATCATGGGTTGAAGGGGCCACCTACATGTAAGAAAACACAGACCTTTGTGTGCATGTTTGAGCACAAGATTTTTACTTGCACGTTTCTGTGCCTGTTCATGTATCAAAAGCATTTAAGATTCCTCCGGAAGCTTCAGCTGGTTCAGCAGAATATCTGTTATAAAGCTACTAGGTTGTTGTTCTTTTCTGCTTTCTTTCCCTCTTTGAGACTTTAATTCTTTTGTTGTCTGCCAATGACACAGTGACATGTCTGGTTGTTTCCAGCTCCATTTAAGGTACCACCTATCAATCATCCAGATAGTATCAAATTCATTGAGCTATTATTTTTGTCTTTAAGTGAAACCTGAGGAAGGGAAAAGGGAGCATCTTCCAGTAGGCTTATGTCGCAGCAGACAGAGAACATCCCAAAGGAGCTCCAGCAGATCCTCTTGGAAGATCTCCAAGAGCCCAGCAGCTCAGGGAACAGCAAAGAACTCCACATGTATTAAATCCCAGGCATCTCCTTCTGCAAAGTGTATTCAGACTAAAAGACAGAGCAAACAGAGTCTCCAGGCCAAAACTCCCCACATGCAGGATCATCATTCAAGAAGACTTGAAGAGGAAGGAGAAGATACTTCTGCCACCAAAGACCCAAGAGAAGGGCATGAGCCAAGAGGGAGGAACAGCACTTACTGCCTGTCTGCAGCATCCAGGCAGAGGGAGGCAGAGGACACCAAATCCATTTCAAATGCCAAAGCAGTAGCAGGCCAGCACCAAATAGTAGGCTCTAGATTGCCTGGATCTCCATGGAAGACCACCAAAGCCAGCTACGAAAAAGCCAAGGAGACCCACAGCAGATTAAGTGCCAAAGAGTCCTTAACATCACTGGGGCCAGATTTGAAAGCAGAATGGAAGCTGCTTCTGGAGAAGAGAAACAGCTTGATCCATGATAACAGCAAATATAAATTTGCCGGTGCAGATGAACTTACCAGCAGTGAAGAGGTATTGGAGGAAGCTGTTTCACATCTCCTTTGTGGCAGATTGAAGGATGTTTTAGCAGGGGGGCTGAATGGGTGGGATATTAGCAGTTTCTAGAAGACATGTAGAGGGATGGATTTGGGCTTCACAATAAGGGGCAATGACACATTCCACAGACAGCCTTTTTTTCCCATCTCTTTTTTCATTTTGTTTTTCCATCCCCTTTTCATTTATAAGGTTCCTGTAGCTTGGCAGAGTCCTAGCTCAGCAAGGCAAAAACAGTGTGGTACCTGGACCGAGTCCAGGGCCCAACACCATCCCCCCTTTCTGATTTGCACCCATTTTACCAGTCCCAGTTGTCCCATGCAATGACAATACCTACAGAAGCTGCTGAGGGAGACTCAAGGGCAGACCCAAGTCCCAGGGATTAGTCATAGGTCAAAGGCCTGTGCAGGGATGGAAATACCTGGAGTTTGCTCCACTTAGGGAGCACTGAATTGGGGATTAGGGAGCACTGAGTGGTTCCTTGTTGTTCATGTTTTCAGGAACGGCGAGCTCTGTGCAAGGCAGCACTAATCATAGGACAGAAAAGACTCAGCGACCGCACTAAGATGCTGAAAAAAACCCTGGAGTCTTCATCATTTGCTGATTACAATGAGCTGGGTTTTAACCTGAGGTCAAATATCTTCCAAGGTGAGGGGATGCATGTACCCATGCCTGACGTTCAAGCTCATTCTATCTGCACTGTGCCTGGGCTCCGGGCAGCCGCATTGGTTTGGGTAGAGGTCTGGCTGTAGGTGACCCTCACTTCCCCTCGTACTCATTCCATTCACAGTCTCTACTTTCCCAGCCTGTGGTGTTTAAGGAAATGAAAGCTAGAGCCTCCCTTTCTACATATTCTATCCCTTTCTTTTCTCTTCTTTCACTTTTTTTTTTTTTTCCCAAGGCGTGAGAAGTTAAAGTGTATCGTGATCCCTACCCTCCATGTTCAGAGCTAAGTGGACACCATTTGGAATTCAATGTCCCCTGCCATCTCCAGTCCTAAACTACCTCCAGTACCAATACTGACATTATTTCTCTTCAAGACGTTTAGAGATGTGGGCCTCTGAAATGTCTTCCCAAACCTCTGTTGGGTATTGAAGCTTGCATTGTCCTTGGCTTTGTCACACAGAAAAGAGGGACATCTTGCCCCAGGGAGCTCAGAATCATTATTATCAAGGAGAAGGTACAAAAAAAAGGGAAGGTGAGGAGGAAAGGATGAGAGATGAAAATAAAGCCCCCAAAATGGCTAAAAGTCAAGGGAAAATAAAGAGAGAAGTCACAACTGGGAGCTAATTGTAAGTATCATGGCAGAAAAGAAGCTCAAGAAGGCCTGGAGTGGTAAGATGGTGCTTCTGGTGGAGCTGTACTGTTGAATAGGAAGTTACTCACGGGTGAGGAGATTCAAGGGGAGATAAGTGAGCACTTGAATAAAGAAAGGGCACTGGGACACAAATAAAGGTGATACCCTTGCTGTACCCTCTATGTATGTCTCATACTTGAGGATGAAAAGCAAATAAATTGGCAAACACAAGCTCCCTCCTGGGTGATGATGAAGCTATTATTCAGCACCTAGCCACACACCTGATCAAAGGTATTGCGGTCAACACATGACTTTTCCTGCACCCTTGAAACTGCTGGTATTGCTCTCCTGCTTCAAATCCAGGACTACAGTAAGGTGATTTCTGCATACATTTCCTCATTTGCTGTTCCTTGCAGGTGGCCCACTGGAGAGCAGAAGCTTGATGAAAGATTCCTACACCCCTGATGTAATTCAAAAAGCAATCAGGGATCCCAAGAATTGGCATGGAAGGAGGACTGACGAGCTAGGTATGACGTCTGCCAGGAAAAGTACATTGCTGAATTCCTGAGAAGGGTGCTGCTTCTGCCAAGGATAACGGATGAATCTGGGCAAAGAGGGGGGGACTGCAAATTGGCATTTTCACAAGGGAGGAGCTCTACAGCTAGGAAAATCCCAGAGGGATAATAGCATTAGAAGGGAGGCTGTAACTGAACTATGATTTTCTATGAACTTCTTTACAGGGAGATGGCATCAGAAAAATGCCCTAAATCTTAACCTGCAGAAAGCGTTGGAGGAGAAATATGGGAAGAAAAAAGGCAAGCTTTAGAAGATGAAGGTTAGAGATTGGAATGCATTCAGCAGGGGATCTTCTTCCTCAGCCATCTAATAAACCTCCACATAGAGCACCAGCCCATTGCTGTTGTCAACAACAGATTTGTTGCTGGTGCGCTCTTCCCCACTCAATTAGTGTGTCTTTGGGGAGAGAAATGCAGGATAAATCTGAATGCAAATGCAAAAGCAAAAAAAAAAAACAACAGTCACTTTGTTGGTTACTGGTAAGGTGGGCCTGACTGGGGTGTGAAGCGCACACCCTTGCAGAGGGTAGGTTATGGTGGTGGGAGGAGACCGTATAAGCACATAAGTTGGAGCAGGATCTATGAGGCAGGACCAGGAATCCCACTGAGTGACGTGAGAGGGCAGTGGGGGGAGTGAAGTCCAGATGGAAGTGAGCATGGCTTTTGAATGTCACCCTCCGTGAACCAGCGTTAGCCAAGGGCCTGAATGCTGCCTGCCTCTCCCCACACTGAAGGCTGTAAAACTGCCGCACGGGGAAGCTTCAGAGCTGGATGTTCCTAGCAGCTAGGCGCACCAAACAAAGAACCAGCTCCCTGTTGGTGCTGCTTGGGTGAATTCAGGTGCTCTGGTGCTTCCAAGGTACCAAAGAGTGTCCATGCAATAACCCCATATGGTCGGCACCAGGTGCCAATGTTGGTTAGGAAAGGAGGTTTCTCTGCCCACTATTCCAGTTTTGTTGTTATATCTGCCACTTGGAGGATTTCAGGGAAAGCTCTTGCCCTGGCAGGGAGCAGCAGTAATGATGGGAAAACAAACAGAAACTCACCTGAGAAGAGGGGGCACCAGAGTATTCATCAATGCCCACCCTGTTTGCATGCCAGGGCAATGCAAGAACAAATCAGCTCTTCCCACCTAAAGGGAACAGGAAAGCTGCAGGAAGCCTATGGACTTCTCCAATTTGAAATCACCCCACAATGTGAATGGACCCATACTGAAGCTGTCATAAGCCAAACTTACCCCTACTAGCCCTTTCCCTAACACAAAGAAATGTCTCTCAAAGAAGCACCACTGCCAGACTGTATGCATCCACCATACAGTCTGTGTAATCCGCAGTTCGGAGAGTGTATCTGAAGAATAACCAAGGATCACCAAAAGGCTTGAATGCTGCCAGACACGCAGGGTGTTTGGGGATTCCGGATGTGTTTTTGTCACTGTATCTAATGGTCCTTAATGCAGGATCCTGCCTTCCAGCTCCATAAAGTGTACCAGTTTGGTGAAGCAATCACAAAGTACGTGTCTGGGAGTAGCGATGCCCTGAACCGTGCCCTCTGGTCCCAAGCTTTCATGGTTTTAAAAGACTGATGTTTTTCTCAGTGATATGAACTGTTTGGGGGCAGAATTAGGATTGTTACTCCACCCTTCATAGGTTGGAGATTAGGTAACAATATGCTGACTTCATAAAAGCAGTGAAGGATGTTAAAATATAACTAGTGATAATCAAGTGATGATCATTTTCCACCAGCAATAATTAACTATTTGGAATTCAGATGTTGCCAGGCATATGCCTGAGACTTTCAAACTAGGAAGAATGGCCAAATGGCAGCTTGTAGAAATCTCCCTGTGGCTTTTCTTTGTGCATCGATACCAAGAGGCTCATGTCTGAGCACACACCACTCAACTTCAGCTGAACAGCACAGCTCTGTAGGAACACCCTGTTCTGTGTTGCATCCAGCACTGATGACCAGCGTGTCTCCAGGTACATAAGAAGTGCTGTCTTCTGAAACTGCAGCAAGTCCTGATACAGAAAACATGGAGCTGAACAGAAATCTACTGATATTGTCTGGCATACTGAAAGCAGGCATTTAAGTGCACAGTTGGCTGATATGCACACACAAGACATAACATGTGGGCTGAATCAACATACAGCTTTACAGGTCTCTTTCTAAAGCCTGGGCAGACAGACTGCAGAATTATGGTAAAGCTTGAAGCAAATGCCCTTTGCTACCCATGAAAGGCTAATGAAGAGACTAGATCAGAGGGGAAACAGACTGTAAGGTCTTGTTGGTGCGCCGCTATGCCCTGTCACAAACAATGTTTTTTGCCTTCTGCAGTGAAGAGCAGTGAAGTCACTTAGCACACTTTTTACAAATTATTCTACAGATATGTTTATAAGCACATAAATAATACAAAATAGTTGGCATTGTATAATGGACTCAGATGGGTGACGGCTGATTGACGCCAAATGAACACATACACGTGGCAATCCCCCTTCATCTTCTTCTCTGCTTTGCTAAATGATACAGCACAGCCAGGGGTAAACATTTGCTGATGGGTGACACATTGAAAGCTGCAGAGATAACTGAGATAGCTTTCATGGAGACAGCTCAGCTACTGGAAGCAATCAATACCTGAAGTCTCAGAGTGCTGAACTAATTTAGCCAGAACCTTGGCTAGGAACACTACTGTGTGGCGCTCCATGTTGACTAGAGTGCTTTGGGTATCCAAACATGCATATTTAAAGCCAGCTTTGGAATCTCCAAGTAGCATGTCAGATACAGGTAAGCAAGACCCAGGCTGAAGTGCACACTGCTGCTAGAAATCTCCCTTCTGCCCATTCCTCTCCTCTCAGCTGTTCGTTGCTTCTTGCTTACTTACCTGCCCACTCTCTGAACTGATTCAACTTGGTAAATCAGCAGAAAATCAGTACAGAAGAAAAAAAAAAGTCAAAAGGTTAACAAATTGAATTTGTTAAAAAACCTTGTTACAGGCAAGGCAATGTGTGGTGGGTCATGCAGATGTTGGGGACGATGAGTGGAAAAGGAGTGGAGAGGGAAACGACCTTTCACTGCCTTTTTTATACAGTAAGAAATTAGTTGGTCTGTGCTATATAGTCTTACTGAACTCAACACTTTGCAATGTAGGTAGTCTGTATTCAAGTGATTTTGCCAGGTCTTATCATTGGGTGGCAGCTCTGAGCCAATGTTTTATCTGGCAGGCAAGAACTTAGAAAAAAAATGGGTTATTCTCTGGCTTAGCTAAACCGTTCACCAAAATAGCTATTTAAGAGCTGTTTCAGTCTTCCATAAACAGTTAATGCACTTGAAATATGGATAATCATACTATAGCAGTTCAAAATAGAAGAGACCAATTCCATCCAAGCTTCTGCAGCACTCTCCTCCTACCTTGTAGTTTTTCCTGCAGTAAAGGAGATTTCCTAGTTTAGGCTTATGCATCCCTGTAATTGAGAAACAGATTATTCTGCAGGATATCACTGTTAAGAAAGATTTCCTGTTCTCCAGCCAACCCTTTTCTCTTTTCATTTAGCTCTCTGACTTCTGCCTATCTTGTGCTATCCTGAATGATTCCAATCTCTGATATCTCCACCGCAAGTGTTTTTGAATGGCTCACTAAAGAAACGGTAACAACTGTAAGAACAGGAGATAGCCAGTGCAAGAACTCTTATCAAAGTCTTCAGCCTGCTATTAAATTCATTCCTTTATGCTGTAAAGCTTGCACTGAAATAAAACTTAAATTCAGAGCTACATCTATCCTGAGGTAAGACCAATATTCCTAGAAGAACAGAGTACTTATTGCTGATCCTGCCTATATTGGGATAAAAGAGAAATCCAGAGCTGTTTGAAGTGGCTGGAGATCACAACAAAGAGGATGCAAGTGAACTGACTTCAGTGGATTTCAGTCTTTGGCACTGGGACTGAAATGCAATTGTGTCTGAAGGTATTTAAAACGCTATTACCCACTAGGAGAGAATAGTGTCTTCAGCATTAAGAATTACCTGTGTTGTCAATACTGGTAGAACAGAAGAGCTATGGAGCAAGAAATAAATTAAAAAAAAAAAAAAAGGTATTTTTTTCAGGGTTGTCTTTAGGTTTTGTTTGCCATTGGCTCCTCTCTGAGGATCTGAAATGTTGATGGGGGCAGTGTGGGGACTGCAGACAGAAACAAGGTTTCTGGGGCTAAAGCTGCTAACAGCAGCAACCCAGCATCAGAGGTGGAAACACTGCACTTGGGAACAGTAGGAAGAGGTTTAGGAGCCAACATTTTCTTACACACCAACAATGGACTTTCTCAACTCCAGGCAAAACATGGGAGTGGGCTACATTACCAAGATGTTTTCAGGTTATATTGCTGATTTTAGTAAATAGGCCTTCCAGTGTTTATTCTGAGTTGCCATTTTATCCCGTTTAATAAAACTCCTTTTCTTTTAAACACCTGAATTCATTGCTCTTGAGCAGGAAAACTGATTATCCAAGCTTATTATGTGCTGAAGCAAAATCATTTTCTTTTCCTATATCCTGAGACGCTTGAGCTGAAATTGATTACCTATTTATAGAAAGGAGCCCTAGCTAAATCTGGCTTCTTCCCCTGGCAATCATATCTATCAGTGGTATGTGAAGCAAGCCTATTTAAATGTAGTGCATGAGAATTATGGCCTGCCCCTTTTACCAAATACAGTAATATAACTAAGAAGGGGGTTGGCTTGCCTGGGATCTTTCACCTTGTTGGACTAGAATCTGGAGAGGAGAAGTAGCATTTGTGGAAAGAAAATGAGATTATAATAGTATAATTTTTGAAAACTTTGTCTTAGCTATCAAAGACCCCTACAACTCCAGCAGGCTTTTCTGAATCTCTAAGCTGGCTGCTTTCATTTCTATAACACCTTCGGTTTTCTGAAGATCCGGATGACCTCAATACTCTATAAGTTTTCTTCCTTGCTGCTGATGGATCCTCCACCATGTATAGGCTATCTGATACTTGTAATGAATTTCCAACACTTACTTACCTGGGGATCTTTCTGACTCATATGTACCTTCTCATTGGATTTTAGGCAGGGAACAGGGTAGCAGTTGCCCACAGTGGAGGAAAATTCTCATGGTAGTGCCAGGATTAAATATGGCTATGTCGTTCTCCAACGCAGGTTCTTCAGAAAAATTGGTCCCTTTTCTAGAAATATGTAAGGACATTTTGTGAGTTCTGAAGGTCCGTGGAGACCTGACGGGACCACAAGGTAGTCTCCAAATGCATCCAGGTGCAATTCAGGAGAAACGATGGGTGCTTGACCTGAAACCGGGACCATGACACCAGACTGCCCAGCAGCAAACTCATGGCAAGAGCAGTCACCGCGGGGCTGGGGCTCCTGTGAGTCACAAGGTAACTCCCCAGCAGCGACAAGTGGCAGATGTGTGGAGTCACTGGCTGATGGCAGGAACAGGCTGTCTGTGGTGATATACTCTGAGGGGCACTGCTGAAGGGACGTGATACAGCCAAGAGCCTTTGGAGATTTCTGCTCTTCTGTTCTCACATTCGTGCCTTTCCCCCAGGCTGGGGGGAGTGGTGACACTTCTTCCTCATCGTTGAGGTGCTGCATCATTTCCTTCTGATCTGGGAGCAGGAAAGGCTGCAGAGGACCTGCTCCTGGCTGCTCTTGCCTCCGTGGAGCCTGGGGACAGAATTCCTCTGGGAGGGTCACATACTGTAGGGACACTGATTTCTCCTGGTTTCCTACTGGATTCAGGGTCTTCAGGGTCACATCCAGGGCTTGAAGCACCTCGGGCTGGGAGGACGTCACTGGGCTGTACAAGTAGGGACCATTGGAAGCAAAGCAAGTGACTCTGTCTGGGAAGTAATGCTTGCATCAGCAGCACTCTTGCATGGAAGTCTGGCCAACAGGCTGGAATGTGCTGCACTCTGATTCAGTGGGCAGACAAGTGCGGCTGATGAAAGTGAGGCTTTGTGTTGCACTTCAGAAGTCTGACAGGAGATCTGCGGATCCAGCGTAGCATGGGAAACCTTCACTGTCTCTTCCTAAGCTCCAGGGAACTCTGGTGAACTGTTCTTAATCATCCTGTTTAGGTGAAAAGCACAGGATTTAGCTGCTATTGACAGCTGTCTAATTGGCAGCTCTCTAAGGTGATCTCTGCATACAAATAGGAGCTGCTGTAAGGGGGTGCACTGTCTTCCAGGAAGCCAGAAGGAATCTTTGGCCATGTCTCTTAAATCTTCCTCAGAAGATGCAAGCCTCAGCCTTTCCTGTGCCGCAGGAAGACACCAACTGTCTGCTGCCAACTCCAACTCCACGCCAAGACATGCAAGAAGCAATTAGCTTTTGAGAAAGGCTATGGTTTTACTTTAAGTAAAACAAGCCACGGACCATTCTTCGGCCCTCGGGTTAAATGGCATAGGCTGGCTGTGTCCACACTGTACAGCCCTGGTTGTCTTCCAGGTCTCCCCCAGTGTCCCTGCAGTCTAAAACACAGCTAAGGTTTTGCGTCTGGTTTTTCAGTTCAATGTGTGCAATACAACGTGAGCACTGCGTTACAGCTGTATTCATGCTATGGAACTGAGGATGTGTGTTGCATGGCCTGGGTGCAAAACTTGCTAGAATACTGTTGAAGGACACTGGACATGGCCAAACCCGGTACACGTCCGTGTTGCCCACTGGGAACAGGTACTGCCCTGTGCTATCTGTCAAACTGTGCCCGGATGTTGCCTTGGAGAGCATTAGTTGGCGCAGGTCAAACCATGGCCAAGAATGCTGACAATAAAGCAGCATGAGCTGTTACAACACAGTGCTCGATGCTACGCGTTGGCCCTGATTCAGTTTGCAGTATAGACTCAGGCAATGTGACTGCTAGCATCAGCGTTTGTGCAGCTCTAGAGCTTTCAGTGATACTTTGCAGTTACTCCTTCAGAATAAAGGGCACCTGTCTCAAGGATCTTACAAGCACCGAATGTGAAGTTAGATTAAGGGAGGAGGCAAGGTAAGACTTAAAAAAAATAACAAACTCAATCTGTCTTCCCTTCACATGACTTACAAAAGTATATATTGAAAAGAGCTGACCCTCTCTCCTAAGAAGCAGATAATCACGAAACCCAAGAGTCAGTTTAATTTGTGTCAGCTTCCCCCCGACTGCTCTGCAATTTAGAATAATTTCCTGAACAGAGAGCTATGGTCACCTCTCCATCTTTGAAGACCTAACACAAACCTGAAGCTGTATGGACAATTTGGAGCTCTTTCTGAGCAGCCTCACGCTGCCTGGGACCACTGCAGCTTTTTGTTTACTCTCCACTTTTAAAGTCAGAATTTGCTTCAAGGAGCAGAAAGTATGTCATTTCTAGTGGATGAAGAGGTAAGGGAATATGCATATTTGTGTTAGAGGGAGGTTATGCTCAGGTGGGCTGGGAGGAATTCAGCCAACAAGATTTCCAGCCTAGTAGGTCTATGCCTCTTACTGAAATCTATTTCCAAAGGAAATGCATAGAAAGAAAGGGAGCAGGCTTCTACCCTCAGACTTCCAGCCAGGAAGTCAAGTCTGCAGCTGCAGCAATTCATTGCAATTTCTATAGATGTTTGGAAGATGTACACAGACTTGCAAAGTATGTAGGTGAAAATTCTTTGTCCTCCCTTTTACAGTGGGTGAATCCATGCACATTCTGCTCTTCCCCCATGATTAGTAAGGAACCTTTCAAGGAAGGAGTCAGGAGTGGGCTGCTTACTTACCCATCTGGCACTTGAAGGCAGTTAATCTCCTCCGCCCCCTCAGAAGTGTTCTGCCCGCTGAAGCCCACCTGGCTGGCTGGCAGTTGGCTGAGAGCTTCCTGAAAAAAAGAAGAAAATGAAGATTGTAACACTTCTGAGGAAAGAGAGATCACTCTAAGGCCAGGAAGAGACAGGAGCCATGGGCACAAGCATGCTAGTAGCACATCTGTGATGGACACTAAGGACAAGAATGAGCTTCCAGGCATTCAAACCATATAATTAGCTTTAACAGTTTATCAACCTTGGCTTCAAAAGCAGTCTTTTCAAATTAACTTTTGTCCAAATGACCTTGGTGTTCTCAAGTTAAGGGCCATACTGTTTCCCCACCTAAACAGAACAGGAACATTGCTACAGGCCATCTTTAATAAATCAACACAGGCTTAAAAACTGCCAGTCTGAATGTATTCCTGGCACCTTCATACTCTTTCGATTTGTTCTAACGTTTTCTATCAGCTTTTCACTCCTTCGTCCTTGCTCCAATCTGCAGATCCTCTTCACGTTTCAACCTTCATTCTCTAGTCCAAACAAGCTGACATCTGTCTTTGATCTTCAAGTCACAAAGGATGGCAATGTGGAAGCAATCCCACTGCTGTGGTTACAAAATATGTTCTGTTCTCCAGAAGACTGTTCCTTCACTTCCATGTTGCCTAATCCTGGCCTGTCTTTATGTAGCACAGGAGTCAGGGGCTGCTACATCTGCAGGTCCTATCAGAATAGCCATAAAGCTACTGTTTTGTGCAGTGTGTATTCTGATTCAGCACCATATGAGGACACGGTATTTCACTTGTAGAAGTAAAATGGCTGTCTTTCTGTACTGGCTGGCCAGAGAAATAGAATTACCGGGATGCTTACAAAGTTTAGGATAATGTAATACACTACGGGGATGGAAACTCTCAAAACCATGAGACAAAGAAGAGACAGCACTTGTGGATGGAAAACTGGGTATGAAAGAGGTAACAAAGCTACTGTGACCAGTGTTAATTATTGCGTGTGGACAGAAAAAGAATTTGATGAAGTCTGCCAATAGCCAAATTAATCACAAGGAACTTTAGAACGATGAAAGATCTGCAAGGGAGATTTATCGGGGCCTGCAAAATATGCAGATATGTAGCATGTGAAGAAGTCTGGCCTGCCACACTTCCCTATATCAACTGCTGACTAGATGCATGTCTGAGATACGTTGCTTGCTGACTGAATAAGGGGCTGAGAAATACTGGGTGCCAAATGAAGAGTTAGCTGAGGGCCGTGACAGCCCACCACATGGGCTCAAAACCAGTCCTAAGACCAAGCATTCTACTTAAGGTGAAAATATAAAGTGTGACAGAAGGACTTCCAAGGTAGGGTGTGAGGCTGATAGAGAAGATAGGGGCGGAAAACTAAAAATGTTGTGATTGGAGAGGGATCTGAGAAGTTAATCTTTGTAAAGACCACTCTTCCCTGGAGTTTTGCATCACTGACTTACACTGCAGGGAGCCAGAGATGAGGTGGAAGTCAATTAGCTTAAGTAGAAGATAATACACAGTGGCAAAAATAGCATGAGCTCTGTCTGTAGAATGGAGATTAGCAGCATTGCCTTAAAGAGATAGAGATATTACAGATGCGAGATCAAATGCAAATTCAGTGGTTTCAGGGGAGACTCTCAGATAGATAAGGCTGTGGGATTATGCAAGAGTCAGCTCCAGGAAGGAACCCAGTCACTAATTTCATAAAACTTGAAGCATGCTTCATGCCGTGCCTCTCTTGGTGATATCCACCTTCTGGGATATCTTTTGTTTGGATCAAGAGGTTAACATGGCCCTTGGAGAGGAAGTCAGGAAATGGGTGAGGGAGAGAGTTGGAGGAAAAGGAAGCCGTTTACTTTTAAGATCACCTCCAAAGATAAGGCTGTGCAAACTACGCACTTCTCTTTGCCCTCTCCTTTCCTACAAGGAAAGGAAAATGTCCATGTCCAGGAAAAGTACCATATGGGAGGAAATACAACTCTCACGGTAATGAAGTCAACCTGCAGCAACTCCGGGAGAGTATACAGGTAGGTAATCATGCAATGACTATAGAAGAGGGGTAGGCAACAGTGAAGACAGTCAGGCAACACCTTGACCAGCAACAGAGAAAGGTCAGGTCCATACAGGGACAACAGGTTTCATGCGTAGGGAGTATTGGAGGCATTTTGGAGGCAGGGGATGGCAAACATGATCAGGTACATCAGAGGGGAGAAATGGATTTACTTTTCAACTCTCACACCTTGGCTACAAATGTAGACAAATAGGCAGAAGATCAAAGACTGCACCAAAGGGATTCATGAGGCTCTGCCAGGCCCCATAAACCTCCCGAACAGGATAGCAACCTGTTCACTGATAGCCCAGACCCTGAGCTGGAAGCTCCCCCTCAACAAGACATCCCAATACACCCTTCCCTTCTTTCTTTTCACCCTAGAATAACTCCACGTTGTACTTGCAGGGGCATCCTGCAAGGTGCAGTTCTCCCTTACCCCCAGGTAACTCTGGATCAGCAGACTCTTCCCAGGGTTTGGAATCTTCTCCTCCCACAATTTCTTCTGCCTGCAACAACAACACCGAGTTTTCATGATTTGCACCTCAGTGCGGCTGCAAGGGGAAGAGGCCGCACCCTGTACCCCATGCTGCTCTGCACAGCAAGGCACCACCAAGGCCCTGGAAGGCCACCAGCC
>VXAL01008002.1:2412-18644 GCA_013399475.1 Chauna torquata
TAATTGGTAGAAGGGATTGTCAGATGTAAGTAGAACTGGGAATCTATTAAATATTCATTGTTGAAAACGGAGCCAAATTTCCCCTTCCTTGTTGTTCAAAGGCCTGGTTCTTCACTGTTTTGTTTGTACAACAGTTTACAACTGGGCATATTGCATGGGAAATAATATTACTGATCTGAATAGGAAAATCTGAGTTAGTAGCAATGTATACATTTTTGTAGATAAGGTTTATGAGAACCATGTGTACATGTCAACTCGATGCCATATCTATACATCCTTTCCTGATCTATTTATTTAATGCTTAATTTACTCTTCTGTCCTAGCAGATGTTATTTGTAATCCACCTATCCATACACATATATACACAATTGTGTGTGTGCACGTGTATATTGTGTGCCTATATGTACACGAATATATTTGCTATTTAAGCAATAATTTCACTTGCATATTCTGGTTGGATACTACTGCAGATTTCAGTTACATTGTCAAACAATATTCCATCATCTCTGAAGTTTTTGAGTATGGAATGTATGCTAACAGTATTGAAGTACAGACAATTTAAATTGTATATTATACATACAGTGTATGTACTATTTCTGTAATGCATATAATTTAATATTCTCTTAAGCAGTTTAGCATAGTCAGAAATAGTTTATATATACACTTAACTCTTATTAAGGTCTTGGGATCTTTTGCTTCTGCATTTGGTTTTACAGCAGTGATCAGCTTTGTTTGATTAAAGATATCAGAATTCAGGTACTAAATGAAATGAGATTGGAATAAGTTTATCTCATATCAACAGATCAGTTCTGTTATGGCAAAGTGAAATATATATATATATAAAATCAGGAAGCAGCAGAAAACAGAAGCAGTCTACTTGAAATTGCTAGAATAGAAGTGGTGACCCAAATGCACATCTTCAAAACATTGAATCAACAACAGCCATAACCAAGAAGCTGTGTATAGGAGGGTATACACACAGAGTGTACTAGTGTATGCACACAATGTATACTAGTGTGTATTAATACGTTGCTTGAAGAATTAATCATTTAATCACAGAACGATTTAGGTTGGAAGGGGCATTTGGAGGTCATCTAGTCCAAAAAAAGAATGTATGGTGGACACCTGAGAAACTGGGACTTTTACCTTAACAACAAGGAAGTGAATTTTGATGCAGGGATTGCAGTGGGGGTTCATACTGAAGGTCTCATGCTGGAGTGAGCCTTTAGTGGTGTTACACTTAAAGTCTGTTTTGCTGTTGTTGCTCAGCATTGCTGAAAATCAATGAGATGATTTACAGCTTGATGAATAATAATCTGTAGTTGTAGAACTGTGAGAATTTAAGAGTGCTGTTGAAGAGTAAACCTTAAAATATCCCAAAGAATCAGATGGATAATATGCCTTTTTGATAAAAAGAGAAGTTAAATGACTTTTCAGAATCCTTACAAGAACTCTACATCACTACAGTGAACAGAACTGTTGTGTGCTCCTAATCTAAGATTTTAACATCATTGCTGTGTTGTGAACCCTTGTACTAAGTATTTATGTTATAGTGGGATGAAGAGACTCACTGAAATCTGTAGGTGTATTCTGCTCAGGGCAATGGAAATATAGATGAAGACAGCTTCTGTCTTAGTGCTTTTATGTTCACATTGTTTAGAGTTAGCCACTCAAGTATCTCTTCAATGATTCTCATAAATAAATTGTGAAGATATTTTTCAGTCACTTCTAAGTAGTGGACTTGTATCTTTGGATAACATGAATGATAGTTAAAGTAGAGCTTTCACTTTGGTAAGACTTCATTTGACAAATGTTCTTGGTCAGAATCCTAGTTATTCAAGACACAACACAAATTTGCTGAACGGCTGGTGCTGGGAGTGGGGAGACTTTCTCATTATGCTGTTGAATTTGCTGTCTGTGAAGTTAGTAGTATAACTTCAGTTGATTTTATTGGGAGCCGGATTAGTCATTGTGCAAGGATTCATGTTGTACAGAAGATGTACAACTGTTTCCACTTAAGGCTAGTGAAACGTAGTTGTTTAATTCATTAGGTTTCAGCAGATTAGAAGAGCTGAATTTTGATTAATACTACAATTCTCAAGGCTTCGTTCAGCTCAGAGCTTCTCTGGTTTGATGGTGGTGCAGTTCCACTGAAATTAGTGCTATATCCCCCTTCGAACAAGAGCAGTACAATTAGCCAAGTAGAGAAGATATATTGCAACATCAGAAACTGAATCCTAGTCTTTTGACTGTCATTCCTCTTTTAAACCAAGACTGTGTGATTGTCATTTAATACATATCTTCCTCTTAATGATAACACAGTCACTGATTTCTGTATAATACCAGGCTCATTTTTCTCTTACAATAAGATTGTGATGTTCCCATCTTTATTCAAAAATGACTGTCTCCCTCTGCTGTTATCCTCCCCAGCATGAGACCAAAATACACGTTTGTGTGCATAGACATAAACAAACAAATAATGTAATGTGTATTTACAGCTGTGATTAATCATTCAGTTCACTACCCTTAGTTGCCCCTTAGGTAACATATGCTGTGATGGCCTATTTTCTCTAGAGATACCCTACCCAGTCTTTGGTCTAGACAATGGGATTTGTCTTATTGTCATACTAACTCCCTTTCACGTCTGCTGTGTAAATTCAGATTACCTATACCTAATTAAAATAACTTTATTTTGTTTGAACCTAATACATTTTGGATTTGAAGCATTTAAACAAAAGGTTATATGGCCTTTCAGAAACCCTTTTTTTAATGAAATATTTATTGCCAGCTTTCCTGTTCTGATTCATATCAGCTTATACTCAGTTTTCATTCAAGCTGTTATATTGCCATTGGGAAAATTAAAATAAGAAGGGCAGGCCATAAGTAGTCAACATGGCCATGTATATCTCATATATGTAAGTGGATTGCTTGAAATCATTCAAGTTTTATTATATCTAGTGAGTGCAAACATTGATTCAATAAATCTCTCTTTGCTGCTTTCTTACTTGTCCCTGCGGGACCATTCTCCTGTCTATGAATTTCATACTGTTGCCTGCCTACATACCATTACAACAGAAGCACAGTACCAGAATCACTGACCTAAACAATGTAAGTATATTCACCAGAAAGAAAACAAAAAATGTTAATGTTTCTCCACAATGTTAATGGTTCTTCTTCAACATTTCCTCAGCATTTCCACTAAGTGCCTAAGTGGCACTTGGTGATGTTAAGCCCTCTTTAACTTGATAGCTTTCCTATTGTCCTCTGCACCGTAGAACTTTTGGTCAGTGCTGGTTCAGTGTGACCTGTGGATGACCTGTGGAGCTGATCAAATCTCATGTCCTCCTAGCTTTTCTTCTTAGAGACTTAGATGATAGAAGGTGAAATGTAGTGATAGTTTGTGATACACTTAATTCCAAATTGGAGAGGATGATTTGGTGTCATCCACCAGACACAGTCGGAACACTGAGATTCTTACCACAGTCAATATTCTAGTGTTAAAGTTCTAGCAAGCAGGTGAGAAAAAGCAATGCAAAGCACAGCCAATTCCAGACTCAGACCTGACATTTTTTTTGCATATGGCATTCCCCTAGAAATCAGTAGGATTTCTTACGTAGGTAGTTTCTACTGTGAAAATTTTCTTTGGTTGGACTAAAGTTTATATGTTGTAAATTAAAAATATTGCATCCATCAACTGTGGCATCATAAAGAGCAGACTTCACTCTGGTATTAGTAGGGTAGCTATTGTGAAGGGTCTTGGCAAATTGCTTATATGTTATGATCGATATAAGAAGCCATACATTTCGAAGCATCTTCATCTTCAAGGTCATATAGTACAATACATTCTTCTGTGAAGTATATATGCACACACGTGTGTGTTTACCTAAGTACGTATTTTATATGTTTAGAAAACTATTAGCTACGGTCTATTGTATGTCTTGGGAAGTATATCTCAGGATGGTACACTGTGAGTAACGGTGAATTTCATTCATCAAAATGCTGAGTAAAACAGTGACAGGCCTCATTTTAGTTCCTTTTTATTAAGGACCTTGATCTGAAGACGTGTTATTTATTAGGCATTCATTGGGAAATTGATAGCATAATTTAACATTTTATTAGCTAGTAAAACTGATAAGCAGTACGTAAAAAGATGGACCTTGTTATAGAGGGAATAATAATAATAAAAAAGGTTAATTTAAAGTTTTTTAAAAGGTTATCAGTGTAAAGACTTTTCAACATTGCCTTCTGTGGTATTAAGTTATACCTTGAAGTTTTGCATCTGTCAATAATTTTGTTTGTATCTATTTTAAAGCTGCTAAGTCTAGCACATACCAATACAGAATGTATTTGTAAACTTCAAATGTTTTCATCTTTTCAGTATCTTGAGATTAGTTCTACATCTGGTGTAAACATATGCTATGTATCTTGTTTAAGCATTAGTCCTTCTGTATGGTGTAGGGGTGAAATAGTGTATGTTGTGAGTTTGCAGTGATTGAACACTTAGTTGTTTAAATAGAAGATATTGTACCTGATAAATGGGACACAGGAAGTGGTTTTATATATATCTCTAATCTTGAGCCCTCTACTGATTTTTAAACGTGCATGGGTTGACTGTAGTCAGTGTTCACTGCACTGTCTTTGGCCAGCCTTAGATATATATGAGGAACTAAAAAACCTCTTTTGCTGTCACCCTTCTCTGAATTGCGCAGAGGAGAATCTTATCCCATAAATGGTTATCTTCTTGGAGGACTAGAAATGAGGATATAAAAATCATGGATTTCATCCATGAAAACTTTTAGTTTCAGTGTGCACCTGTTTCGTAAGTCATTTTGAGCAAAACGGATAAAAATGGTAAATGCAGCAGTGAAGCTGGCCCAGATAGAAAATCATTCCTCCAAGTCTGTGGAACAGCTGAGAATAATAGCCAGCATACTCATGCTTCTCTGTCACACTTGCGTAAAGCACTGTTCCCAGACAAACCTTTAAAATGAAAGCCATCACTCAAATTTGTCACTTAAGGAGTCTGTCAAATTCACTTCCTCTAGTTGGTGCTAAAGTCTGGTATTAGTCTTACAGGAAGGATATATTTAGCATACTGAATCTGTGTTTTTTTAACTTTTAAGACAATGTGATCATCTAAAACCCCAGTGATGTGCTTGCAGTAGTGGGACTTGTGTTTAGGCATTTTTTTAGATGCCCCTTAGGTCTTATAGTCACTAAAATCTAGCCATGTGTTCAGGATAGCACCTAAATTGGGGGCTTCATTGCTCTACGCAGTAAACACGGAGGTGCAGGTACCACTGAGGAACATTACAGTGTTCTTGCGTGCTCAGTAATGAAGCTCTGAGAGCTTACCAAGAAGAAACAGCAGACGCAGCAGATACATGCTATTCTGTTCTGGTCCTTATGAGCTTGATTTGAGAATTCATGCTACCACACAGATTAATTGAACCTATACAGCATAAACATGCTTTATAGTCACTGCAGAGGGAGAAGCACTCCAAGAGGTGCTTGCAAATTGTGCCTGCTGAAGCTTTGGACCTGAGGATCCTTTGTCTGCTCAAGGTTCTCAGCATCAAGCCCCAGTTTGGACTCATCCATAATACATCTAATTGATGGCATATATTATTCAGTGTGATTATTACTTCTTAGGTTTAGTAAGACATTCAATACTGTTAAAATTTGTTTCCGTCTTGGATATGTGTACCAGGCTACTTCAATACCTCTCTTTTTCAGTGTTTTTCAGTACTTTCGCGGTGTTACTAAGATAAGTTTGTATTTCCCAGAGCTTATGTGTGAGCTGTTGCACCTACATGTTCTCATTAAGTGTAGTACAGCAGAGCACAAAGCCTTAAGAGACTATGTTTTGGATGGAGAATGTTTACGGACTCATTCCATGAAAAAATGGCAAAAGAATGACATAGATAGAACTTTATCTGCCATCTAGTGATTTCAAGATAAGCCTAACATCTACAATCCACATTACCAAAAAAAAAAAAAAAGAAAAGAAAAATAAACAACAACAACAACAAAAACAAGAACAAAAAGCTGTCCTTTTTTTTTGTTGTTGTTAAAATAGCAGTGTAGGTGTTTTCAGTTTAAATTTGGTTTAGCAGCTTAAATCAAAACCTGCAGAGGAATCTGGAGTTGAACTTGATTTTTCAACCCTAGGAGCACCTTCTTCTCTTGCTGTTGTAGTTCCAATTAACATCACAAGAAAACATTTCCTCCTTTGTATCACAGTGCCATCACTGGAAAGAAAATCAATTATTGTGTCATATGCTTTTGCAGAAAGGGAAGAGTAGTTGTCACAGGCAGTAGTAAAAATAAACAGTTTTATTTTAAAGAAATTGTTTAGCTCTTCTAAGAGTGCAATGGATGATGTAGTGTGGTCGTATTTGTCCTACAAAACTGACAGAAAATTTCTATCATTTGAATTTTTGATGCATTCACAGGTATTAGTGGATGACATGTTTACAAGGTAACCTATGGCTAGGTAGCAGTTGTTTTCACCTGTGCACATTGGCCGCCTTGTTTTCAAGCCTGCAACAGGCATGGAGTAATGACACAGTTCTTGTTGCATAGGAACTTTCTTCCTGCCTAAACAGAAGTTTGTGGTTATTATTTCTGCAGTGGTTTAAGAACTAAGAAATATTGACAAGATCTAAAGAAATAAAATTTCAGTGTATTAATTTGCCTTTCCCACATGACTTCTACTGGACCAAATTTTACCTCAAGTCTGCTGCAGAACCTGGGATCTTGCAGTGCAGATCTTGATACCAGTAGGAAGGGGACTTATATGATGACATTTTGAAGTCTGTTAGATGTGTAAATAGTTCTCATGTTATTCTAGAATGGAAAACCTGAGAAGTTATAAACACAGCTTACCTGTGCTGCTAGATTATGTCTCCCTCTGATATGTGGCTTTATCTGCATGTTCCTTCACACTGATTTCATGTCCCTGCAGTGACATATTTTGCTAACACAACAGACTTGTTCCTTCCCAGCGTACAGCTTCTGGCTCTGACAAATGTCAGTAGCTTTTTAGACAAACTTGTGCTTTTTATTCCTGTCTTTCTCAAGAGAAATATCAGCATCTCTCCAATAACAGTTTTCCCTGTGGCTATTCTGTTTGTTTTATAAACAGGCTAAGTTTATTTTACATGTAGAGGCTGGTAAAGACATGGAAGGGTGCTTTTTTTTTATTTTTTTCTTTTTCTTTTCTTAACAGTTTTAAATATTTTAGGGAAGTAATAGAGTGACAGCTATGTCCCAACTTATGCAAATAACTATAGCTGTGCTTAATCCTGAATTCATGCAGTTATTTCCTTTTTATAACCAGTGGTGTTTTCTAGAACCAATTAACTAAACCTGCATGAACAGGAGTGAAGAGGAAGCCCTCCGAGCTGCAGGTCCTCCCTGGAGGAGCTCTGTGTAGCTGAGATTTGTGGTTCGCACTGGCTTACAGAGTAGAAGAACTTCTTTAAGGAGGAAGGACTCAAATGTATTATCTTTTCTACTTATTTTTGGTAGCCTTGGTTATATGACTTCCTTATTTATAAGGTCTGCTTTTAATTCACTATCCAAAAAGAAACACAGAAACTCAATACAAAACCCCCCAAATTACTCTGCAGGCGAGGGGGGATATTTCTGTAACATTCATGAAAGCAGTACCAACATTGGTGGGATTAATTTGGTTGTTTTCAGTGTGAATATGTGTTAAAGATATTTCTCAAAGATGGAGACTGTGGTCTGTCAATGAAGTGAGGAGTGCAAGGGTTACTGGCTTTACTGGTGCTGCAGCTCGATGGGTTTCCAGTCTCCATGCCGGCATCAGACTCTCCTCAGGAGACATGGCTGTGCAGGGCCCCACAGCCAGGGCCTGTCCCAGTCCCAGCCACGAGCAAGGCAACCAGGCACACTGGAGCAGCCCCAGACCCAGGCAGCAAGCACCTCCCTGGGGACAGACACTGGCTGAAGCCAGGCTGGGACATGGGCCTGCGGGTGGGCCTGGCTTGGGAGACCCGTGGCGGGCCAGGGCAGTGCTGTGAGGAGCTGGAGGCCGGCCCTGCTGTGGCCCTGCTATGGCAGGGGCTGATGGCCCTGGGGCTGACATGGGACCCTGAGCCCTGGGTAGGGTGGGGAGGCCCAGGGGTGGGCAGGGACAGTGAGCCCACTGGCTCACTTGGAGCCCTCAGGGCCCTGACATAAATTTCTCTCTCAATGCAGTACTTTCGCAGTGCTTTTCCGTTTTCTTTGTTTGTTGTAGAATGCAGCATATCAAATGTGTTGTTTTTGACATAAGATTGTATGGGAATTTGAGGAATGACATTGCCATGTCCTAAAACTACTGAATCAAGATGAGTAACTTTTTAAAGTAGTGTGCCAGATAGAAAGATATGTTTAAAAATAACTTTATGTATATAAATGCCTTGCTTCCACATTTATTTATACATCCTTGACTTGATTTTTTTTTCCAAGCCTTTTCTGGTCTAGAGTTCCCTTTTTTGTCAATTCTGTATGAGAATTGCCTTCAGAAACTTGTCCTTTATGTTTAAATCTTGGCTGAAGTTTGGTTTTACATTTCTTTTTCTTTTTCTTTTACATTTTTAATAGTACGATATAGAGGAGAAGATTCATAATTATACAACAAGCTATTAAGTGACTATATTCAACAGCAATATCAGGTGCAATAAGTTAGGATATAAGTCTTATCTGGAAAAAATGAAATTTCAGAATGGGTCCTGAATATATCTTGAATCTCCACAGACTCTATTTTCTTTCTATGCAACTATTTAGAAGAGGAGGATCTATCTTAATTAAAATTTACTGCTTATTTCAGAATGGAAGGGCTGAAAGCTATTTTCCTATCTTCCTAATGTCTGTGCTGTTTATGTGCTTGAGATGGCTAAGTGGTTGTCTGAAGATTGTAATAAGATTAGTAATTACTAAGGGGACATAATGTACTGTGTCATTGCAGTGAAACTCTGAAAATACTTAAACTGAGTCTTAAAAGGAGAAGGCATTCGTCATATTTTTCTCATTTTATTCTTAACGTTTTCTTAACTGTGCATTCTACAGTGAATTTTCCTTTTTAAAATGAGCACTAAAAATATGCTTTGAGACAAATTCTGTTGTTTTATAGCATTAAAATCCTGAATCGTTCCATTTAAGATTAGGAAGCTATGACAGTCACATGGCAAGGATGATTCCAGCCAACTATAGCTCTGAACCTGTAACAAAGCAAATCCATGGGAAGTTTTGAAAAATTAAGTCTTCCACTTTTTGGTTTACTGGGCATCTGTATGTTACACTAGTAAATTAGGATTGTTCAAATGAGTTACTTTTTGTTTCAGTAACAATGCCATCTGTCCTGTTTTCTTCTATTGACAGCATATATATATCCTCAAGAAAACCTGGCAGAGACTATTTCAGAAAGGTAGTCTAAGTGTAGAAGCATGAAGAATTGCTGTGTGTAATCTGTTACTTCAACAACCACAGCATTTGTTTCAGTAGAAAGATTTGGATTCTACAAGGTCCTAAATGATGTAGTAAGAATCTTGGAGACAGATGGTTTCAGTGCCAGCAACTTCAGTAACAGAAAATGGAAATAAATGAATATATTCTTCCTTAAAAAAAAAAAAAAAAAGAAATGCCTGTGTATTGTGTATGTTAAGAAGGTTCTTATTTGAGAGTTCTTTTGAAATTGTGCTGATTCATTTGAACAGTTTTTTCCCATGCTGAGTTACAAAAGCTGAGCCAATTCTTGTTTGTTACTTCACATTAAATAACTTTTTTTCATAGATTCATCATAGAATCATAGAATGGCTTGAGTTGGAAGGGACCTTAAAGATCATCTAGTTCCAACCCCCCTGCAATGGGCAGGGATGCCACCCACTAGATCAAGTTGCCCAAAGCCCCATCCAGCCTAACCTTGAACACCTCCAGGGATGAGGGCATCCACAACTTCTCTGGGCAACCTGTTCCAGTGCCTTACCACCCTCTGAATAAAGAATTTCCTCCTAACATCTAATCTAACTCTCCCATCTTTCAGTTTAAAACTGTTCCCCCTTGTCCTATCACTATCTGCCCATGTAAAGAGTCCCTCTCCATCTTTTTTATAAGCCCTCTGCAAGTACTGAAAGACCACATTGAAGGGTCTCCCCAGAGAAGGCCTTCTCTTCTCCAGGCTGAACACCCCCAGCTCTCTCAGCCTTTCTTCATAGGAGAGGTGCTCCAGCCCTCTGATCACCTGTGTGGCCCTCCTCTGGACCCCCTCCAACAGGTCCACATCTTTCTTATGCTGGGGGCCCCAGACCTGGATGCAGTACTCCAAGTGGGGCCTCACGAGGGCAGAGCCGGGGGCGGGGGGGGACAATCACCTCCCTCACCCTGCTGCCCACGCCTCTGTTGATGCAGCTCAGGATGCAGTTGGCCTTCTGGGCTGCGGGTGCACACTGCTGACTCATGTCAAGCTTCTCCTCCACCAGAACCCCCAGGTCCTTCTCTGAACATGAGTTCTTCTCTCAGCCTGTACTCATGTCTGGGATTGCCCCGTCCCAGGTACAGCATCTTGCACTTGGACTTGTTAAACCTTATTAGGTTCACATGGGCCCACTTCTCAAGCCTGTCCAGGTCCCTTTGGATGGCATCTCTTCCTTCTGGTGCATCAATTGCACCACTCAGCTTGGTGTCATCTGCAAATTTGCTGAGGGTGCACTTGATCCCACTGTCTGTGTCATTGATAAAGGTACTGGTCCCAAAACGGATCCCTGAAGGACACCACTTGTCACCGGCCTCCACCTAGACATAGAGTCATTGACTACAACTCTCTTGCTGTGGCCATCCAGCCAGTTCCTTATCCACTGAATAGTCCACCTTTCAAACCCACATCTCTCCAATTTAGAGATAAGGATGTCAGCAGCTTTGTTGCAGTTGCTCTTTCTCATTTTATACTAGCTGGATTTCCACAAATTTTGCTGTTATAGCTTAAAAATAAGTGTATTTCTTTGGGGCAAACTATTTCTTTGCCATAATCTCTCTTGTTCTGAACTAAAATAGAAAAAAAAAGGTAATAGGATTGTCCAAAATTGGATGATGTTCAAGGCAAGAGATCTTGTTGTAGGACATTTTCTTTGAAGAAGGCTATATAACATGAAAAATTTCAAATTCTGCTTAAATATATACTTTTTAAATCAAAATATGCTTAAATATTTGATATTCAGGTTAACATCAAACTGCAAATCATGAGTGGTACTAAGTGCTTAAGTTCCAGTTCTTTTTAGTGGGAATTGTTGATATTCAGCTCTGCTTAGGAGTTGGCATGACTCTGTTGTCGGAAAGACTTCACTATTGTAATAGAAAACTACTGAATGTGTTCCTATGATCTGATTTTGAAACAACTCCTGCATTGTGTTGACTGACAAAAGCGTATCTGAATCTAGCCAAGATTTTTAATAACATCTAACTTTATGCATTTTGAACTAAAAGAGCTTGTGTTGCTAGGCATCAAATTGGTGATGCATGGAAAAATTATTCGCTGAAACTGTAATATAAGCCTGCATGTACAATTCAGGAGATTTCCTGGATGAACATGGAATGTAAAACCCTGGAAAGACTCATATATTTAGATAAAGTTTTATTGCCATTGGACCCACAGATATTATGAGCTCATCATCTGATTTTATTTCTTAAATGAAATTGAGGGAAAGCCTTCAGCTTTTCAGCATAAATTAAAAAATCACAGTATCTATAACTTGCTTGCTGTAGTCAATGTGGATTAGGCAGATTTTATTTTCTATTAGAGAACAGAAATATTTTCCTCCACAGAAAATTAACATTATCCCATGTACCCTGCATGTAATATGGAAGTATTTACCAGTTGAAGTTTTTACCTATGACAGACAATACACATCTTTCAAAGGCTTTATTCTTTAAGTAATGACATATAGTTGATAGTAGGGCTCTTAAAAATGCTTATTTA
Source organism: Chauna torquata (assembly GCA_013399475.1). NCBI lineage: Eukaryota > Metazoa > Chordata > Aves > Anseriformes > Anhimidae > Chauna > Chauna torquata. The sequence continues at coordinate 14,396 of VXAL01008002.1, forward strand.
CTTTTAAACTGTTCAATAACATTATAACATTCTTTTCAAGAGTGTAAGTACTAAAGAACTTTTAAAAATGTAATAGTTTTACCTTGAGATGTATTCTGCATTGTTTCCTAAATGTACATACCTAAACTCACTGATTCCTACAGACTTCCGTGAAAGTCTCAAGACAACAGTTTAAGAACTGACCTCTATGGGACTTCATTCAGAAAAAAAAGCAAAATAGGTATCCCAATTTGCTTTCACTGTAAACAAATCTATGGGTTGTACTAGCTAGAAGCAAAAAACCTAATCCCATTGTATTTGGAATCTTAACATATCTTTATATATATCTTAACATATATTTGGAATATCAACTGGCCTTTTAAGAATACAGTTCAACGTTATAGAAGAACATTAAAGAACCTGAACTTCTCTCTTTAGTAACCAGAGGGTGGCAACACAAAATCGAGTAACTTCCAGTGAGGTACTAAAACATACATATATAAAATAAATGTAAAAACAAGAACAGCAAAAAAATACCCACTCATTTACTGGGGAAAAAAAAAAAAGATTATTTTAACTCTGAAAGAATCTTTATGCTTGGTCCATAAAATAATGAAACATGACCTTTTCTTGAAAAAAAAAGCCTTTCAGACAAGTCCATGATGAATCAGAGTTCTCTGGTGATGTTTGTCTTTTTTTGTTGAAAGATTAGTTCATTCGGGTTGGATGGTGGTGAATTGCTTTGTGTAATGCAAGTATATAAATAGGATCTACTAAAAATATTGAGTCTTTATGACTGTTCCACAGACAGTGGCTCTTAATCTCTCAATGGGAAAAGCTCCAGTGAAATTCCACCTGTTACTGCCTTGAGATTTCTTCTCTCCACTTAGGAAGGAAGTGGAGAGTGTTCTGAAGCTAAAAAATGAATGGCCTTTTTTAATTAATATCCTTGAAAGAGGTCATTGTGCCAACTTCCCTGAAAATGAAAGGTAACCTAATTCTTTGAAACTCAGTACTTTATAAGAAATATATTCCCTCTGTTCCATCATTTTGAACCTTAAATTTCTAGATAAAATTCTTGAAAAGCGAAAGTAGCATTCATGTCATCTAAGTAAGGTTGTGCTGTAGACTCACTTTCTACTTAATGGGACAAAGAATACCTCCAAACGATTCTTGCTCTGGAGGTGGGCCTCCGTAACCTCGCCTAATACTTTTCATGCTTTACAGCTATCTAAAGCCAAGTAACAGTGGATATACAGTATGTTGTAGTGCTCAATATACTTGCCGTCTTTGCAACCTGTGACACAATGACAAGGAAATATATGACATAAATAAATGGGAAGAGCTGTTGCAGCTTTACCTTAACTTTTATTTTTCTTCTGCAATAGGAACAAGAATGGCAACTGACAAGTGTTTGGTATTTTGTTTTGTTTTGTTTTGTTTTGGATTCTAAGACACGTCTTAAGAATCTTTCTAATTCTCCACCCTTTTTTAATAGCTGTACAAAGTTCCTTAAAAGGCAGCATGACATTATCTTTGTATAGCAATTACTCTCATTTAGGTATCCTAGTTTTCCAAGTTTATCTTAGTCTTTCCTCAAAAAATAAGGTCACTTATCCTAAAAGAAATTATCATCTTTAAAAATGAACAAAAGAAACAGCTGAAAATAATCATTAAAAAAAAATAGCTCAGCTGGCTCAAAATGAACCTATGTAGAGCTAAAACTGGACAGATTCAAAAGCAGAAAATATTATCTATGGACATGCTTATCAAAAGTCACTGCTTGCAGTCCCTGGAATTTATCTTGACATAAAGCTTCAGTGTTCTTTTCTCTCTGAGTGTAGTTCTTATTCACCTTGGCTGTGCTGTAACACTGGTTCCTTTCCTCTGAAGTGGGGTTTTATACAGTGATCCACCTAGATTATATGATTTACAATATCTTTTAATGAAAATAACAATAGCATACTCTCAGGAACACTTAAGCATATCATATTTATGCTTTCCATTTTTCTTTGGATTCCATTCAATTTCTATTCTCAATGCAGAACCCAAATCATGATGTTCGAATGCTTAAGGCATCAAGATCTAAATACATCTCTGATTGTGTCATTTTCACTTAATCTACTAAGACAGCTGCATTCCTTGGGAGCAATACATCTCGTGCAACCCAAAACAAAATGTATTAGCAATCAGGGAAATATGAATGCTTTTTTTCGGCTCAAGATGTCTCAGTGTACCTGATTTCCATTGTCTGCATTTGGAAAATCACATGCCACTTCCTTTCTTGCTAAACCTTTGCTTTCTAACCCAAGATTTCTGAGATAAAAAGAAAAAATCAGCATATAATAGAGTAAAAATCCCCTCATCAGTATGTTTATCCTAAGATGCTTTTGTTAACATGATGAGTGGAAAAGAGTAGAAAGCTCATGAAATCCGGGATTGACCTCAGCTCAGTCTGATTGCCAGCAGCCATTAAATACTATAGTGATTTTGGCTGTTGAGTATCTTATCTATATTTATGAAGGCCTAATGTCTGTTACTTATATATATTTGCATGAATTTGTAGAGTACCTTGTTCCATATTCATCTTTGTGATCCTCGCTTTTGCCATGTAATTCACTGCAGTGTAGGAATTACAGCAACATAAATTTAGGCGACTTAGCAGTGAACCAGTCACAATGGTGTTGACAGCCTACCATATTTTGCTGTTCTGATAGTTTCAAAACAGTATCCAAACAATAGGAAGCATTGTAAGCTGGTTTTGAGAAGAATATACTGGGTAAAATTGTTTTCTGAATGGAAAAAATGCAGTATACAGGCATATCATTACATGTGTAGACTTAAACACCATTCATATGTTTCAGTTTTTTTTTTTTAATTTGATATTAATACAGATTTAAAAATGCTGCTGTTTGTCTCATTATTTTTCAAAAATTTAACAAAATGAAAAATTACTGTGAATATTATTTAAACTGCATTGTTTTAAAAATGCAATATCAGATTTATTTCAATCTCTTTAGTGGCAAGAACATATAGTCAGCTTGTGATTTGCAAACATATTTTTGCATATATTTCTTTGAAGGTTTATAATTGATTGCCTACAAAACCAAAATCCAATAGAAATGCTATTTATTACTGTACCACAAAATCCAGAAGTTATATGTAATACAAAGTGATAGCTGGGATTTTTTTCAGTCTTACTAATAATTGGAATTCTTATCTTTCTTACTTGTAAAAAGATTTTTGCTATACTATTAGCATACTACTGGTTGTACCCGAGGAAGTGCATCATTTTAATTGTACAACTTTCATTTCAGACTAAGACTTCATGAAAACAATTTTTTGTAACTTTTTGTTTTGTCTCTTACAGTATGATCAAAACTCAGAGTCAGATGGGGTGGATTTTCATAGTATTCAGTAAAAACTACGTATATTGGAGAAGTCAGTAAAATGCAGACAATGTTACTGAGTGAACTTGGCAATGTCATTTTGCTGTCATTTGCAGAATGGTTACGTTGTAAATTTAGCAAAAGACAAAAGACCAGCTACTTCAAAAACGAGTCAGATAGAGAATGAGTTGCTATTCAGTTGAGATGAAGCAAGAGCCGAAGTACCAACAAACTCGGGCATACTTTGAAAGACTTTATCGTTCAAAAACAACACACAAAGCAGTTAAGACTTAGTTGTATTCATGAACATGGGGAAGGCCTTTAAATATTGTCTATTTTTGTTTTCCATATACTTAATCATTTGTTTTCTGAAAGTACATGAAGAACATACCATTTCAATTTCATTGCTGTAAAAGCAGGTTGTTCCTTTACTTAGCCAACATAAGTAAAAGTAACCTGTGTGACCTCAGCTCTCTGGCTTTTATGGAACAATAATCATTTTCTGACAGAACCAGTTTGCAGGGTTTTCATATGTCCACCACAAAGAAAAATTGTATGTCATCTCAGTTTTATTATATCAGTCAGCTGGCTGCCCATTTGTTGTGGAGTGTCTGCGGTGACATAGGGCCATGACTCTATTCGGCTGTAATAGATTGCCTGTAGTGCATTCAGTGACTCTGGTACCTGTTGCTGGTTCTTTTTCCAGGTCAACTGGCTGCAGGTACATGTGAGATTGTTACTTTGGACAGAGATAGCAGTCAGCCCCGAAGGACTATAGCCCGACAAACAGCTCGCTGTGCATGTAAAAAAGGACAGATTGCCGGTACAACAAGAGCAAGGCCAGCCTGTGTTGATGGTAAGAAGTACAGATCTATTCAATT
>VXAL01008002.1:32366-44523 GCA_013399475.1 Chauna torquata
CACCATGGTCCTCACCACGGGCTGCAGGGGAACTTCTGCTCCGGCACCTGGAGCACCTCCTCCCCCTCCTTCTTCAGTGACCTTGGTGTCTGCAGGACTGTTCCTCACTCCTCTCACTCCCAGCTGCTGTTGCGCAGCAGTTTTTTCCCCTTCTTAAATCTGCTCTCACAGAGGCACAAACAACATCGCTCATTGGTTCAGGTCTGGCCAGCGGCGGGTCATTTACATTATACATTTACACAGTATATAATACATTTACACAGTATGTTTATTATTATTTTTTAATAATTGTATGTTGCTTTTTCAGATTTTCCTCCATATTCATTATATATATATATACACACACACATATATAAAAAGTTTTATATATAAGTATATGGCAAATATCAATTCTATTATATTGCTGGTATTATGTGGCATTACAGTGAATAAATGGGGAGCTGAAAGGCCAAGACAGAATATTCTTCTCCCAGTGATTAGTTCTTGCCTGGTCAAGGATAACTTAGCAAGTAAAAAAGGCTCTAAGAGAGAAACTGGACACAACTGTACAAAGTAACCATCAGTTATAATTGTCCTAAACTATTAATTATATCCATGAGTATAGTTTCTGGGACAAGACAGAGGACTCAAGTCAGGTTTAAACCTGTGTAAGAGGCCATCCATCTATTACAATGGCTAAACTAATTTACTGTGAATTAAGTGGTGCCAGTTCTTTGTGTAGGAAATTCTAAAATGATATTGTGTCCAGTGTGCAAACAAAGATTATGGAAAGGTTTCTGTACTTGAAGCAGTTTTTGCTTCTCTTTCAGATGTTGATGACTATAACTGGAACATGAACATAAGTTTAGATCCTATTATGGAATTAATAAAAAAGCCTACTCAGACAGAGAGACATGATTCCTATCTTGAGATTCTTATGATTTAAGGTTCACATACTTTAACCTCTTAGTCAGATTAGAATTCTATTGAAGCTAATGAACCTGTTTCCTTGAATTGAAATTTACTGGATCAGTACTCGTTTGGACAGATAGATATAATAAAAAATGATGGAATCAATGCAGTGACAAGCTTCCCGTAAGAAAGAAATTTGGAGAAGAGATTTGGATTCATGTATAAAATACTTTAAATTCTGCAGGTTTTTTGTTTGTTTTTTGTATTAATGATTTTCATTTATTAACTTTTTATGACAATAAATAGCGTACTTTTCACTTTAGAGAAATAATCTGATGTAGACTTTTATCGAGAATTGGAAGGTTTATATGAAGAACATTAATATGTATACACACCTACAATAGCTTGGATAACTTTTGGATCTAATGTTCCAGATGAACTTGGATGAAAACCAGAAACCAAAATGAGGAAAAAAAAAAATTTCATCTGTGGGATTAATGAAACTTTGTTTCCTCTGGAGATATGACTTTCACCTCTGTAATGCTAGATCGCTACCCACACTTCTTACTCTTTGAAGTTCACAATCGTTTCTGAAGTCATATTTCATTTGGACACAGTTATTTCTTTCTCCCTCTTTGTGTGTCTGTGTATGTCTGTTGTGGAAAAACACCAGAGTTAGCTCATGAAATTCTCACTTTTTCTAGCTTTTCATACATATAAGCCTTTCATTTGGGCTCCATATGACTACGGAACTAGCCACATGGAATAGCTTTTGGTGTACACGTGAAATGGACTGCACGCGGAAGATGCTGAAACTGGCAATTTGTAATATGTTTCTTCACGTAAAAAGAGGTTGCGTAAAAATAAGCACATAGCGTAAACGTTACTCAAGGTAACATTTTTTGTAAGGTGTAGTTTGAAAAGGTGAATACGGGAGGAGCAATCATAATTTAATTTTATTATACAGACTTTTTACAGACTTACAAAGCTGCATTTCTTTAGTTTTAACTCTAAACATCTTGAACCTCCTTGCTTGAAAAAAATGTTGATAGTCTTGCTTAACACTGTAATTCTGAATCATCCCATTGAAGTCTGGATGTTCAGTTTTCTCAGAGCATATCTGTAGGTCTGCTAAAAGATTTGGGGAGTACCATTGCATAGGGTGTCAAGCCAGAAAGCTTTTGGTTCAGTTCTGGCTCAGATTAAATTGTAACTGAAAAGATTCTCATTCAGTTCTAGTGATAACAAAAAAAACCTGAAGTACTATTTCTAATTCAGTTCATAGTTGAGAAAAACATGAAAAAAAAAAAACAATAAAAATTATAATTCGATTAATTTTCTGTCAGGTTTGACAAAGATTACAGAATATACTGAAGTCTTCATATTCTATTTTGGTCAAAGAGACAACAATAGTTCAGACTATTTTTCAGTTGGGTTTGATTCTTTTCCCAACTCTTGAATTTTTATTTTTACAGTGCAATGTTAATATGAGCTTTTATTTTTTTTTTGTTTTTGTTTTTGCTTGAGTTTTCTTATTAAAATAATGAAAAATAGCATTCCTGAGGCTATAACCTTTGGGTTCATGTGATATTATGATGAATTTTAGAGTGTTGCCGGCAGGTCAAGGGAGGGGATCCTCCCCCTCTGTTCAGCCCTGGTGAGGGCACACCTGGAGTATTGTGTCCAGTTCTGGGCTCCCCAGTACAAGAGGGACATCGAACTACTGGAGAGAGTTCAGAGGAGGGCTACTAAGATGATTAGAGGACTGGAGCACCTGTAGTACGAGGACAGGCTGAAAGGGCTGGGCCTGTTTAGCCTGGAAGAGAGAAGACTGAGGGAAGACCTCATTAATGCATATAAACATCTGAGGGGAGGGTGTCGAGAGGATGGAGCCAGTCTCGTCTTGTCACTGGGCACAAACTGAAACACAGGAGGTTCCAGCTCAACATGAGGGGGCACTTCTTGACTGTGAGGATGACAGAGCACTGGAACAGGTTGCCCAGAGAGGTGGTGGAGTCTCCTTCTCTGGAGATATTCAAAGCCCACCTGGATGCCATCCTGCGCAACGTGCTCTAGGTGATCCTGCTCGGCAAGGGGGTTGGACTAGATGATCTTCAGAGGTCCCTTCCAACCCTGCCCATTCTGTGATTCTGTAATTCTATGTCTTCTTTCTTGCTAATATGCTCCTGCTAGCTTATGGAACTTTACTGAAATGTTAATTTGTGCAAGATTTAAGATTTCAGTTTTCATTCATTAAGAAAACTTTTCTTATAGATTATATTTACCATAGAGAATTTGTTGCTTTTTATTTTTATTTTTTCTTAGCAAAAGATGTTCTGATTTTCTGTATTTACAAACAGCTGAATAAGCCTAAAAGATAAACTACAGCAAAGTTATGTGTAATAGTATTATAGGCATAGGATATCTATTATGAAAATACATCAGGGTAGATACATACACATGATAAGCATAAAGAAAAAAATTAAGATAAACAGATTTAAATGAAAGCAGTATGAAATGCTTTTGAGGTTTATGAGAATTATGAGAATATTACTAAGTGTGTACAACAATAAATTTAAAAAGGCATCGATATTAGCACACTTTTTATTGTTGGAATGAAGACTTTTTTTATCTTCCTAGACTGTACCCATAAGATGTAAAGCCCAAACCACTTGAATTACCTTTAAAAGATTTTGCCAGTTTCAAAAAATATAATTCTGAGTTATTTGTGAGAATGGGCTAGACCCTCCTTTCCCTCTCTTTTCCCTATCCCTCACCTGCCCGGTTTTGAACTGTAAAGGCTTCTGCAGAATACTGGAGTATGCTTTCCGCAAAGCTATTCATGTCCCAGATTTGTTGAGTCTAAATACTGTATGATAAGAGCTAGAAAATGGGCCCTGGTGTTTGGCAATCTGTAGCCTTGATAAACATCTGTGTCCATAATACTTCCATTAATAGGATGTACTATGCTCATACCGGAATTTCATTACGCTGCAGAGGCAGAGTGGATGAGTAAGTAGAGATAACTAGTAGCTTATATGAGCTCCATTAAGAACAGTTGTAGACATTTTGAGGAAAAATGAGGTGTAACTATCTTTGAAGTCCTTTCCTGTCTTCTGTGAGATATTCAATAGTTATTGAAACCAAATTTTTATGTTTTTGTATGTATTATTAGGATTCTATAGCTATTAAATTTTTTTTATTATTTTTATTTTTATCTTTTATCATTGCTTCCAGTAGATTACTACAAATTTCTGTTTCAGGTGCACATTGCATAGTTACCATTTTCTGGTAGTCTTCAATAGTACAGATGCGGATATCATCGCGACTACAGATCTTGTCAGAAAATGGAGTGTTGCTGCTGGATACATTGGTATCAGTACAGTACTCCATCAATGAACAAGAAAATAATACTTTTCATATCCTAACTGAAAAAAAGCTCTGGACTGGAACAGTGTTCAGTAGCATCTTTGCATTAGTTTTGATAAATGCATTTTAGGAAGAATAATTATGGTCTCATAATTATGGTCTACCATTGGCTTGTTCTCCCATCATCAAAATTGTGTCACATGCTGGAGAGCAAACTGAAATCAGGTCCAGGGCAAAGGTTTTGACTTCTTAAGTGAGTTAAAATGAGTGAGGTTAGAATGAAAGTGAGAACCTTTACAAATAATGACTAGCAAGATTCCTGTTGTTGTTACTTATGACTGCTCTGGTAGTCCACAAGGACAAATGACAGTCCTTTATTATGCTGAGCACTATAGAAACTGAAAAGCACTAGAAACTAATAGTTGCTATTCTGAAGAGCTTACAGTTAACTAGAAAGAAGATGGGGAATGGATCAGAGCTTACTAGACAAATCATGAGATCAACTATCTTGTTCTGATTTTGTTCATTTCTGTAGAGGAGCTGAGGGTGAGTTCTGCTGACTGATAGTAGAGCTAGATGGCAAGAATTTGTCATGGAAAGAGATGCTGAAGGGAAAAGGTATGAAGGGGATACAACCAGAGAAAAGAGGATAAGTGTGGGTATGCAAAGAAGCTGAAGCTTCTTTTTATAAGGGAAGGAAGAGTGAGTGACTTCAGAGCAAGTCAATACAGAGCACAGAAAGTCCTAGCAACATTTTAACAACTCCTCTGAAAGTCCAGAAGTCTTTTGGTTTGCTGTCTATGTATTTACTTCTGTTTCAGGATATTATCTTAGACTGTGGTGTCTTCACTATGTGTTCTTTTCCTTTTCCTTTTCCTTTTCCTTTTCCTTTTCCTTTTCCTTTTCCTTTTCCTTTTCCTTTTCCTTTTCCTTTTCCTTTTCCTTTCTGTCCTTTATATAATTTTTTAATTAATGTCGTAGAATGCAGGACTACTGTATTTTTATAATAAGGAGAGGGAAAGTAAAAGAAAGAAGGAAGACATAGAGGGACATAGAGTATGTGAAGAGGCTGGAGACAAGAACAAGAAACTAAACACTGTGGCTTGGTTAAGTAGAATTAGAGGTTGGCTAATGAGGTGAATCAAAAGGAAATACAGAGGAACTGAATAATTGCAGTGGTAACAGCACATATTTTCAAGAGAGTAAAACCTGTAATTAGCTCTGAATTCAGCTGAAATAAAAAGGACAGGTATAGATTCACCTGTAGGTAGAAACAGAAGCCCATTTTGTTCTCATATTTGTGATGGATGTGAGAACCTCGAACAAGAATATGAAAAAAGGGAAATCAATATTGCTATACATCTCTGAAAATTTCCTTACCTTTTTCTTCCACGGAGCTGCTTTTTTTTTTTTTGTAGAAGAAGAGTAGTGTTTCTTTCTATCCATCATGCATAGTTCAATCAGATGTACTAATTAATAAAAGACATTAGGAAACTAGTTGTCACAGAATCACAGAATCAACTTGGAAAAGACCTCTGAGATCATTGAGTCCAACCTATGACCTAACACCACCTGTCAACTAGACCATGGCGCTAAGTGCCACATCCATTCTATTCTTAAACACCTCCAGGGACTGTGACTCAACCACCTCCCTGGGCAGCCCATTCCAATGCCTAATCACCCTTTATGTGAAGAACTTCTTCCTAATGTCCAACCTAAACATCCCCTGGCGCAGCTTAAAACTATGTCCTCTTGTCCTATTGCTAGTTGCCGGGAGAAGAGACCGATCCCCACCTGGCCACAACCTCCTTTCAGGTAGTTGTAGAGAGTGATGAGGTCTCCCCTGAGCCTCCTCTTCTCCAGGCTAAACAACCCCAGCTCCCTTAGCCACTCCTCATAGGACTTGTGCTCCAGACCCGTAACTAGCCTTGTTGCCCTTCTCTGGACACACTCCAGCACCTCAACATCCTTCCTAAATATGTTAGTTATGTTGGTGCACCTGCAGTTTCCTCATTTCTGGTCATCTTTTGTACTTTGCAACCTTACGCCCTTTTCCTCACACACCCATTAGCAGGCTTATATCATCATCTTATAAAGAGAACCTGGAAGTACCACCAGGCCTCTAAACAATAAGATAACCCTTTGGTTAGCTGGTATATTTACTTGAAATCCATATTGGTGCAGGACTTGTATTTTCACTTCCTTTCATCTTGTGTTTTGGTTACAAAGAGTTTTCATAATTTTGATGTGGAGAACCTTTCTCTCACAAGTAACTGCTGTGCAAAACTTTCTTCAGCTCCTTTCATTCATTTATCTTGGATAGATTGTTCAGACCAGGGTGTCCTCCTTTTCTTGCAAAGCACTTAATAGATAATCATATTTCTAAAAATAATCTGAATTAAAATATGAATAAATCTGTTCCGCATTCATTGGGCAGCAGGACAAGGACATTGCACATAATGTTTTCATAGACATAGATCTTCTTCTCTCCTTTTCTAGCTCCTATGTATGCTCTATATAAATTTATTTTATATTTTTTTTAGTTTTAAAAAATGATTAGTCCTGATCTTCATGGGACAAGGAGCTTGGATGGAGAATTTAGAGTTGAGGAGATGGAAGTATGTTCAGTGTGAGAGTGGGGAAAATAGAAGATGTGAGACTAGATTTCTCATGTGGAGAGACAGGTAATTTAATAGAAAGTAATTTGCAGTTTTGCCGTAATGAGAGAGGAGTAACATCTCATATTTGCTCCAGGGTAAGTACTTGCTTGCAGATAACTCTAGAATAGTTAATCAAATGCTCAAATACATTATTACTCATCATTCTGCCCCTGTCATAATACTGACCAGTGATCTTTTCAGGAGTTTTCAAATGCATTTACAAAAAAATGTAAGGAGTGAAGGGTGACGTGTTCAGTAAGGGTCATACTATATTCGCCTACAGGACAAAGCAAGAAGACTGCAGCTCTGTCCAGCCCAGTATCCTATCATAATGGAAGGAAAGTAACATAAGAGAGCAGTTAGCAGTATTTCCCTGGTATGCCATCTCTGGTAATGTCAAAAACTTACTGATGAAGAGACTGCAAGTTCTATTCTTTTTCCCTTTTTTCTTTTCTTTCTCATTTTTGTCTTTTCTTTTTTACTTTTCCCTTCTTCCTTTCTTTTCTTTCTTTTCTTTTCTTTTGTTTCTTTTTCTTTTTTCTTTTTTCTTTTTTTTTTTTTCCATAGTCCCTGAGGGCTTTTTCTAATAGTTGCTGTTTGAACCTGTGTACGGTTGAGCCTTCATAGTATCTTCAGCCAATCAGTTCAAAATTTGTTTTGTCAGGAAATTTCATATGATATCCCTAGTTCTTCTGTTTTATGTTGTTGTAAGCAATGTTTCACTTTTCCTGTGGTACTCAGAACCGTGTGTGTGCACATACATATGTACTCTTCTAGTAGATTAGCCTGTTTAATTTGCCCTCATACGGTGTTCCACTGCTTTGAGCTTTCTTTGAATCTTTGTAGTTCAACTGTGTCTTTTCAGTTTTAAAACTGCCTCGGTAGTATGGCTTATGTAGCTTTGTAGTGCTTTGTTTTGTTTTGTTTTTCTGTTTTGTTTTCTGTTCTTTTCTTAGCAACTGGTACCGTTCTGCTTCCAGTTCTGACAACCGCTGATGTCTGGGTTGATGTTCCTTTTGAAACATTTCTAGTGTGATTTCCAGATCTCTCCTTTAGATGCTAGTAGCTAATTCAGAGTACATCACCGTGTATCTATAGTTAGAGCTGTTTTTTCTATGTGCATTGCTTTATTTTTATTGACATTGGATTTCAGCTGCCATTTTATCATCTGGTTTCACAGCAGTGTAAGATCTCTTTGTAGCTTTCACAATTTTCTTTTAACCACTCAGAATAGTGTATTTCCATCAATGTATGCACCTCACAGTTCCAGCTCAGCAAAAGCTGCAGCATCACAGCTTCCTGGTTTTCGGATATTCTGACTTGTGCTCATCTGTATTTTTATCTTTTTGGTAGTAAAATTGCGCAGATTTCTCAGTGTAAGAAAGACTATTAGGCTTCAGGCTATCCTTGTTATTTTTTTCTTATTCTGATTTCCTTGTTCCTTTGTAGGGCAAGGACGCTAAAAGCAGAGCGAATATAACTGTGCTTAGTTCATTCAATATACAGAGATAATATAACCTCTTGTTGTTTGAAAGAGGGGATTTCTGAGACGGGTTGGGAATTTTGGTTGGAATATAAGCCTTGCAATTCCAGAATAAGGTCTTTTTGCAGTCTGGTGTAAGTTGTCAATTGCTGTTTAAAAATTTCTTTTTAGTGTAAAATGATCAGTTGACTATGCTAACCAGCATTTAATCTGATTGCATTCCAGATTTTTTTTTTTTTTTAGTAAAGAAAACTTTAATTGATTGCAGGTTTGAAGGGAATTTATGACTATCAAATGGTTGGAAATATACCTCAGGCTCCCTATAACCTATAACATTAGTTCATGCAAATTCACAAAAAATTATGCACAGCTTCCTTACAAGAATCCTTCACCATTAATAAAAATAGTAATTCCTTAGTTACAGCACAAGTCCTAGTTCAAAAACTTTCACGTCAAGATTGTTTCTTTTCTGTTAAATCAAAATACACTGAAATGGTAGGATTTTTGACCATCAGAAAGTTATAAATCATCTCACAGTCTGTTAAATGCCTGTGTGAAATAATTGACTCTGTAAATCTGAGCTTCTAGCCAAAGTCACTTCTGACCCCATATCTCTAATATGGCATGTTGTTGTATCTGATACAAGCCGATGAGAATAAAGAGGTTATTTTTGTCAGTTGTTTACTTTGTGGCTTTTTCTTTTTCTTGTTTATTTTTCAATTGTTTGGTGGCTTTTTTTTTTTTGTCTTTTTTTGTTTGTTTGTTTGCTTGTTTTTGTGTGTGTGTGTGTGTGTGTGTGTGACTTTAAAACAACTCTCTGGAGATCGTTACAGAGTGATAATTGTTTTTTGGGTTAATAAGAAATTGAAACATATCCTGGCATAAGACAAAGGAACGGTTACATTTGGGAATTTATATTCTTTAAAAAACCTTTCTCCTTGGTATTCGAAAGCTTGATTTTTATTGTTAATGACATGTTTTGTATTATTTTATCTATACTTTTTATGTCTGTATTGTAGAAGAATATTATTTTAATTCTATTAGCTTAAAAAGACAATTCTTATAGATGCATTACAAATGTTTCATTCTTCATCGTTACTGGATTTTTTGCATTCCTTTTTCAGATTTTTAGATGCCAAGTGTTTTTTTGTTCATTAACGAATTTAGTGTTACAAGTTGTTTTAGCTTTGAAGTTCTGAAAGAGAATATAAAACCTATTACTTTTGAGGTATCTTCATGCATTGCCAATTATTAACAAAGATTAATAGTACTTTAAATTATAATTTAATTAGACCTATCAAATAATTCAAACAGGAAATCAGGTCATATATATGTAAACTGTAAATGTAATTGAATGTCAAACTCATTATATAGTATTATAATTTTGCCACATTTAGGGTAACTTTAAGAAGAAGTACTTGAAATAGTTGGCATTTACAGCACATATAATGTCTCTGCCTTTAGGCATAGCCTGAGGCTTAGAGCATTTTTAGCAAGTGGAACTCTAATAGAATCCATTTTCATAAATAAAAACAGAATTTAAGTTATTCTTCCCAAGGATTAGCTATCAGGGACTATTCAGGAATGTATTTATATTAGTGTTAATTTCCTTTAGCATGCTAATTTGCTAATTTGATTCTATTTCACATTTGTATGCTCAAGTACCAACTCCTTCAGGACCATCCCTATGTCAATCAGCACATGCAAATACATTCTTGCTGTTCTGCTTAAGCTGCTCTTGAAAGAAATTTAAAGAAGTAGATCTATAAAGTATTTCCAAGGGATTTCATTTCTTAATGGTTAGCTTTACATTTGCTATCCATATTAACAAAGTAACATAGTCACATTCCTAAAAGCTTATCTTAATTTTACATATGATGTTAGAAAATATGTCTCTTAAATCATTACTAAAATAGCTCACATTTTATAGCTGATAAGAAATATTAGTCCCCTGAATCTCCTTCCAACTATTATATCCTGGTAGAAGTCTCTTCACAATCCCATTTTCCAGTAGTGAAGATGATTTGGGCAGTACATGGTTAGGTTTTTGTCTGAACATTAATCTAGATTTTAAGCAACTCTTTGGCTAGCAGACTTATTTCTTTTGTCTTTTAGGTAACTAGTGGTATTTCCAGGTCCCCTTTATAAGATGATGAGTAGAGGATGAATGTCTGTTGAGGGAGTACGAGAAAAGTCGTAAAGGTGGAGCTTTTATTAAAGGTAGTAATGAGGAATAGAGATTTGGAGTCAATTTTGGAGAGAAAAGGAAAAATACTAACAGAGGAAGAAACAGCATAGTGTAAGAGAATGCTGTTGTTTAGAGGGCATAGGTTAGAAACAGAAGAGGAAATCTAGCATGACAAAAAAAAAAAGAAAAAGATGCAATGATCTGTTGTAGGTATAGCTAAGTCAATAATGATAAAAGATAGCATTTGAAAAGTAATATGTAGAAAGTTGCATACATAAAAAAAAATCTCTGTAATATGCTGAGTCTGTTCTTTCTAGAATGTTCTTGTTGACATCCCTTAGATGCCTATGTGCTCCACAAGTGTGCAAATAAGACATGGACTGATGATGTGTTAGAGCTAAAGGCACAATAAGGTGAACAACAAGGTTCTATTTTCTGTAAACTGCAGAGCATATGGGTTTAAAGCTCTGACCCGAAAGAATGGTAGCACAGTTATTTTCACCTTTTCATTCAGTATTTCATTGTATGATATCTCATAGTACTTACTGTTCTGGCAACTAGACATTAAGTAGATTTTCCAAGGATCATCTTTGCTACATACAAGTCCACAAAGTAGTTATTCCCCTTTGAAGAATTTGTGTCATGACTGTTTCCCTGGCTTCTGTTCAAAGCTTGTGTTTCAGACCCGAGACCCGTGTTCTTTGCAGTCTCCTGATTGTGTATCTGATTGGATGGACCATATCTTGAACTCCTAAATATGTGTCATTGAAGGTCAATCAGAAATGTCTTGTAATTTTCCGTATTACAGACCAAAACACAGCAGTTTCTTCTGTGGTGTAGTGTGTGATGTTTTAATGATACATGCATGTCTGCTCTTTGGTAACATCTCACCTGAATATTGAGTCTGTATCCCCAGCTTCAGGCAGTGGTACAGCAGAGTTTCCTCCCCATTAATTCCTTATTTCTCACATGATTTATGTCCTGGAAGATGTTCTCAGTCTATGTTATCACTGTTGAGCTTTCCGGGGAAGCATCAGGGGAAGACTTTTTTTTATAATTATTTTTAGTTCACAGAGTAAAACTGAGGTCCTTTCTTCACCTTATTTTTTGAAATTTATAAAGAATGGTTTTAAAGATGTATCTAGTTTCATTACTTAAAAAAAAAAATCCTCTAACTTCTTCAGAAACAGAAAACTGGATAACAAAACTCTTTGTCAGTAGAAGTCCAATATTTCCAGAGTCTTTGTTACAAGAAACCTTTGTCTGAGGAAGCTCATGGCATTTGTTCGTGAAATGAAAACATTTTTTTTCAATCATGTTTTTATCAGTTCTGTCACTTAAAAAAGACTTACAGCTGTTATGATGGCTTTGAAATATTAGTCTGCTTCTATAAGATAATAGTCCTTGATCTCTGATAATGGTGAATGATGAAATTACTGTATATTGTCTCCCTAAATATATGATAAGCTTTACTTATGGACGGTAACTTTATTACCAAAGACTTAAAAGTCAGGGCAATTCCTACAGTCCAGAAAAACTTCTCCCATAGGTATGTACATAATTAAG